>JAVJIX010000255.1:100000-525000 GCA_036785185.1 Paratrypauchen microcephalus | reverse complement strand
TCACTTGACTTTCACCTGGGAGACCTGGGTTCAAATCCCCCTGGGGATTGAGCAGGGAAGATGAGCTGCCCACTGCAGGCCACTTGGGTGAAATGCCAAAGTGAATTTCTCCTGTGTCACTGTGTGTGAGATCAATAAAGTTAAATGCAGAAGTCAAATTTCTCCCATGTGTCACTGTGTGTCATTGTGTGTGAGACCAATAAAAGCTTAATCTTAATCTCTTCCATCAGCTGCCCTGCTGCAGCTAGAACAGTCGATTACTTAGTCATGCACTTTGAGCCTTTGAAAAAGTACTGCATAAGACTAGAAGAATCCACTTGGATGAGCGACAAAACGCTGTTCTAAAACTTGACTGCTATGCATTCTTTTTTAGTTGTTCTACTCGATAAACACCGCCAACCTCCACAGGATCTGATGTGATGTGAGGAGCAGATGGGGGAGGAGCACAGATCTGCAGAGGTGAGCACACACACACCTCCCTTTAGTGAGAACATGACTGATCTACAGACCAGACGAAAGAGCCATCAGAAAGTGTAATTCCTGCGTTAATTAGAGCCACAACACCAAAACAGGGGCTAAAACAGGAATGGCACTGTTACTTTTCCATGACCATTTACTTTTGTGTTGTACATTAGAGACTATTTATCCTTTGGATATTTCAAATAACTAAAGGTGCTGCTAATATCTAAAGAAACTTTTACATGGAGTTGTTACTTTGCTTACAATATTCTACAGTGTTTTCAGTGTTTTCTACACTGTTATTCTACAGGTTATAGGTCAGATCTGTGTAGAGGTGAGGCTTTCATTAGCAATAAAAACATAAGGGAACCCTGGAACACCAAAGCAACATCTCCATGAGACAAGTGGCAGTTAAGGCCATAACACGAGCATTATTCCCTCCTCATTATTATCCACTAGAGGGCGCCACTGTACTTCACATTGAGCCAACACAACAGTTACGTCACATCAGTATTTCTTGATTTATTAGACTGTGGTAATACATGGGCAGTATATTTCAACATAAACATTTATTCCCCTGTTTATTTCTATTGGCAAAATTAATTCAAGCGTTTAAATGAGCTGAACATTAAAACTGCACTCCCACACCCAAAGTTTATGTTTAGTTTTAGTTTTTTTTCCATGCAACTTGAATGAACATTTATTTTGACTATAATACAAGTTTTGTAACCCCTAAAATCACAACAGGCAATACAATTCTAACTAAATACAGTCTTACTCCACAATAAATGAGAACTGTCTTTATTCAAATGAATTCAAACTGTATTTTTTCCCAAGATATTCATTGAAAAGTTTCACACATGTGTTCAGACTTGTAACTAACCCAGTAGCCACAAACATTTACAGCACTTGCAGCTGGATTACTCAGGATTGACACTTTGGTCCTATAGGCTGTGGTTGCACTTGGAAATACCCAGAACACTTTGTATATGTACTGAACATTAGCATCCAGCACCTCTGCTACAGGAGAGGGCACCTGCCACTCACCTCACAAACAGGAAATACATCCAGGCACATGTTTTGTCATACAGGTTATAAAAGTACCATTCATTTTACATTTAACACTTAAACTTCAAACCTGATTTTGACAGACTCTTGTGAGAATGTTATATCATCCTCAAAAACACAGTTGTGTTTTGTTTCAGTTACACGTTTGAGTAATCCTGCATTATTAGTAAAAGGTAGAGATTGGCAATTCCAGGGCTGAAATCATCAAAATAATTCTAGTGAAGGTGTGTGGAGTCTGTTTTCTGTTTGTAGAACAACTCAGTCTGAATCTGCAGGGTTTGTGTGTTAAACATGTGTGAATGAAACAAAACACAACTCCAGCTGTGTTTGTGATGAGGAAACATTTGAACAGAGCATAGTGCTGTATGGACCCTTTAAGTCTCAATGCCAGTTTCAGTATCGCCATAACAAAGTACTCGTGCAATGTTTCTTTTTGTATGAAGTATTATACTAGTTCTGATAGAACTTTTTTCAGTGTCTGTACTGTTGTAAAGTGGCCTTACTGTCTTGATCTGGTTCCTAGTAGTGATGGGCGGATCGATACCAAAGTATCGATATATCGATCCTGGTGGGGTATTGAATATGCATCGATCCTGGTATTAAAATAGCGATACCAAGTCATGTTTTCTTACTGACTTAACTTTCAGTTTATTAAGTTCAAATTCATATGTGTTTTGTTCATTATTCAACCATTGCCAGTTGTCAGGCATTACTTTTCCTTCCGTGTTCTCACCAAACGTGGGGTAGTACGTCATCCCGCGATAGACCCCTGCTGTGAGATTTCAGTCAAAGCGGCCTGCGCGGGGCTGCGGGAGCCATGGGAGACCACAAGCGAAGTGTGGTGTGGAGTTACTTCCACACCATGGACGACAATGTTGCGAAGTGCAGTGTGTGCCAAAAAATGATCCGATATTGTGGCAATACCACAAATTTTAAATAAACACTTGATCATAAATCATAAACCTCAGCATGACGAAATGCTACTGACCAAACGACGACAGAAAGCTAGTCAGGCAGCTCCCTCCAGCACAGCAGCAACAGCAGTACGACAGAGGCCAGTTGCCGAGGCGTTTGAGAGAGGGAGAATCCAGGTAACCATCAAGCATGTAGAAGTCTAAGATGTATGTGAGAGGAGAATGTACAGTATGTATGTGAGAGTGAGAATAGTGATACTTCATTTGTTGTCTTTTTTCATAGGCTGCAAGTGCCCAACTTACAATAGATTTATTTATTTTATTTTATTTATTTATTTATTTGATAGGGACAATGCACATTAATGAACATAAGTATAAAACAAATGTAAATATGCCGAATTTTAGCTACAAAGCTAGTTTTCATCCGCAGTCCCTCGGCAGGCAAATACATAAAAATACAACATACAATACAAGCAGCACAAACAAAAGTCTAGTGGTCACATTTGATGTCTGCATTGCCATTTTCATTTCATCAAAGATTTTTTTTCAGATATCTGGTGTTAGAATGTGTGGAGCTAAGCCCCCTGGTGGAGCTTTGCGAAGCCAAGGTATCTAGTTAGAGCCAGGTTAGTGTTTTTCTGTAGTATTAAAAAAAATGTATGAAAGTATCGGTATCGCGATTCTAACCCTGGTATTACTTGGTATCGTATCGAAACAAAAATAACTGGTATCGCCCATCCGTAGTTCCTAGACGCTGCTTTTTATTGTAGCATTGTAGCCGCTGCGGGGCGCTCTGCATCCACGTCGTTTTCCATACCATACCACATACCATACCGTACCATACCATACCGACCGTTTTCCGTTTCAGTGTGCCACGGCCAATCTGAAATATCAAAGCCGCACTGACCAAATCAGATGAGAGATTCAGAGCTGTCTAAAGTGTCAGGAGCACACAGAGGCTCTGGTATTGGATCAGTGAACAGGCCTAATGAAGAAGGAGATGACTTTAGGCCCACAGCAGTGCACTTCTCTGTGGTGTGTGGATTGTGTTCACATGTTGCGCGTGTGTATTGAGAATGTGTGAGAATGTGTGACTTGTGAACGAAAGAAAACGAGCTGCGCATTAGCATCTACTGTATTGTGAAGCAGATGTGGGCTAAGATTGACCTTAAATAACTGAATGAGTGGAGTCAGCATATTCCACTCGCGCACTCACGTGTGCGTCAAGACGTAAAACCTGCGTGACGCACCGACAGCGTGAGGATGACCACGTGACTTCTGAAAACTCTTTACTCCAAACCCATCCAAAATCAAACCGCTGCTCTGCTCCGGCACAAAGCCAAACGGCGCAGAGGAGGAAGGGGGCGGAGGGACGGACATGGAACAGCCAATGAGGAGGCGGCTGTTGCAGACCGGAGGGTTTATCTGCCCCGGAGAGCTGACGAAAGGTACATTTAAACCCAAGTGTGCGGAGCAGAGCCGTGCGGACTTAGTAGATCTCAGGAATACTCGGACTCTCCTGTTGTTGTCTGGACATATTTGGAGATGTCGAACGTGCAGCTGTTGAGCAGCGCCTTGGAGCGGCTGATGGACCGGCGGACCTTCCCTCTGCACAAGCGCGTCTGTCGAAACCTGTTCGGCCCCGTGGACCACGACGAGCTGCACCGGGAGATGAAGGACAAGCTCCGGGAGATCTCAGAGCGCGACCAGGAGCGCTGGAACTTTAACTTCGAGGTGAACTCCCCGCTGGACGGGCTCTATGAGTGGGAAGAGGTGTCTGTGGACGAGACACCGGCGTTTTATGTGGACTCTCTCCAGAGCGGCAGGTCGCAGGTCCCGTCCACGCCCGTGAAGAGAAGAGCAGTGGAAGAGCCGCTGCTGCCGGACACCCCGCGCCTGAGCCGAACGGAGGAGCGTCTGTCCGCTCCTGAAAGAGCTCCATGTACCACCGAAGTGAACCAGGAGAACAGTAAAGACAAGCTGAACTCAGGGAAGCACAGACTCGTCCCCAGCGTCAGACGCAAGAGGAACATCCCGACGGACACTCACATCACCGGTAAGACGCGCTCCATCTCCACTCAAACCTTCTACAACTGTTGTCATTTAAATGCTTTATTTCAGGTTTCCTTAGTGTTAAACGGTTTTATATTTTTTTTCCAGACTTCTTCGTAAAACGCAAGAAGGTCGTGGACAGAAAAGCTGCTGATGTGAGCTCCTGCCACCAGTCCACAAAGCCCCCCATCCCGGTGGAGCAGACCCCGAGGAAGAGAATCCGCTGAAGGTAAATGCTGATTTTTGTTCCAAGTATAAGATGTTAAGCCTAAATGATTTCTTTAAAGTCACTCCGGGTTGTGTTTCATGTGTTCACGTGTCACTTCAGTGAACTCTTTTGGTTCCGTGAGGGGCCCGTGTGTTTGTGGAGGGGGTGGGGAGGTGGAGATAGTAGCTGGAGTAGGACCGTGGGTGTGTGGGGGAACAGTGGTTGGGGGAGGGGAGTGTGCGTCACGAAGTGGCGGGAACAGGCTTGTGTAAAGTGGGCGCCGCCCGCTGCTCCGGCTCCTGCGGCTCCTGCGGCTCCTGTTTCCGCGGAGCTGACGCGTCTTTTTCACACAAAGAAAGTGCGTCTTTGGCGTTAGAGTCTGACGGTTTTTCTCTGTTCCGCAGGTGATTTTGCACTACTGTCTGAGCATTTGGACCTCAAGGAGCACTCTTCTTCCTGTGAAACGGTGGAGATGGGACTTCTGGAGCGCGGTGTGTGTGTGGATGAACAGGCCCAGCAGTGACTGCTTTCTCTGGGGAAGGGCTCCGCGGCGCAGCGCGCATCGAGCTGGACTTAGGCCCGGGGACACGGGAGGGACCGGTTTCACTAAAGTAGCAACATTTTGGACTGATTTTTGTTTTATGCTCGCCTGAAATGTGATTTGACCAGTTCACAACAACAAAGACTGGCTCAAAGTCGGTGCTCTATTGGCAACGACGCGGATTTGATTCCACGTTTGCCGCATGTGTAATTTAAGCTTGTTCATGGGAAATGTTTTGTGAGTATAATGTTAAGCGTTAAGTCTAAGACTCTTGTGAAGCCACCCTGATGTGAGCGGACTCTATCCAGTACAAATGTAGCATTCAGCCACTCGACAGTGTTAAATGTTTAACATCTGTGCAATCCTATGACTTCTAAATGTCTACACTGGCCAAAAGTGTACAGCTTTATAGAGACAATAATGTTTATTCTTTTCTGGTAATCTGTAAATGTATATTTTTAAACTATTCTAACTTATAATTTATTTATGTGTCTTTGTTGATGCCTTGTTTTAGCCAAAGGGCATAATTTTATTTGTTTTATTCATTTGTCGTGATGTTTTGCAATCATGTAGCTTCATAGTTGACACTTGAAGATAGTTTCTTTGTGTTCTGAGCCGTTCCGTGACTTTGCAAATGGTGAAAATAAAATATTTTTTCACTTTAACAAATGTATATTATTGGTGTGAATTTGAACCACTGTCTCATATATACATATTTACTTAAGTAGAGCCATCCCTTTTCTTTAACATTGAATGTTGCAGTCGTGCATTACGGTCAACCTGCACTTAAGCAAAATACACACAAACACGACTCAAGTTTGGCCAAGCAATAAAAGGCCCAGTGCGCACTGATCCGATCAGAGGTGTCCCTCCTGTCCCCGCGGCACAGGTACTCTGTGCGTCCTGAGGCCTTTACGCAGGAGCAGCTGCGGGACACGGGCGGATTTAAAGGGCCTTTCGCCTCTTTAAAGAAGCAGCAGCTGCCTTTGGATCTCGCTTTGTCCCCCGAAGACACCCCCATCCTCCCGCACTCGAGCCCCTCTAAAGACCCACTCACCCAGTGTTTACCCCGGCCTCGATACACCGGGCGTGGAGGCCACCTGCCAGAGCCGCAAAAAGAAAACTACGTGTCTTTGTAATTGTCCAGCTCTTTTGAAACAAACCATTCAGCGGGTCAGACTTGCAAGTTTACCCTTAATTGAAAGAAGCCTGAAAGCGCAGGCCTTCTCCGCGCACAGACCCTCAGACTGTCATACTCTACATATCTCTGCGTTCGGTGATGAAGTTATCTGCTCTTCTGTTTTGATAAATGAGACTCTTGACGGCACGATGACTTTGGCAGATCTGCGCAGCCATAAGCTGAGTCCGAGCACAAAGCTCTGTGCGGCTCCATTCTTTCCTTTTTGTTGCCATATGGCAAATCCATGTAGACATGGCCAAGACCCATTCAGTCAGCCGCAGAATGTCCCGCATCACAGAACAAAAGCCACTTTGTCTGGCTGCTCTATTGAAACCAATGTCTGAAAAAAATATTATAATTAATCTATGGCTATATCCAGCTAATTAACGCCCATATGCCCAGAGGGAGCCAAGAGGCCTTTGAGAGGACTTTTAAAATCTCAATAGTTTACATGTTAAAGACAACAGCTGCGCATGAGTTACTTTAATGAAGTCCGTGTCTGTCTGGACTGGACACATTCTAGTCCGCCTGGAGTTAAAGGGTCATATTCCTTTACTGTGCCGCTGTTTAAACTGTGTCCTAATAAATACAACTTTACTTTGTGTTCTCTACTTTGTGTTCTAAAATACAGTCAGTGCAGGCAGGTCATATAGGTCAGTGTCCGAAGCACGACGCCATTAAGATTTAAACTGACATTTTTGGAACATTTTACACCTTTTAATAACAGAGTCGTTTCTCGCAGGGCCCCACGGAAAATGTATATGACAATTACATCTTAATTCGGGTCTGCTGTACCGAAAGGGTCATAAAGGAAAGAAGTGACAACGAACATACAGCGCTGATTAACAAGCTCCATACAAAAGAATACGATTATAAAGCCAGCTGCCGGGACACCCTTGGGCCTTCTATAGCCCCCATGTGACCTCTCTTAACTCCCACGGCCTCATATCATTCTATCATAATAATGTGGTGAATGAAATATGGATTGTACCTATACAGCGAAATCAGTATTGGATTAGGCCCATGTTTGTAGTCAAGAACGCACAGAACCTGTATACCTATTATTGTTATTATTTGTAGGATATACTACTTTATTTAACTGTATTCTATAGGAAACAATATTGCTGGGTTTGAGTAACATTACAACATTCTACAGGTGTATAATATTATGTAATGTGTAATGTATTTAAAACAAATAGTGGTAAAATGCAGTTCTATTGGGTCTAGTCCTGTATCTTTTGAATCATTCTTAATGGCGAATGATTCTTGCCCCTCAGTTAGAACCATGATCTAACATTACTATCTGAAAAACACCAACATATTATAGCATCTATATAAGTCTAATTATGGTTAGTTGTGGTTGTTTTATTTTTATACTGGACTAAAAATAGCCTCTCAATTTGACAGAGATTGATAGAGGGACAAAGGCCTTTCACTTGTACTAAACAGAGCAGTAACGAGACAGTGCGCAAAGAAGACTGCAATTATAGAAAAACTCCGCAAAAATAAGCCAAAGGGAATTAGCATTTTCCATGACCATCTGGCATCAGCGTAGGCGACAGCGAACAAAGGCGGAGCTGGATGAAGAGAAGAGGCGAGTGTGCCATCGCATTGACCTGCAAATGAGGCTTTGTCACCGAGTTAAAGCTCCCTGACCCTCTTTACCCCCTCCATCCACAAGAAAAAACTTCAGCGTGACAAATGGCGGCTTGTGATCACAGTTACGCATGCGTCATAGGAAAAGTGTAAACAAATACAGGCCAAAGAGACGGGCCGCGTTCCCAAACTCTGTGCGTAAAAGTGAAATAACATCCATACACATACACTCATCCTTTTATGCAGTTATACAATAAATCAAGAAGGTGAGGAAGAGTGTTCTTGGTTTAAAACATATATTTAACCTCTAAAGATCATGATAAAAGGAGAAGTTCAATTTCTAAACATCATACTTTTACACTTTGTTCTTATAAATCCAACAAGACCCAATTTACGCACGCCATTCCACTGACTTTGAGCAAACCAATACTTTTAAATAAAATAATAGGCCTACTTTTGCAACGAATTGATGCACTGTTTTGTATTTCAGAGTGCTAATTATTCTGATGCGTTCTCCACCTCTTTAACCGCGCGTATCGTTAGTTCCCGGCTGTGGTGAGTGTTTTGTGGAGGGTTTGGACACCTGTGCGCGCCCCCTCTCGCGCCCCTCTCCTCTCTTCAAATGGGTGCGCACACAGGGGCCCACGTGTTTGCATAAAGGTGACTGTATCCGGGGGGGAGGAGGATTAGCCCCCCGTGTGTACTACAGGATCTGTGCGCATTTGTTTGTCAAAGTATGAAGCTCGCCACTGGATGGTTTAAGGGCAAAACAATGACACAAAGTGACAAAATAATGCTTTTAAAGGAATACGTAGAAGTAATCTTATGGGTTTAAAAGGAGATTAGCACAAGAAGTATTGTAAATAGAAAGTTCTGCAGCTGGCACTTAGAAAAACAAAAGTGCTTTCTCTTGGATGTAGGCTTTTCAGTGTTTTGTCTTTTCCTGTTATTTTTTCCAAAATTGGATGGCTGTCTATCTAATCAGACGAGAGCAAAAGATGTAATGTTTGGATAAAAGTGTGCTTTCAAAACGCCAAAAGACGGTTAATGGAAAGCGAACAGGTTTTCTTGTTGGGATCTTGCGCTATTACGCACGCATGTTTTGTCTGTTTTCGCCTCTCTTTCTTGAGTTTTTTCCCCTTTACATCCACTCAGTATTCATGCTCATGGTAACAAAGAGCTCGCCTCGTCCTCGTCCACAGGAGGCGGCGTGACAGCGGACTCGTGGCAGCGGCTTTTCAAATATCTTCTTTTTGCGCACTCTTTTCTCCGTGGCGCATCCCGGCCCGGCTCTTTCTTTCCCTCTCTGCAACAGGCCCGGGGGGGGCCTGGGACCCTCTCTCTCTCTCTCTCTCTCTCTCTCTCCTCTCCCTCCTTTCTCCCTCTATCATACCATCTCATATCTCAGCCCCCCCAGTCCTTACACGCTTTGCTTCGCTCTCTACACGCATCAAGCAGATTAGATTTATCGCGGTGC
The DNA here is from genome assembly GCA_036785185.1 of Paratrypauchen microcephalus. NCBI lineage: Eukaryota > Metazoa > Chordata > Actinopteri > Gobiiformes > Gobiidae > Paratrypauchen > Paratrypauchen microcephalus. The sequence goes on along the minus strand of JAVJIX010000255.1, from coordinate 515,505 downwards.
CGAAGAAAAGGGACATCCACAACTGGGTTCCCAAAGAGACGAGATGGTTTCTAAAAAGTCCACTGTCCTGACTTTGAATGGGGATTATTTTGTGGTTAAAATGACATTGGCCACGGTGAAGTCTGGCCACATCTGTCAAAAGCCGAACCTGCTTTGGACAGGAGAGATATGCCGAGAATAACGACACATGAGCCATGAGCATTTGAAATAATCTACTATAATCATGAAGGCACAGCAGAAATATAAAGGAATTCATTTCACTTATATGGGCTATAACTAACTGAACGGTGTTTGCGTGTATATATATACATATATATATGGAACTTATGCATCTGATTAACACAGAGCTTGTTTTCAGCATCAGTCACATGGTCCCACTGCCCAGAGCGATCTGTCCTCCAAGGGTCAGAGGTCTAGTCATTGAGAGGCAATCTATAAATAACCCCTCCCCCAGATGAGTAAAAATGTCAATTAACGCTATATAAAATGTTTGCATAGTTTAAGAACTCAAATACCAGTGCAGCACTTTTGTAGTGACTTTATTTTCATTACTCATTGTAGCCTAAACACTTAAGAATAAAGCTGTACTTTGGTGACTAATGATTAAAAAACAAAAATAATTAATGAATTTATATTAAGTTGTGAGTAATTAACTTTAAATAGTGAACGCTCCAATAAAAACACCAAAAGACAACTTCAACTGTCAGTTGCTACAAGCTCGTCTTTTTTATGACATACATGGACTTGGAAAACAATTTCTCTTGTGGATCAATAAAGTTTGTCTAAGTCTAAGTCTAATTCTAAGTCTAACAAATATGACTAAGCCAAATTGTGACTTCTGAGATTGTATTTGTTCACTTGTTTGCCGTGGAAACAAGCAAACAAATACAATGTCAGAAGTCACAATTTGGCTTAGTCATATGTGTTAGCATATTTGTCATGAAAAAAGACTAGCTTGTAGCATTGTTGAGGTGATGTGGGCATAGAAAAGTTACGCAGTGCACCTTTAACAGTCCCATATACTGTATACCTCCCATGCAGCAGCTATCATTGCTCTGCCTGATGGGTTTACAGCCCTGGTCCATATGTATCCCTGCAGGACTAGCTTGTAGCATTGTTGAGGTGATTGTGAGGCGAGCGGAGAGGAGGAGACATTGACACAGAAAGAGGAATGAGATCTAACTGCAGCCCAGCGCCAGTCCTGTCCCATTGTCCTGCGCTCTTTCACACCATTCAGAAAACCTGTTCCCCATCAAAGCCCTTCACACCCGAGACGTCCAACGGCTGCTGTCCAACATTTATCTGTCCAGCCCCTCAGACCATCTTCAACACTGCAAACTGACTTTGTTTAGGCTGAAAGGCCTCTTATATTAGCAGATATCTGTCATTTAAATAAAGCAATAAGAAAGAAATTCACCCGGGATATGTGTCCCACCACTGAAGCTGAGGGCACATGTCGGCATTACACATTCTCAGGAAATGTGTTTTTTTTTTTTTTTTTTTTTTCAAAATTTGTGATTTTCATTTTTTTTGCAGAATGTGCTAGTTGAGATCATGAAGAAGCCTCTCCATGTTTCAGATAACAGCATTAGTGACGTTAAAAACATACATTTTTAATTTAAAAAACGCTTGTTTCTGGCAAATGATACGGAGACCAAACTTTGAGAGGATGTTTCTGGAATTTCTGGGATCTGCGATGGCTGCTTTCAAATAGAGATAACTTTTTAAAAATATGGTCAGATTTTCACATGTAAGACATCATTGGAACGCTTAGAACCTGTACTTTCAGAATCTGTGAATAACTCAAAACACCTCTGCGACGACTTGGTGTTGGTTTTCCTGCGGTTGGACACAATAATTAAGCTCGAAAAAATAAAATTAAAACCATCAAATATCTTGATCGATGCTAAATAATAAAACTATTCAAACATTTTAGAAATGGAGTTCAGTTAAAAAGATGACTGAGAGTTTTATGTAACAGCTCTTGTTTGTCTTCATGGAGATGTTCCACAGCATGGCATTAATTATTTGCAAAAAAAAAGATCTACTCTTATGGTGTCACCTTCTTGTCTCTATGGAAATCCACATTTCCATGGAGACGAGGATGCGGCAGACCCTCCAGAAGTCACTTCACACCTTTAACTTTTATTCCGTTAGCATGTCTAGAAATGGGTGATAATTAAAATGTTCTGTTTTATATTAGTTGACTTAAATACATTTTTATTGAAATTAGAATAAATAAATAAATAAAATCTGACCTAAACAACTCAAAATGCACTAAAATACAAATAATCAGGTTGAAACGATACAAATCTAAAAGCGTTTAAACTCTTCACAATATATTATTTATTTATTATTATTATTATTTGCAGTGTATTGGTAAAACTTGGTCTTTTCTTGCCTGGTGCTTTCCATCATGTTGGCTGATAAAAGCGTGGGTGTGGCTGGAGGAGGGGGTCTTCAGGGCTGGATACCCCACTTTGAGTGCACTGACTTGGACTAATGCTGGAGACGCCTCCCTTTGGCTCCACAGGCCTCTGAGAAGACAGGCCACGCACAAAAGACCTCATTCATCACGCAGAGCACAGGAGATATGAGGAGCATCGTGGTGTTTGGGACAAAGTGGGGTTTCAGTGGGATTTTGTTTGTATTTGAGCAAGGTCACGTTTACTGCATTAGAAACTCATTGCAAATATGGGTGGAAATATTGTCTATAAGTAACATCAGAATTTATCTATGAACATATATATTGTGAATTAAAGTATGAAGCTGTCAATCTAATAAAACTGCCAAAAAGATAGGGAAAAATTGATTACATATTGTTATATTATTGTTCGATATATTTGTCACTTGTCACTGGTGGTAAATTCTGCTTGTTCACTTGCTTGGAACTACACACATTTATAGTTCTTTACAAAGATGTATAACCATATCCTGTCTAAATTTCCTTTGGTTTTAACACTTAAACAATTTGGATTAAACAATCAGAGAAACAAACATGGTAGTTTAAGTGTAAAAAAGCAGTTACATATTGTTTTTTGAGAGACGTCTTCCGCGTTGGAGAGACGAGCCTTCATAGCGGCCCTCCTGCTACAAACAGAAAGACGGACAGACTCAGCAGATAATCCATTTCCATTTGTGCAAAACCCTCAACCTCAAAAACTGCAGCATGTCATTTTCCTGACTGTAGAAAGATGCTGAAAAATGTCATTTCACAGAAGGAGGTCTTGAATGAACTTATAGTTTTGGATAATTGACTTGAGAAACATGTACACATAATTATTACGCAATTTAATAAAAAAAAAACCTTCACTTTATATAAATAGATAGACAGACAGACAGATACTAGATAGACAACAACAACAACAGTGAAACATAAGAATAAGAATAGAGCATTAATTCAATTTATAGAGATGCCGTATGGGGACATAGACAATCAAATATTTTGTACAAACATCTTCTAGACACAGCCTTAGCATTTGAAATTCTAAATGCCTTAAACATTTTTCTTCAAATATGAATCATTAAAAAGTGAACCGGAGAGTTGGATATGTGATTGTGCAGCTATACATTTTCTTTGTAAAACGCCTGTCCGGATTCACAAATTGCCTTTAACACACCGTACAGTCTGTTAAACCATTTACATTAAAACACAATAGCAATTTTACACATGCGATCACTAATTGTGTGGAAACTTAAACCTATGCATATTCTTCAACTACTTAAGCCTGACTTTTGTTAACTAAAGTAATGTGTCCAGTGACCCAGCCTTGATTTAAAGTTACGGCGCCTCCTCAGCTTCAGAACAACATGGTGGGTGCAGCACATTGTACCTTATATAGATTTATAACCCTACTCCCAGGTCAAAAAGCCACTATTAATCTCCACCTTTCTTTTATAACCGCCCATTCGCATTTAGTCTACAGCTTTAGACTCCTATCCGCTGCTCCGAACAATGCCCAGAATGCCGCTGGGCCTTTGTGGGTGTGTGCCTAATTTGTGGCAATGCTCCCATTGGCTTGCATTGAGCTGTCTGACCCAGTGTATTCTATGGGGTGGATTAGCAACATCTTTTAGCCTTCACGCGGGACATCGGCAAAGGCAGCGGTCGCAATTACCCAGCGGGACGGGCACATGTGGATGTATAGAGGGGTATGTTTTTGGGGCGAAGCTGAGCGGCAGAGAGGCAGGTGAGGCCGAGGCGGGAGGGGCGAGTGTGGCAGAGGAGAGGGGCTTTAAAAAGGAGGTCTGAGCAGGTTTTTGTGGTTCACAGCATGGCACAAGTCCAGTCTATAGAGGCCTGCTGCAGCTCACACTGAAAACTGTAACCGTTAATGTAAATTGAATAGGCTTTTGCAGTCCATATGAAGTCATGGTGGTTGGTTTAGCAGTACAATGAAGCTCCATTCACAATAAAACACCAGTAATAAAATAAAATGTATAAAATGATGAACTAAAACACTGGCTTTCTGAGTACCATTATCTAAATCAAGTATATGACTAATCCAGGTCTCATCTAGGGCTAAAATTTGACTACATTTTTTCCACTGTAGTTCTAAATGTAGCAATTAGGGATCTAAGCAATTTATACTAGATTATTCTAGTTTGACTTATACCAAGAGACATGTTCTGTAAAAGTTTTATTTTATTGGAAGGAAGGTCACTGATTTGTTGAGTACACCACAAATATTATGTCACTTATTTCACTTGTTTGTTTGTTTATTTCATTCATAAAGTATAAAAAGACATCAACAGTGTGATAACGTTACAAAAAAAATGAATGAAAGGAGCAGAAAGAAGAGTAATCTTATGTTCTCTGCCCCTCTTCCCTTTTCCAGACAATAACACCAATAGTGACTATAAAACAATTCATCAATACATTCCATTTCAATCACAATTATTCATTAATTGTAAACAGAAAGCTTCATTTTTATGCGCAACAACTTAGTTTTCTTTTTCATACATACACATTACACTGGATTTTATGTATTTTTAAATGCCGTTATTGTACTTGATTCTTTGATTTCTTTGTCAAGACCAGTGACGTGCACAGGGGGGTTGCTCAGGTTGCCCGGGCAACTGCCCCTGTGCCCTCCTGGACTGACGTTGCCCTTCCAAGTCGAAAAAAAAAAAAAAAAAGATAATAAATAAATAATTTATTATAACATTCTGTCACTGAGACTGAAAGTAAAAGGGGGAGTGGGATGTCCGCGAGCCGGACCAGTTTGCGAGCGGCGGTCACCAGAGCTCCGTGAGCCCGTCCGGAGACCCCGCGTCCCCACTCCGTTGGACTACGACCTCAGATCAGACGAGACTACCCGCTGAATTTAAGCATATTACTAAGCGAAGGAAAAGAAACTAACCAGGATTCTCTCAGTAGCGGCGAGCGAAGAGGGAAGAGCCCAGCGCCGAATCCCCATCCGACGGGCGAGCGTGGGAAATGTGGCGTACTGAAGTCCACTTGCCCGGTGTAGATCGGGGGCCTGACTCCTTCTGATAGAGGCTCAGCCCGTGGACGGTGTGAGGCCGGGGTCTTTCTCGGAGTCGGGTTGTTTGGGAATGCAGCCCAAAGCGGATGGTAAACTCCGTCTAAGGCTAAATACCAACACGAGACCGATAGTCGACAAGTACAGTAAGGGAAAGTTGAAAAGAATTTTGAAGAGAGAGTTCAAGAGGACGTGAAACCATTTAGAGGTAAACGGGCGGGTCCGCGCGGTCTGCCCAGGGACGGCCGCCCGGTGCAGGAGGATCCCCTCGCGGGACCTCTCCCCGGGACCTCTCCCCGGGACCTCTCCCCGGGTGGCGCCGGTGTCCTATAATTACTTCCTGCCGAGCGCACTTCCTCCGCGGTGGTGCGCCCGACAGGTGGCACCCCATTTCGACAGTACACCGGCACCTGACCCGAGACTGCATGTGGAAAGAGACTGTCGCGGTTGTCTTGACGTTGTCGTAAAAGGTGAGATTGAGATGTATAACAAATGATCACCATGAAGGTTTATGAATTGAATAAAAATGTTCATAAATACATGTTCAGCGTTCAGCTTGCCACGTTTAGCCTAAATAATCAGACAGTTAGCTACCGTGCAGACAAGCAACCCATTATTTAAACAGGCTGCTAATTCATTTTAGCAGAATGAATAATGGAACTAATGCATCACATGAATTCTGTCATTCAAAATGGTTAAATGACTAAATCTTCTCACTATTTTGGGTGATGTGTGTTATGTTAAGTGATGCCCACAGAAAAGAGGCGGTTGCAGGAGAGAGAGAAAACCCTCAGGGAGGCAGCAAAGGGGAGCACATCACTGCAGGTTTGGCTAAGAAAAAGCCAACCAGCAGGTGAGACAGAGACACTGCATTGTGATAAAGATGAGATGATACTGTGTTGGCTAATGGATTAATTAAATAGACTCATTTTAGCCTACAACTGGCAATTTTTCATAATTACATTTAAGACAAGGAGCAGCCACAAGCCTCCTCCAGACACTCCATATAGCCTGTGATTTTTTTTCCCCCGGGTGGGGGGGTTGGTTTGCCCTTTCTTCAGGTCAGAGCAACTGCCCCTCAAAATTCCTGTGCACGTCCCTGGTCAAGACTATTCCATAAATTAACCCCTTTTACAGCGACGCTTCGCTCCAATCAATCTGGGTTTTTTAAACATGTTGGTTCCTTTTAAATTGTAGTGTCTTGTTCTCAATCAGTCTGAATATTTATAGGTAACACATTGCACTTTGCTTTATACATGGCTTTGAGGAGACTTAATTCAACAATATCACACATTTTACACTTTAAGTTTAACAAATAATGAGTTGGATGGCTCTCTTTAATGATGTTGGTGATAATTCTCAAAACCCTTTTCTGTAAAATAAATAATGGCTGTAGGTAAGTTTTACATCTTGACCCTCACATTTCTGCACAGTACATCAGATATGGGGCAATTATAGAGTTATACAAGGTTAATAATGCTGCACTGTTTATTTTATATTTTGACTATTTGTGTCACTTGAATAAACTAGAAAAGAGCAGTGATACTGTATATATCACTTTCTACTGTGTCAGATTTCTTTTCTCAGGAAAGGCCTGAAACATGTCAGATGAAATGTAATGAGGTGAAAAGTGGAACAGTGTTCACAGACACAACTGCAGGCTCTGAAACTCACAGGAACAAAGAGACGGTTGCAGGGCTGAAACTTGGAGACACAGTTACACACACTCAGGGAAGCTACAGGACATGGACACTACATAAAGAGAGGCTAACCACTCTGCCACTATTATGATTGTTCAGACTGTGAAAGATAAGAAATCAAAATAATCACCTCTCATTCAGGAGGTCCATCAGCCAAACATGTACAACAAGAGAATCTTCCAAGCACGTTGGTCCTGACCAAGACTAGCTCAAGATCTGGAGATCTTTGGAGCTCCTGCTGTACCACACAGGTCGCCCCAGAGGCACTTGGCTAAAAGATGGGTCAAAATGCAAATAATGAATTTCCCCAATGAGGTATAAATAAAGTATACTTTAACCTTGATTTTTAAAAAAATAATGATTATTTAATCATAATAAATACAAAAATAAAATGTTAAATTCTTGAACTACAACAGTCTATTCAAAGTTCAAAGTTCAATGTCAGCTTTATTGTCAGAAACCGTATGTACAGGTCGCACACACAGGATTTGAAATTGCAGCGCCCCCTAGGCCCACAGTGAACATAAAACATGTGATAAACAAGACAATAAACACTCAGGGCTCTCAAGTCTCACGCATTGAGAGTGTGACACACGCAATTCGACGTGTTCACACGCTCACACGCCACACATGGCATTTCTCACGCTGATTTTTTTTTTTTTTTTTTGTGCCCAGAAAATCGGTCTGTGTGGCTCAGTTTATGCAGGCACCGCGCGTTTTCAGCGAAAAAAAAACTCTCCCCCTCTTCCTCCCCGTCCCGCTGCCCGGAAAAAAATCAGCCAATCAGAAAATAGATTGTTCTGTTGTTGGGCAGACTGTAGAGTGTAGTTTCAGCTGCTAAGCGCACACTGCGGTGATGATAAAACAAACTGAGAACCATCAGGTAATAACTTCATTTATACAACTCTCATTAGTTGCTTTGTAGTTTAAGTTTGCTCTTTAGACATTTACAGCAAGGCTCTCAAGTCTCACGCAGCCCTGGTAGAGCCCTTATAAACACAATGACTAAAACATCACATATACCCATAGCCAAAGTACGTGACAAATGTCTGAAAGGTGATAATATAATATCCACAAAAAAACAGGAGTCTCTTTATTTCTCGGGGATGGCCGTCTTGCCCAAACACAGTTACAACAGGGAAATCTCCTCTGTTATGTCCAGTTTGATCGTCTCAGTGCAGGGCAGAGCTCGCAGCTGCACTCTGGTACTGCCACAGTAGCATCTTTCTTTCATTCATTCATTTATTTCAGGGTTTAAGAAGAGACAGAGAGGGAAGCTACAAGTTTAATGCAAAAACCATCAGCTGAACTTTAGCCAGGACTGAACACAAAGCTACATCTGCACATTAACAGCAGATACGGAGCGGGTCAAGTGCACGTCAGGGTTGGCAGAGAGTAGTAAAGAAAAATGTGAATGAAAACAAAGGAGTGAATGATGAGACTGAGGGAAAACCTGGCAAAAGTAACATGGCGTCCTGCCATAGTCACTGTGCCAAAAGTGTAGAACCACAACAGATGTACGATCTCCAAGAGAAAGTGAGAAGAGGAGGAGAGAAAGAGAGAGAGGGAGAGAGGGATGAGGAGAGAGAGAGAAAGAGAGAGAGAGGGATGAGGAGAGAGAGAGAGAGAGAGAGAGAAGGAGGGAGGAATAAGATAGGCAGGAGGAGAAAGGAGAGTGAGAAGGAGATGAAGACAAAGGAGAAGAGTGGGATATAGACAGAGAGGTGAAAGAAATGAGAGAGGGAGGAGAGAGGTGTGAGAGGGACAGAGGCAAAATGAAATTTTTGACTATGTTACTACATTGCATATTATTTAATGCTTCTGTTCATTTCTAGATCACTTCAAACTGGATTATTCATGTACGTAATAAGAAGCAAACAAAGAAATTTGATAAACTATAAATGGACAGATTTGATTTGGACAAAGCTTTATGTTCTGCTGCAAAAACAATAGCTGTCCACAGCTTAGACTGTAAAAAACAAGTGGACTAAGTGAGTGTGATGTCACTCACAGCGGTCAGCTCCAGTCAAATGAAGCTCATGAGGCTAGCAGTTACAGGAGCGAATATGGAGCCAGGTCAATTTTAGGAATAGGAATTTATTTATATACAAAATAGTAAAATCAAAACACCAGGATCATGTAGAGCAGGTTAATGCAAAAATTTCAAGACCAAAATGATGAGACTCACCCCAGCAGTTACAGAGAGACAATTTTCCAATGTAAAGTCAATTAAAAAGATCCAATGGAGCCGAAAGCGCCCTCATGAGCACTTTCTGTTTGGAACAGAAGTGGCTTAGGCAATTCTATTTATATATACAGTCTATGTAGTCTGCAGTTTAATGTGATAAAGTCCTTAAAAGATGTGTGAAAAGCAGGTAAATAGATTAGATCCATTCCTGAACATGTATTCATGCTCGGGACATCAGCTGAGCCCCCCGTGGCCGGACCCTTCATTTGAACAATGCTCTGGCGAGGGTCTCTGGTCAGCTGTGGTCCTGTGGGTGCAGATGGTGCAGAGCTCCATAACTCACTGATGAGAGTCTATGTCTAAAGGAATTCTCCAGGCCTCCACTATTCCCCCAGGACATCCCCAAAAACACAGGCCCAAAACGCACCATCTGCTCTGGGTAACACCCTGCCCCCAACACCCCTACGTCTGATTCCAAAAATCAAAACATACACACCCTCTCCGCAATGACAACTCAAAAAACTATGCATGTAAATATCAATTCTGTGTTGGAATAAGAATAAAAAGTCAAGAAATAATGTGTTAAAATTGTAATTGTGTTTTCAATAATCAAACATAGAAAGATGAAAATGCTAAATGTGTTATAGAATGAACTTGTTTTTTCAAGTGATCTGTTTTGAAAAATGAACTGTTTGTTCATTGACTCAAGGGTAGTTCCATTTCATCCCCATTAGATTCCAGTGGCGTTTATGTTGAGTCGTGCTAACTGAAGAAATATTTCAAGAGATCATGCAGTGAGCAGTGAGGTATGGATAATGATGGACAAAATGTTCAGGACAAAAGGAGACCTCTGGTGTTAGTTTTAGTCTCAGCTCCTACAGCTGGCATTTCAATGATTCCAGTTTGATTCCTGCTCCTAAAGGTGCATGTCATTACGCAACACACTTAAAGGAAAATTAACATTTTTTTACAATCTGAGCCTTCTTTCGGCAATAAAACAAGTAGTTTTACTCACCCATAGCAGTTTGCTGTCAATTGGAGCAGTATCGCAGAACTTATGTTGAGCCGTTCTGTTCTACCAATGATCCCGTATCCGTTAACATGGTGCTTGGGGCATTACTTTGCAGTGTCCAAATAACACAAACTTTAGCACTTTTCAAATCACAGAAGATCGCTGTGTCAGTGTAGACTTTTAGTGGATTCCAAAACGGCCTGAAACCCGATATCCAGCTATAGTTTCATTTGATGACGCCATCAGAGAGGACAGTGCGCATACGTGAACTCAGCTGTTTTGTAAACACCGCTAGTCCGAAAGAAGCTAACACCGCTCTGAACTTTACTTTTCTGTTGCGATATCGGGTTTCAGGCCGTTTTGGAATCTACTAAAAGTCTACCCTGACACAGCGATCTTCTGTGATTTGAAAAGTGCTAAAGTTTGTGTTATTTGGACACCACAAATCAGTGCCCCGAGCACTCACGCTAACGGATACGGGATCATTGGTAGAACAGAACGGCTCAACATAAGTTCTGCGATACTGCTCCAATTGACAGCAAACTGCTATGGGTGAGTAAAACTACTTGTTTTATTGCCGAAAGAAGGCTCAGATTGTAAAAAAAAAAAACCCGTTAATTTTCCTTTAACCCATGAATCCAATGTCAGTGGAGTACACAGTGTGTGAATGTGTGTGTGAAGGGGTGAGTGCATGGTTTTCTTGACGTAAAATGCTTTGAGTCTCCGTTAGAGAAAACAGTGCTATAAACATCCATTTGTTAAGGACTGCATTGTTTGAAACTTTGGTTGGATTCTTTATGGCTACTCTCATTTTCTGAAGAGCTTGTTTTGTTATGATTTGCCATATTTAAGCAAAATCTTCTAAAAGATCATAATCGGCTATATTTGATCATTTCTTGATTTTCTTCTATTGCAGAGAGAGATCAAGTCAATGTGAACCTTCCTTTAAATGAATTCAGCTGATCGTTCCACCAGACCCCTCCATATCCTTTAAACTTCACAGGTGTACCAGATAATTTGCTGTACACGTTTGAAACACGTCAAAGGTCAATGAGTTCAGTCACCTCTGAGAAGGGGGTGCAGACTGAGGCTTCACACCTTGTTATACCACAAACATCTGCTTCTAACCCGCACAAGTTTATGTTCATCGGCGGATAAGGATTTCTATCAAGGACAGATACATTACGTTGCAGAGACGTAGGCTTCTTTAATAAAGTAGGAAGAGGGAGACAAGTCAGACCTGTGGAAAGGCAGTGTAAGAATCTCTCAGCTGTGAACTCTATCCCTGCTTTACTGCTCTTGTTGGAGGTCTGTGCATTTTAAAGCCCATGTGCTCAGAGCAGAGGCCCACACACACACACACACACACACACACACACACACACACACACACACACACACACACACACGCACACACGCACACACACACACACACACACACACACACACACACACAGTCCTCAAAACTAAAATATTTTCACTGAATACATTTTTACTCTTGTTTGAATTTGTATTCTCTTCTATCACCACTTGTACTTCTAGTTTTATTGTTCTGAAGTAACAGCCCCCTACTTCAGAACATTTTTGGCTTAGTTTGTTATTATAATGCTTGGATTTAATGCAGCTGATACGGAAACTATTTACTAATTTTGAATGAAGTGCATTGTCTGTCCTGCTTTGAGGGCGTTTCTTTGGTTAAAATAGATCAGTAGAACATATTCAGAGTTTGTGTTACACAACGCTATAGTCTGAAAATCAAGGGAAACTCCATTGTGTAAGTTTTTGGTAAGAGGTTAATCACTTTACACTTTACACCAAAGACCACACAGTCAAAAACACTGACTGTAAGAACTGTACATTTCCTGTCCACCCAACCATTACACACATCTGTATCTATCTGTAAGCTGTCTATAAGTGTGACAAATCAAATTAAAACAGTCAAATCAAGACAGCAGTAGGACCTTTTACAGTATATTTTATATTTTTTGGAAGAAGTTTGCATTTTGTACCTGTGTATTTTATTAAGCTAATGTATGTTACTCCAAAAGCATACTCCAGACCGCACTGTGTTTACTTGTTATGGATGTCATTTGGAGATTCAAAAGACAGAATATTAGTTTGGAATTATTATGGCAAGAGACGTTGCTGTTTGAGACGTTGCTGTATTGGATATCCCGTTAAGAATAATATAGTTATATTCTGTATATATAAAGTTGGAATACCATGATAAAAGAAAGAAGGTATTTCAGTCTAACACATGACAAGCTCTTACAAACCCTTTGGGTAAGTATACAGTATACAGGGTGGACTGTGGTACCCCAGTCACTGCTAACAATGCTTTCTCTTGGGTTAGCAGCTGATATAATTTTATCATTAGATGCTGACAGTATGATAAAAGGAGAAGTTCAATTTGTCAACTGGACAAAGTTTGTTTGGTTGAAAACGTTTCGCCGCTCATCCGAGAGGCTTTGTCAGCTCTGGTTCTAGTGCTGGTTAGACACAGCACAATAACCAGAGCTGACGAAGCCTCTCGGATGAGCGGCGAAACATTTTCAACCAAACAAACTTTGTCCAGTTCACAAATTGAACTTCTCCTTTTATCATGGATTCTACCTGGACGACTGAGGGACTTTTCACGCATGCTGACAGTATGCAAAAATCAACATTTTACTCATTTACCACACTAAAATCAGCCTTGGTAACTTTAAGCAACTCTTGTCAGACAAGCATGATGTATTTCTTGGCGTTATTTCAGCTCTTATCTCAGCTGTCCCTGCTCACACACACACACACACACACACACACACACACACACACACACACACACACACACACACACACACACACACACACTGCAGAGGAGACAGTCCCTGATACTTAGTCTCCAGTTGTGCCTCCATAAATCTGCAGTCTGGACAAGTGGACTGGTCAGGACGAGTGTTTTAGCATCAGTGTATCAAACGGCCTCCCTGTAAGTACAAAACACAAAATACACCAGAACAAATGGTACCAGCCGCACAGAGGGGCAGGCCAGCCGGTGCAAAGCCACTCAAGTGCCAGTGATAAAGTGTGGGCTGCAGACAGGAGCTTGTGTGTGGATTTTACGCAGTGAATGGGAATTGTGCCTGTTGAAAAGAGAAGGCTGGGGGGGCTGAGGGCGTGCACGTGGAGGAGTGTGCACAGTGAAGTGTGCACAGTGAAGTGTGTGTGTGTGTCGCATGATGAGAGAGAAAGGCTCAGTTCAAGTATGCCCCCAAGTGACCATTGCCAGCAGTCACTGTGAGAGAAAAGCAATGTTCAATAAACTCAGAATCAGAAATCAGAATCAGAAAGGTTTTTTAATGCCATATGTTTGAACAAGTTCACAACATTAGGAAATTGCTTCGGTACTTGGAGCAGAATGTAAACCAACACTTAACATGCAACAAATAAAATAGAATAAAATAAAATAGCAGAAAACTTAAATTTAACAAATTTACAAGAATACAAGAATGTAACAGTGCAGGTGCAGGTAATGGTCAGGTGCAAAAAGAAGAACCAGCACAGGGTCATGTGACTGACACAGAGCAGGGGGTGGGGTCATGTGACTGACACAGAGCGGGGGGTGGGGTCTTGTGACTGACACAGAGCAGGGGGTGGGGTCATGTGCCTGACACAGAGCAAGTGGATGGGAAGAGACCTAGTATTGTTATTGTTCAAAAGTCCAACAGCAGAAAGGAAGAAGCTGTTTTTATGGCGGGAGGTTCAGCTCCGAATGGACCGTAGCCTCCTGTCTGAGGGAAGCAGGTCAAAGAGTCCATGTCAAGGGTGAGAAGGATCGGATGCAATCCGACCTGCACGTGTCCGTGTCCTGGAGGTGTACAGGTCCTGCAGAGATGGAAGGCTGCAACCAATCACCTTTTCAGCAGAGCGCACAACACGTTGCAGTCTCTGTTTGTCCCTGGATGTGGCTCCAGCAGACCACACGGTGATGGAGGAGGTGATGGAGGAGGTGATGGAGGAGGTGATGGAGGAGGTGGTGGAGGAGGTGGAGGAGGTGATGGAGGAGGTGAGAATGGACTCGATGATGGCAGTGTAGAACTGCACCATTGTCCGTGCTGGCAGGTTGAATCTCTTCAGCTGCCTCAGGAAGTACAACCTCTGCTGGGCCTTCTTTATGGCGGAGGTGATGGTGGGCTCCCATTTGAGGTCCTGGGTGATGGTGGTACCCAGGAAGCGGAATGAGTCCACAGTGGTAATGGGGGTATTGGTCAGGATGATGGGGCGGAGTGGGGCTGTGTGCTTCCTAAAGTCCACAATGATCTCCACTGTCTTCTGGGCGTTCAGCACCAGGTTGTTCTGGCTGCACCAGGACGCCAGACGGTCAACCTCCGTCCTGTAGGCAGACTCATCCCCGTCCGAGATGAGTCCAATGACTGTGGTGTCATCTGCAAACTTGATCATCTTGACAGACTGGTGGGAGGAGGTGCAGCAGTTGGTGTACAGGGAGAAGAGCAGGGGAGAAAGAACACAGCCTTGGGGAGAGCCGGTGCTGATGGTCCGGGAGTCCGAGACATTCTTCCCAGCCTCACGTGCTGCTTCCTGTCCGTCAGGAAGTCAGTGATCCACCTGCAGAGAGGATCAGGCACGTTCATCTGGGAAAGCTTGCCGTGGAGGAGGTCTGGGCGGATGGTGTTGAAGGCAGAGCTGAAGTCCACAAACAGGATCCTGGCGTAGGTTCCCGGGGAGTCCAGATGCTGCAGGGTGAAGTGAAGAGCCATGTTGATGGCATCGTCTACAGATCTTTTGGCTCTGTAGGCGAACTGCAGGAGGTCTAGGAGGGGGGCCGTGAGGGTCTTGAGGTGGGGCAGAACCAGGCGCTCAACACTCAACACCAAAATGACTGAAGCTGTGAGGTTTATGGACTTTATCCTGGTCAGAACATTCCAGTTGCTTGTCAGACACTGAACACAGTGCCTGCTGATATTAAAGAACTTTCTCTAAAGCTCTAAAACTGTGGTTGTTGTTGTCATTTTGTATGTCACTATACAAAAGGACATTTTAATATTCAGGCGTATCCCTAAAGCAAACAATATACTGCGAAATCTCTACGCATTACTACACATAAAATAGTCATCTGCATTTGCTGATGATGAAACTCCACTGTCTTACATTTACACACACACGCACACACGCACACACACACACACACACACACACACACACACACACACACACACACACACACACACACACAGCTCACACTTTGTCTGCTGTGTTGTTGTATCATATTGTATTTACTGTATTGTCCTTTCCTGTCTAATGTCCCAATGCTTGTAAAAATAAAAAGAGAGAGAAAAAGAGAAAAATATACTGAGGGGTTCTTGGTGTAACTTCAAATAAACTGTTCTTCTGTTGTAGAAAAGATAAGATAAGACTTTATTGAGCTCACACAGGAGAAATGCACTTGCCACATTAGCCCCAGGCAGCTTAGTGCAAAAGAAAGTTAGAGCAAAAAAGTGCATATAGACAAGATAAGTAATAATAATAACAAGTAAAGAAAAAATAAATAAAAAATGCACATTTAGACTAGTAGAGTGATACAGTCTGATGGCGGTGGGGATGAAGGATCTGCAGTAGCGCTCCTTCTTGCACTGGGGGTGCCTCAGTCGGCTGCTGAAGGAGCTGCTCAGCTCCTCTACAGTCCGGTGCACAGGATGAGAGGTGTCGTCCATGATGGACATATATGTATGTATATGTACAGTATATGTATAATGAGCTGGTGTGTTACATTAGCCTTTGTGTGATTGTGCTGCTCTTTTCCTGTCCACTAGAATGTTGGACATTAGCCATGTTGGCAATAATCTTTACATATTTTATACTAATGTCCATTAATACGAGACGTCCTTTTAAAATATATCATACTTGCAATGTTTTCATAATGTTCATCATGGCTCACTGTTTAAGAAGGTATTAAAGCTCCAACGTTTCTCAAATCTGTATATCTATAATCTACATCTATCAAAGAAGCCACAGCTGTCCTATCAAAGAAAGCTTTTGGCCATGAATAAATGCAAAGAAATAACACATAAAAGACACCAAATGTGATGTATGTTCTCACTGATGACCAAAGGACCTTCTTCTCACGACTCTTGTCTGATGTTGTGGATGGATCCAGATGGAGCCAGATCCATGGAAACAGCAAAACCACATCTGACTGTCTTCTCCCAGACGCAGACCCAAACACACACACACACGCATACATACACACACACGCATACACACACACACACACACACACACACGCATACACACATACGCACACACACACACCCACACACGCATACACACATACGCACACACACACACACACACCTACACACACACACGCGCATACACACACGCACACACACATACGCACACACACACACACGCATGCACCCACACACGCATACACACACACGCACACACACAAACACACACACGCACATACACACACACACGCGCATACACACACACACGCATACACACACATACGCACACACACACGCATACATACACGCATACACACACATACACACACACATATGCACACACATACACACACACACACACACACATATGCACACACATACACACACACACACGCGCATACACACACACATACACACACATACACACACACATATGCACACACATACACACACACACACACACACACATATGCACACACATACACACACACACACACACATGCTCAGACAAAGGCACACACACATACATACACACAGACACGCTCACACAAACACACACATACACACACACACACATGTTTACAAACACACATATACGCACACGCACACACACACACACACACACACACATGCTCAGACAAAGGCACACACACATACACACACACACACACACACACACATGCTCAGACAAAGGCACGCACACGTACATACACACACAGACACGCTCACACAAACACACACATACACACACACATGTTTACACACACACATGCTCAGACAAAAGCACACACACATACGCACACACACACACACATGCTCAGACAAAGGCACACACACACACACACACACACATACACACACACACACACACAAAACACACACACACACACACAAATGTGCAAATGTGGGCACTTTTATGTAACATTCACTTTTTCCAATGCACCAAACTTCAAACCTGATGGAAACCTCTGTCAGCTCAACACACACAGATTTGGACTTTGAACTTCCCTCTGTTCTTTGCTCCATCTCTCCGTTCTCCAGTGGTGGATGAACTACTCAGTTTTGTTACTTAAGTACAGATAAAGACGCAAAAAAACTGTACAACTGTATATAACTGTGATTGGATATTTTAGTTGATATTTTATTACTTATTTTTCTATTTTATTCCAATTTGTACATATACATTTATTATTTTTTATTTGTATAATTATATCTCATTTGACACCAGTCTATTGCTATCTTTTTTGCTATTTCATCTATTTTTTGTTACTCTCTGTTATATATTATATTTGATGAGTGAGCCACTGTACCCAAATAATTTCCCTTAAATAAAAAAGTAATAAAAGTATTAAAGTACTTGTTTAAGAATGTATTTTTAGAGTAGAAAAGGAGTAGTAAAAGTATTTCACACAGATTTTCATGAAAAAAATAATAAAATAAAATTATAAATGTTGTGATTGATTTAAAATGATTTTGGTCAACAGTGTCAACAGTATGAATCCAATTATTTTTATTTGCTGAAAGCCAAAGCTTGAACGCAGACGCTTTCCTCAGGATTTTACCACAAACATGGTCAAATGTATTGAAGGAAAAGTAAAAAGTACACTTTTAAAATGTTCTTATGTAAAGTAAAAATGCTAAAAATGTTACTACTTTATTGTACAGTGGTACCTCACCTTACGAATGACCCAACAAAATTTCAAGTTACGAAACGCCTTCACGGTAAATTTTGGTCTCTAGATACGAAAGAAAATTCAAGTTACGAAACGTGAAATCTCAAAAATTCAAATAATGCGCGTTCAGCCACACACATTATACGCTTTTCTCAGCCTGGATTTAAACTTTTCTCACATTTGTCTCTCGTTTAAACACTCAAACTTTCATAGATTTTCAACAAAATTATTAATAGTGAAGCGTGTGGGGGGAAGGGGGAGGGGGGAGAAGACTGCGCTCTGACACGTGTGTGATAGCGGCATGTCTGCCAGCAGGTCTAGACCTGGACTAAATCAGGATTAAACCTGGACTAAACCTGGACTAGACCTGGACTAGACCTGGACTAGACCAGGTGGATTAAAGCGCCGCGCGTGGGTCTATTTCCTGGTTTTGTTTCGAGTCACAGCTGAGGCGAGCCGCTGCTCGCATGCAAGAGCCGCGGTCTAGACCTGCTCTCCAGGGCCCCTCCAGGCACGGAGCCCCAGACATCCAGGGACGCAGGGGGACACTGCCAGCCCGCCTTAAGAGCTCCCTAAGCGGGCATGGGTCCGGGGATTGTCCCGGTCACCAGTCTGGAGGTCTTGAAGAGGCCGACCTCACGGTTCTATCCAGGCCGCTCTGTGAGCACCTTACGCGGGCAGGTCTAGAGCAGCGGCTCGCCTCAGCTGTGACTCGAAACGAAACTAGGAAATAGACCCACGCGCGGCGCTTTAATCCACCTGGTCTAGTCCTGGTTTAGTCCTGGTTTAGTCCTGGTCCAGTCCAGGTTTAGACCTTGGTCTAGACCTGCTGTCAGCTCCGCGCCGGGTCATGTGCGCTATCACACACGTGTCAGAGCGCACTCTTCTCCCCCCTCCCCCTTCCCCCACACTTCACTATTAATAATTTTGTTGAAAATCTATGAAAGTTTGAGTGTTTAAACGAGAGACAAATGTGAGAAAAGGACGCAGGATGCAGAACACAATGTTACACTATAAAAAAAAGTTACACAATAAAAATTAAAAAACTTGGATCGGGGGCTTTGGAACGAATCAGGCTTTTTCCATTGAAATAGCTACTCAACTTACGAATTTTTCACGTTACGAAACCACTTCTGGAACGAATTAATTTCGTAAGGTGAGGTACCACTGTACTTCATTACCTTCTTCCACTGGCTGTCTCTCTCCTTTTCTACCCAGTCTCTCTACTCCTGCCTTTATCTTTCTTTGCTCTCTCTCCCCTCTCTCTTTTCTCTCTGTTTCCTTCTCTTCTCTTGTTTTCTACTGCCCTTTTATCATCTCCCTCCCTCCTTCCCTTTCTATTTTCTCTTTCACTGTCCACCAAATCTACTCTTTCCTCCTCTTTTACCATCTCCCTTCCTGTTACTCACTCTCCCCCTTCTCCTCTCTTCTCTTTTTCCATCACTCCCCTTCCCCTCGGTCTTTTTTGTCTCTTCTCATTTCACTCCCTCCTATAACCTCTCTCTACTCCCTCCTCTCTCACACCCCCTCTTTCTCCCTATCTGTCCCTCTGTCATCCTCCTCTCTTTGTTGCCCTCTCTCTCACTCTCCTCAGATCTTATCCCTAACAGGAGATCAGAAGACAAGTTGCCTACAAGTTGTTTGTTGTTTTAGCATTTGAAGTTTCATCAGGACCATTACAGAGCTCTGGTGCTTCTGCTCATCTGATAAAAGACAGGAAGAATTAAAAAAAAGTCAATTTGTGCTTTCTTAAGAGTCAAAGTAAACACGGTAAATTGCCTGTTTCTGTACTTTGCTCTGCCTCCTTCTCTGGTGTCACTGTCTTTGAGATCTCAAATCGTAAGGTTCCTCTTCTTGTGTTGGTCTCACTTTCACTAAGCCTCTTCTTGGACACAGTGGATTCATTAAAAAGGTTAACTCCACTTGTTTGTCAAGAAGGCAGATGAATTTAAAGCTGCATCTGGTTCAGTCACTGGAAAAACTGAACAATAAAAAGTTCTTTTAGCGACCCATTTTTTCAACTTGTCAATTGTGGCTGAAATTATTATGAAAAAATGCTCTGCACATAACATCATCTCCACTGACAACTTTAATATCTCCAGGCCAAGGTGAGGAATTCACTTGCAAATGGTAAAATGGTCACATCTTTATATAGCGCTTTTCCACCTTCAAGGCACCCAAAGCGCTTTACAACAAGGAACCAGTCACCCATTCACACACACATTCACACACCAGTACCAGTGTACGCAGACACTGGGGGCGAGGAGCGTTAAGTGTCTTGCCCAAGGACACAATGGCAGCATTCATCTGTGGGAGCTGGAATCACACCTGCCAATCAGTGGATTTGACCGCTCAACCACTGATGTTGCTTATGTCAAGAGCGGGATTTGAACCGCCAACCTTTGGATCAATGGACAAACGCTCTACCAACTGAGCTACTGCCGCCCAGACAAAGACAGTTGAATAGCCATAATAAAAAATAAAAAAAAGACTATTCCAGTACCACAGTTTGAGAAACACTGTACACTACAAATCAAGGCTGAAATAAGTACGCTTTGATACAAAAATTTCGAACTTGCCTATACTGAGGAATAGGCTCGATACTAAATTATGATTCCGATACCACCATTATAATGGAAAAAAAAAAACACTCTTTATTTAGATTGCCATTTTCAACATGGTAAATGGAAGTATACTTTCCTTATATCTGTGTACTCCCTCAGTGGTCCTGTAGGTTCCATAGTGGTCCATGGACATATGCTCTATGTGCTCTTATTGTTCTGATTCAGCTCAAGATCATTCTCAAGACATTCAACCCAAAACATGCACCATAGGTACCTCCAGCTTAGGTCCTGACCAAACCGAAGCAAGAAGATCATGGAGATGGTCCCCGGGCGCAGTAATGTGCTGCCCACTGCTCCTAATAACAGGATGGGTTTATTTATTTATTTATTTATTTATTTATTTGAAAGGGACAGTGCACATTAATGAACATATAATATATATGTAAATATGCCAGATTATAGCCACAGGCTAATTTCCATCTGTTGTCCCTGGACAGGTTGATGGTGCCAATTAAAAGGTCTCACATACAATAAAACAAGAAAGAAAAAAAAATAATAATAATAATAATAATAAAATAAAATAAAATACATTAAACACACAGATTACTCACAGGAGCGATTCACAATCAAAAATAATCAAAAAACATAAATTCGGGAGGGTTACACAGTTCATATTGCACAAGTCCTAAAGTGCTAAGTGCTGAATGTATTGCACAAGTCCTAAAGTGCTGAGTGCTGAATGTATTGCATAAGTCCTAAAGTGCTGAGTGCATTGCACCTGCCCTAAAGTGCTGAGTGCATTGCACCTGCCCTAAAGTGCTGAGTGCATTGCACCTGCCCTAAAGTGCTGAGTGCATTGCACAAATGCAGAGAAGAATTTCTACAGTGTGAGATCAATAAAGTTGCTTCTTCTTCTTCTTCTTCTTCTTCTTCTTCTTCTTCTTCTTCTTCTTCTTCTTCTTCTTCTTCTTCTTCTTCTTCTTCTTCTTCTTCTTCTTCTTCTTCTTCTTCTTCTTCTTCTTCTTCTTCTTCTTCTTCTTCTTCTTCTTCTTCTTCTTCTTCAGGAAAGGCTCATTTCTGCCCTGTCAATGGGACTTTAGTCCTCTGAGAGTGGACAGTGTGACTTGTTCTTATTGTTGACTGAATATAATTGCATTCATTCAGTTCTGTAAATCAGGGACTGCAGATGGAAACTATACCTATATACTAAACCTAAAAACATGCACTAGGGGCAACAGGTGGAAATTAGCTCTAGTGCTACAACCTGCACGAAACCTCTCTCCTGTTAAAGGAGAATTAACGTTTTTTTTTACAATCTGAGCCTTATTTCAGTAATAGAACAAGTTGTTTTACTCACCCATAGCACTTTGGTGTCATTTGGAGCATTTCCGGAGATGTTTTAGATTTGCTATATCCGTAATGATAAAAGGAGAAGTTCAATTTGTCAACTGGACAAAGTTTGTTTGGTTGAAAACGTTTCGCCGCTCATCCGAGAGGCTTCGTCAGCTCTGGTTATTGTACTGGTTAGACACAATAACCAGAGCTGACGAAGCCTCTCGGATGAGCGGCAAAACGTTTTCAACCAAACAAACTTTGTCCAGCTGACAAATTTAACTTCTCCTTTTATCATGGATTCTACCTGGACGACTGAGGGACTTTTCACATATATCCGTAATGTGAGTTCTCGGGGCACATGTTTGCGGTCTCCAAATAACACAAACTTTAGCACTTTTCAAATCATAGAAGCTCAATGTCTTAGTCTACGCTTTCGTTTGAGTCAAAAGTGGCCTGTAATCCGAGATTTAGCCATAGTTTTGAGTAGATGAGGAGGACAGTGCGCCTCTTGAAAGGATGGGTCAAATACAGAGAATAATTTCACTACAGGAATAATAATAATAATAATAATAATAATAATAATAATAATAATAATAATAATAATAATAATAATAATAATAATAATAATAATAATAATAATAATAATAATAACTTAACACATTTCTTATCAGTACACAGTATATCTGCTATCAGAACAAAAGGAAGGAGCTGAAATAGCAAAAAGTAGTTCATTCTTACATTTTTGGGAAAGCCTGAATCACTGACTATGGGCTTGACCTGGGCACTTTTGCTTTGGAAAACAGCCTTATGTTGTTTGTTCTCTTGTTATCAGTGGATCTCTGCACAGACCCATCCCTCTCTTTTTTCCTTTCATTGTTCCCTCTGTCATTTTTAACTTCCTTTTTACACTTTCTACTTCCTCTCCCTGCTCTACTCGTGCTCGGCTCATACTTCTTTCACATTGTCCATTGTTCAAGAATCCAGAGACATTTAGACCAGTGCATTCTGTTGTTGTGCCGTCAGACTAGACACTTCACTCACATTACCTATGTGTGGGCATCATACATTTAGATCTATGACAGAAAATCTTTTAACTTTTAATAGTTTTTTTGACTGATAAATATATTGATTGATAAATGTTTACTTCCTCTTTTTAGATCAGCAGGGATGACAAACTATAGCCGACCAGCACATGTTGTTTCATTATTTTGATGTGTTTTTTGTGTATATTCGTGCTTCAGAGACCAAATTTGTTGTCAGCACTTGTCACTTATCTATTTGACCAACAGTGTGGTTATATTATGTTTTTTATTGGAAATTATGGCAACAAATAGTTTTTTGCTAATGCTAAATTTCTAGACACACCTAAACAAAAACCTGTCACTATAATATTTTTGAAGTGCGATATTTTGCTGAAATAAATGACACAATAAACTATAATATTGCAACCAAACCATATAATACTGTAACCAAACCATAAAGCGTAGGGCGGCAGTAACTCGTTTGTCCACTGATCCAAAGGTTGGCGGTTCAAATCCCGCTCTTGACATAAGAAACATCAGTGGTTGAGCGGTCAGATCCACTGACCCACAGGTTGGTTGGTACGATTCCAGCTCCCACAGATGAACGCTGCCGTTGTGTCCTTGGGCAAGACACTTAACCCTCCTCGCCCCCAGTGTCCGCGTACACTGGTGTGTGAATGGGTGATTGGTTGTGTTGTTGTAAAGCACTTTGGGTGCCTTGAAGGTGGAAAAGCGCTATATAAAGATGTGACCATTTACCATGTGACCATCTATTCTTAATCTACAATATTATTTAAAAAAAAACATGAGCTGCAATAAATAAATTGCAGAATGCAACACTTGAGTAGTTAGTTTGTATCTATAATGAGCCATAGAAGTTCATAATTCAGTCCCCTTGTGGGTGGCCCAGCAGTCTTGGAGGCATTAGGGTAAGAACCACAGCCAAGGATGGCAAAGGAGAAATTCAATTTGTCAACTGGACAAACGTTTATTGAATGCTTGGATGAGCTGCGAAACGTTTTCCACCATTTGTTCAGCTGACAAATTGAATTTCTCCTTTGCCATGGATTCTACTTGAACGAATGAGGTATTCTACACACACAGCCCATGATGGTTTCTTTACATGCAGCTTTATTCCAATAACACTCTGAGCAAACTGAGCAAACAAGATCATCGGACGACAAAACTGGTTCCACTTTTAAAAGGACCCACGTAACCAATTAGTCCTCCCCCTTTCACAATATGACATAATCCATATGTTAGAATAAATATTCACTTATATACACACACACTTATCAATAAAAACATGAACATTCAATTATATAAATCCCTGCCATTTTTCTCACAATAAAAAAATATTAATTTTTGTAAACCAAGGACCCCCGCACCACCCGGAACCAATATAAACTGGGTGCAGTCCATTAGAGCGCTTTTGGCAGACACTGCCGCAGCTGCTTTGAGCCGCCACACTGCTTATAACTAGATGCAGGGAGGAGCTAACTACAATGAAATTAATATGAAACTGTCACACCTATTTGTTTTCAGTTTCTGTCTGGGGTCTTGTTATTAGAGCCATTCAGGACCATAATGGTGTTTTCACACCTCTGGACCTGACCTGGCTAACCCTATTGTTTTCTTTGTTTGTTTTGATTTAGGTTTGAGGATAGAGTTATAGATGGGAGACAAATTGTGTCTGAGCCCTCCATTTCTGTTCAAGAAAGGGTTCTCTTTTTTGACAAAAATAGCCTCTTTAACTCCCCTCTCAAACCAATTCTTTTCTCTGGCTAAGATCTGAACCTCACTGTCCTCAAAGGAGTGGCCGGTGGCTTCTAGGTGGAGATGTACAGCAGATGACGGTCCACTCTGGCTCTCTCGTCTGTGTTGGTACATCCTCTTGTGAAGTGGCTGTTTTGTTTCTCCAGTGTAGCGCTCACTGCAGTCTTCACTACACTGAATGGAGTAGACCACATTGGTTTGTTTGTGGCTCGGTGTTTTCTCCTTTGGGTGGACCAATTTTTGTCTTAAAGTGTTTGTGGGTTTGAAATAGACTGGGATTTCATATTGTCTGAAAATCCTCTGTAGTTTTCCAGAAACGCCACCCAGGTAAGGAATTGCAACCCCTTTCCTCCTGGGTTCTGATTCTCTGTTGTCCTGTTTATTGTCCTTGTCTCTCTTGTTGACAGCCCATTTAGGATCTCCACAAACAGAGAGGGCTTCCTGCACATGTTGTTCTTCTTTCTCTTTTCCCTCTGTGCTTGTGGGAACCACTTGGGCCCTATGTTGTAATCAGTAGTTGAGTTGTAAAATGAAACCAGGGGGGATGGTGAAATTTTTCATTTATGTGACATATTTTCAAGTGAGGGGTGTGGGGGTCCTCCCCCATAAAATTTTGGATTTCTTAGATGCAATTTCCTGCATTCTAGGGTGACTTGCTAGACATGGCAAATCCTAAATCCCATCTGATTCATAGCTTGCATTCTCAGTTGCATGGCCTCCACAAGACAATACTATTTATCGGAAAGAAACAACCCCCCTGGTGAAAGCAGCACATTCTGAAGGCAACAATCTGAGAAATTCCCCATTCAAGATCAGCTTGTGGAACAGAAAGGAACTCATTTGCCTGACATTAAGCTAAGCCCTTCCCCATCACTGACATCACTGTGGTGTTTCAGGGCAGGTCAGAATTAGAAGGTACTTTGTTAAAATGGAAATGGTTTTATAACAAAAACTCCATATAATCATTCAATAATTCAATAATACACAGGATAATATGTTATCACACACACACACACCTTAGTCCTGGTTCAGACCTGGTTTAGACCTGGTGTAGTCGTGGTTTAGTCCTGGTTTAGTCCTGGTATTGTCCTGGTTTAGTCCTGGTATAGTCCTGGTTTAGTCCTGGTTTACACCTGGTTTAGACCTGGTTTAGTCCTGGTTTAGTCCCGGTTTAGTCCCGGTTTAGACCCGGTTTAATCCTGGTTTAGTCCTGGTATTGTCCTGGTTTAGTCCTGGTTTAGTCCTGGTTTAGTCCTGGTTTAGTCCCGGTTTAGACCTGGTTTAGACCCGGTTTAGTCAAAGTTTAGTCTTGGTTTAGACCTGGTTTAGTCCCGGTTTAGACCCGGTTTAGTCACGGTTTAGTCTTGGTTTAGACCTGGTTTAGACCTGGTTTAGACCTGATTTAGTCCCGGTTTAGTCTTGGTTTGACCTGGTTTAGACCTGATTTAGTCCCAGTTTAGTCTTGGTTTAGACCTGGTTTAGCCCTGGTTTAGTCCTGGTTTAGTCTTGGTTTAGTCCTGGTTTAGTCCTGGTTTAGTCTTGGTTTAGACCTGGTTTAGACCTGATTTAGTCTCAGTTTAGTCTTGGTTTAGACCTGGTTTAGCCCTGGTTTAGTCCTGGTTTAGTCTTGGTTTAGTCCTGGTTTAGTCTTGGTTTAGACCTGGTTTAGACCTGATTTAGTCCCGGTTTAGTCTTGGTTTAGACCTGATTTAGTCTCAGTTTAGTCTTGGTTTAGACCTGGTTTAGCCCTAGTTTAGTCCTGGTTTAGTCTTGGTTTAGTCCTGGTTTAGTCTTGTTTTAGACCTGTTTTAGACCTGATTTAGTCTCAGTTTAGTCTTGGTTTAGACCTTGGTTTAGACCTGATTATTAAAGACCTACGGTCTTTAATAATCCAGAGCTCCGGAGAAACGGACATATTCCGATCGTCATGATTGGCGGTGGGTAATTATGCTGCAACATGATTGGAAGCTGGAGCGCAGTTCAGCCTATGATGGCTCTTGGCACTGGCTATTTTAACTTCAAAACAGCACATTTCGGTGAGGGATTTTCATGCCTGATTGATAAAATGCCACAAGAGATGGAAGAAGGGATGCCCGTTTTCAACTCGAGTACTGGTTGTAATGTGCGAATAACTCCTAGTTTGTGCTGCAGTGGATGGTGTGAATCAAAAAGCAGGTATTGGTCCGTGTGTGTGGGCTTCCTGAAGACTTCTACTTGGAGTCTCCGGTCTTTTCCTATTGTTACGGCACAATCTAAGAACGTCAGTGTGTTGTCCTTGGCATCTTCACGAGTGAATTTGATGTTCGAATCTACAGTATTGAAATGTGCAGTAAAAGGTTCCAAATGTTGAATTTTGATTTTTGAAAAAATATCATCAACATAACGATACCAATGTGTGGGTGAAGTGCCTGGATATGAGGCCAAAGCACTCTGTTCAAATTGTTCCATGTATAAGTTAGCCATGATAGGGGAGACTGGTGAGCCCATTGCACAACCGTGGATTTGCCTGTAGAAGTTCCCTCTGAACTGGAAATAGGTGGTTTAAACAAATTTCCAGCAGTTGGCAGATTTGGGCGGGTGAAGGTTTGGTTCTGTCTTCTAGCTTGGTATCCTGCAGTAGTCTCTACTTCAAAGATAAAAAAAAAAAGATCAAAGTCAGCTTTATTGTCAATTCTGCCATATGTGTTCAACATACAGTGAATCGAAATTTCTCTCTGGCCAAGTAGTGCAAAAAAGACAGTGTACAAAATACAATATAAAGACAAAACACAACAAAAACTATCTAAGACAGAAATCTAAATCTAAACTAAAGTCTAAGATCTAAAATCTTAAATAAATACCTATATACAGATGTCCAAAAATGTGCAGTGTGCATCAAAATGTGCAATAGAAGATACAGCAGTGAGATGGTAATGTGCAATAGAATGTGCATTGAAGTTAAGATAAAATAAATGTGCAACAGTAGTAATTCCAGTGCAATAACAGTAGTAAACAACAGTACAACAGTAGTAAAATTTCAGTAGTAAATGTGCAACAGTGGTGGATGAAGCTGTTTGACAGTCTGGTGGATGAAGCTGTTTGACAGTCTGGTGGATGAAGCTGTTTGACAGTCTGGTGGATGAAGCTGGTTGACAGTCTGGTGGATGAAGCTGTTTGACAGTCTGGTGGATGAAGCTGTTTGATAGTCTGGTGGATGAAGCTGGTTGACAGCCTGGTGGATGAAGCTGTTTGACAGTCTGGTGGATGAAGCTGTTTGACAGCCTAGTGGATGAAGCTGTTTGACAGTCTGGTGGAGTGGGCCCGGAGACTCCGGTACCTTCTCCCCAAGGGCAGGAGGCTGAAGAGCGGGGTGCGGGGGTGGCTCGGGTCACCCACAATGCTGGACGCTCTGTGGGTGAGGCGGGATGTCCAGGAGGGAGAGGAGAGAGACACCAGCGATCCTCCCAGCTGCATTCACTATGCGCTGCAGGGCTTTCCTGTTCTGTTCAGCTCTCATACCACGCAGTGATGCAGCTGGTCAGGACGCTCTCAGTGGTGCCTCGGTAGAAGGTGGTCATGATGGGTGGGGGGGCTCCAGCTCTCCTCAGTTTGCGGAGGAAATAGACGCGCTTCTGAGCCCTCTTTGCCAGTGAGGCAGTGTTCGCTGTCCTCACTGATGTGCACCTCCAGGAATTTGGTGCTGCTCACCCTCTCTACAGCAGCACCGTTGATGGACAGTGGGGGGTGCTGGGTGGGGCCTCTCCGGAAGTCAATAACAATCTCCTTGGTCTTTTCAACATTAAGAAGGAGATTGTTATCACTGTACCACTTTGTCAGAAGGCTCACCTCACTCCTGTAGTTTGTCTCATCATTATTGGAGATGAGACCCACCACAGTCGTATCGTCCACAAACTTCACAATGTGATTGGTGCTGAAGGCTGGTGAGCAGTCGTGGGTTAGCAGAGTGAAGAGCATCGGACTGAGCACACAGCCATGGGGAGCTCCTGTGCTCAGTCTAATGCAGCTCGAGGTGTTTCTGCCGACCCGCACTGCTTGTGGCTTCTCACTGAGGAAGTCCAGCAGCCAATTACACAGTGAGGTCTGAAGCCCCAGGTGGTCCAGTTTGGTAATGAGCTGCTGTGGGATTATGGTGTTGAACGCTGAACTGAAATCTATGAACAGCATTCTCACATATGAGTCTTTATTGTCCAGGTGGGTGAGGGCTGGGTGGAGAGCAGAGCAGATTACATCCTCGGTGGAGCGGTTGGCCCGGTATGCAAACTTGAATGGGTGATGATCGGGGTCAGTGCAACAGGGCGATAGTCATTAAAAGTGGCTGGAGTGGGCTTCTTTGGCACAGGAACGATGGTGGTGGTTTTGAAGCAGGAGGGAACAACAGCCTGGCTCAGAGAAGCATTAAAGATGTCTGTGAAGACATCCTTGAGCTCCTCTGCTCCTCACTTGTATCCCTCACTTGTATCCCTACCGCTGTAGGGATACAAGTGAAAAGAGAGATCACATCAAACCATTGTCTCATCTCGGTCAAACTGGAGAAACTTTACTTTGTTTACAAATTTGGCTGTGTTCTCAATATGGTGCTCTGTGTTACCCACCAGAGGAGCCAGGATGGTTTTTAGGTGTTTGGCCACATTGTGATGGAGTCAACACTACATACAATGCGTCTGAGTGGTACTCCTTAACAATAGGGTTAGCCAGGTAATGTCCACAGGTGTGAAAACACCCGTTATGGTCCTGAATGATTATTTGCCTAGTTCCATCGTAATTTCATCCATGCAGCTATTTATAAGCAGTGTCCACCAGCACTCTAGCCAGAACTGACGAAGTAGCTTGGATGAGCTGCGAAACGTATTCGACCAAATAAACTTTGTCCAGTTGACAAACTGAATTTCTACTTTTGCCATTTACACTTCTAACTAACTCCACATTTGCCTATTTTTGGTACTCAAGACTTGCAAATTACCTACTGTCACAGGGACCACACTGTCACACCTTTACAGCACAAAACTCATCACACTGCAGAAGAAAACGACAAAAGATTACTTACTGGTACAAAGAAAAAGTCCCCAAAATAAATACCAACCCCCAAAAAATTCCATCATGTTTTGAAGTTGAGGCCAATAAAATGCATTTATTTTGTGTTTTTAGCAAAGTCTGAGTTGTATGTGCTTGACTGGTGGTGGTCAGAGGGGCTTACTGAGAGTGTGGAGAGAATGAATAATGACTTGATTGCAGGGACGAGCAAGCAAAAACCTATCCCATCAGTGCATGATCTGTGTGTGTGTGTGTGTGTGTGTGTGTGTGTGTGTGTGTGTGTGTGTGTGTGTGTGTGTGTGTGTGTGTGTGCATCATGAGGGAGAAAAACATGCAAGTTTCATGGGCTCACAGCTTGGCTCTGGTCCAGTACAAACAGTAGTGCTATCTCCAGTCTTTTCTTCACTGGCATCTGTTCAAACGCACACACACACACACACACACACACACATACACACACACACACATACACACACACACACATACACACACACACACACACACACACACACACACACTCCTCTGCTCAGTACAGCTGTGGAGACAAACCACTCATGATAACTTCACATTCAAGAAGTTGTCATCTTCACACTTACTCGCACAAACAAAACACTTTAACTGGGATTAAACTACTACAACTACTACTGCATCTACTTCTACCACTACAACAACTACTACTACTACCACCAGAAAAGTTACACAGTGTAACTTCAAAAGGCCTGTATTACGTTATTTTCTGATCTATGTTCAAAAGCTGTTTCCTCATCACAAACATACTGTACCTGGAGTTGTGTTTTGTTTCATTTTGACATGTTTAACACACAAACTCTGCAGATTTAGGCTGAGTTCTTCTCTCAAAGATGAAAACACAATGTTCCACCTTGTGATGTCCTGTGCTAATACAGGATGTGCTTCGCAGTGTTTTTAGACTCCATACAGCTTAAAACATTTGGATGACTTCAACCCTGGAGTTGAACCGAGGGTGAAAGGTATTTTTTTAACTTGTACTACATGACATCACATGGTGGAAAAGAGCATTTTAAGATTTGGAGATGCAGACACACTAATAAACCAGCATTACTCAAGCATGTGAAGAATGAACACAACTCCAGGTATGAAACAACATTATATGATTTAATGCTCATAACAATCAATTTTGTGTAATATAGGGCCTTTAATATTTTGTTTTTTAATCCCAGCATTTTGCAGTCCAATTAGTTGTGAGATCATTGCTGGAACTGGCTGCTTCCCAAACAATTTCAGAGCTCATGTACCAGAGCTTAAAGGGACAGTTCGTGTTTTTTGATGTGAATCTGTACGGCGTCCCCTTCAGCAGTGTCGTGCATTAACACTGAATTACCCCTGACAGTGTCCTCTGATCAGAGTTCTGCCCCGGTTCTGCCCCTGACAGTGTCCTCTGAGCCGAGTTCTGCCCCGCTTCTGCCCCTGACAGTGTCCTCTGATCTGAGTTCTGCCCAGGTTCTGCCCCTGACAGTGTCCTCTGAGCCGAGTTCTGCCCCGGTTCTGCCCCTGACAGTGTCCTCTGAGCCGAGTTCTGCCCCGGTTCTGCCCCTGACAGTGTCCTCTGATCCGAGTTCTGCCCCGGTTCTGCCCCTGACAGTGTCCTCTGAGCCGAGTTCTGCCCCGGTTCTGCCCCTGACAGTGTCCTCTGATCCGAGTTCTGCCCCAGTTCTGCCCCTGACAGTGTCCTCTGAGCCGAGTTCTGCCCCGGTTCTGCCCCTGACAGTGTCCTCTGAGCCGAGTTCTGCCCCGGTTCTGGAGCTGATGAAAGTAGGTCCGGAAAGTTAGCCATAACAATATTTGTCCAAAAAGTGATATATTTGCGTCACAAAACAGTTGCCCACGAAAAAGTCAAAAGTCATAATTGCTTGATGCTATTTTCTCTCGATTCGTATCACTGCACTCCTGTTATTATTATTATTATTATTATTATTATTATTATTATTATTATTATTATTATTATTATTATTATTATTATTAGCCTGTTCACTTGTAAGTGGCGATGTTTACAAGTTATATATGTTTTGAATGTTTTTTTTTTTTTATTGTGTTGGTTTTATTGGAAAGCACTTTGGTTAAATGTTGATAGATATTTTTAAATAATTTCATTTCTGTTTCATATATTTAGCAGCAAAAAGTGTCACCTCACAGAAAGAAGGCCCTGGACTCAACTCCCGATGGGCCAAAAATAAAATTGTTTAAATGAAAGTAGTCTGTGTGTTGTTTGCATGTTCTGCTTATGTCTGGGTGGGTTTTCTCCAGGCACTCAAGTTTGCCCCATCAACCCAAAACATGCACAACAGGCCAAATCCTCCAGCTAAAGAGGTCCTGACCAACACAAGCTCAGATCTGAAGTAGGGTCCCCGGACTGCTTCTGGTGAGGTGCCCCGGCGGCTTTGAAGAATGGCTCCAATTTCCCTACAGGGACAATAATGCGTACCTTAACTACTATTGTTACTAATTATATTCCTACAAATACTGCCACTACTACTGCTACTAGAAACTACTGCTAACCCTACTAGCACCATGACTGCTACTGCTAACAATAGCTATCACTACTGCAACTACTACTACTACTACCGCTAATACTAGGCTACTACAACTACTTCTACCAGTACTTCTACAACTACAATTACGACTACTAGTACTACCACTACTACTACTACAGCTGCTTCCACCCCTCCTCTGGCTCACACTTGCTGACAGCTCATTAATGACAGGCAATAAATGTTGTGTACACACATCTGTCACTGCAGTAGTACTACGCAGTAAAAGTACCTCCGAGGCGACTGTAAACTTCATCTTACCTCTGTTTGCTTGTTCTCAGACTCCTCCCATATCACATCTCCCCTCCCTGTCACTAACCTGGTTTTATTTACACAATTTAGCTCTTTTCAGCAGGTGTTTGGATATTAACTGTGATTTTTATCAGGTTCATTGACTTTTATTAATGAAGAAGCCAAGGCAGAAAGACTTTCAAAATGGAAAATGATATGGAAAAATACTTTCAGTCTTAAAACATTTTAGTTTTAATCCTACCGTTGTCATAATTTGTTGTTGTAACACTGGAGTTTTCCCCATTTTGGGACAAATAAAGTGTCTACTGTATAATAGTGTAATGTAATAATTAGCTGCAAAAATTAATTTCTTAAAGAGCTTTTTTCACAGTAGTTCTGACTACTTCAAATTTATTTACTTGATGGACCAAATAATTTGTCATTGGGGTCAGGTATTATTATTTCTGGCTACATTATCTTAATGTGTCAGTCAAATGTCTTGTAACCAGTGAAATATTCTAAAGCAATTCAATCCTTCCTTCTGCTGTACAAAAGGAGAAATAAATTATTAGACTTTAAACAGTTTAAAAAGGCCAATATAAGCAGGGGTAAATGTAGGCAGGATTTGAAGTAGTAGTAGTAGTAGGAGGAGGAGAAGGAGGAGGAGAAATGGTAGATAGTAATCTGCGTCATCATAGCGTGTGCTTGTTATACTAACCTGATTTAAGTCCTTTGAGGAAATACTGATGTTTGAGGTTTGGTCCATTGACTTCTGACACCTTCTCCTGTGGAGGTTTGGTGTCAGAATAAACAACAGAACACTCCAAAAAGAGTTGCAGACACATGGAAACAGTAGTCGTGGTAGTAGCAGCAGCAGCAGCAGCAGCAGCAGCAGTAGCAGTAGTAGTAGTAGTAGTAGTAGTAGTAGTAGTAGTAGTAGTAGTAGTAGTAGTAGTAGTAGTAGTAGTAGTAGTAGTAGTAGTCTTTTTGTTTTTTTGTTTTACTACATAGCACTAATTTGAACTACCAACCTGAATTTTATGCTAACCAGTAAATCATATTGCAAGTACTACTAAACATAAGGTTGTAATTTTTAGTATACTGCACTCTATAGCAGAGGTCTTCAACAGGGGGGTCGCGACCCCTAGGGGGGTCGCGGAGGTACTGCAGGGGGAGTCGCGAAATCTTTTTTTTTTTTTTTCCGCTTTAAAATAATATAATTTTATATTTTATAGTGTAAAATACAGTATTAACCTGTGTATTATTTCCTTGTATTGGGATGTACCATAACAGAGTAGCAATGTTTATACATGACATTAAGCTCAATTTAATATAAAACACAATTCTATGCTGTATATATAGTAGGGGGTCCCTGGCCCAGTTCACCACCTGTTTGGGGGTCCCTGGCCTGAAAAACATTGAAGACCCCTGCTCTATAGTATGGTCAGTTTATAGATTAAAACTATATATTGTTGTTGTAAACATAATTATATTTGTTATGCTGTAAAAATGAAAAATATTTGGAATGTTCCACAGTATAGCATTATGCTTATACATATTGATTTTTGATTACTTCTTTAAATTTGGTCTCCTCCTATAGTCTAAAGAGTTCAGTTTTTCACATAGTATTGTATTTTCTTTGCAACCTTTAGCTGGTTTTCAGGACATTTTCCAGTTCAGTGGCTGCAGCTGAAAGTTGGGCCTTGTCAGTGTTGATTTAGTTGATTTAGAGTTTTAGGGAAGCCCTGTTCCTATAATCTGTTACATATGGCACACACTCTTTACTACACTAATCACTACTTTGGCTCAAAAAGTCTGTTAGAGGGCGGGGCCAGTGGGAAGGTGGGCAGGGTTTGTGGCAGGTGGGATGCACACCTTGCATTTAAACCTGTCAGTCATGTATGTTCTTCACACATTTTAAGTGTTGTGTCCATGCAGCAGGGTTGAAACAGGAAGCTGTGTGGTTAGTTGCTTTGTATCCTTTAATTTAAGATTTGTGCAGGTTAAAAGTAAAGTATTTAGTAGCAGTAAGTTTTGTTTTGATGGAGGTAACAGAAAATATATTGTACAAAGAAGGCACAGTGAACACAGTAGGATGTAGTATTACAGTATTCTAAATCTGGCTTAGGACTAGATCTGGTTTAGTCTCGGTAAAGATTTTTTTTAGATTCAAGGGTACTTGGAAAGTCAAATATTATCTGGGAAACAGAGATAACGTGATTTTAATTTTTTAATTTATTTTAAACATTTATTTATTTAAAATAATATGTAGCATTTTAGCCAAAAAAATGCTAACAAGAAAGAAAAAAAATCCCCATTTTGGTTGTGTTTGTGTTGTGTACATTGAACATGCGTCCTTACTTATTTCCACAAACCTGACCCTGTCTTATTTGGCCTGCTTGTTTCCATGGTAGTCCAATGGGAATTCTGCCACATGTCCACACAATATAATAATAACAGCTTTCCTCCACAAACAGCAGGTGTATCCATCCGGCTGTATCATTACTAGTCACTAAATGACCTGCAACCAATACATGTGATTAGGCCTGATCAATAGCAGCACAGTCATAGCCTGAGCACAATGGGGCAGAAGGCATCAGCTCCTCCCACAGAACGTCTATAAGGATCTATAGGAGGCAGTAATAGTGAGTAGGAGGGGCCCGGAAGAGGGAGGCCTATACTCATACGTTAACGTTGACAAAGTATTGATTTTAGTCTAATCAAGTCAGTACTGTTAATGAGTCTTTTGAAATGCAAACAAGAACATAAATGTCAGAACTATAAAGGGGTTGTTCTGCAGTAAATGTGACAAGGCATTTGGATAGGAGACTCATTTGTTTTTGATCTTTTGTGCAGTTAAATTCTGTATTGCCACAGGCAGTAGCCCTCTTTCTGGTTATATTATTTGCATAGGACTACAGACAAATATGTTTCTTTAAAGACTTTTCAAACCCAGAGCCTCATGACTCGGTGGACATGACTGCATTGAACATTTGACATACAGCAGCCTACTTTATATATTTACTATTTAAAACATTGAAATGAATGGAATTCCTGTTTAACTGGAGGTTGTAAATGGTAAATGGTCACATTAAACAGTGCTTTTCCACCTTCAAGGCATGAAAGGTTTGCATCAAGGAACCATTCACCTATTCACCACCTCACCCCCAGTGAACACAGACACTGAGGTGGATTACATGTCTTGCCCAAAGTCATGACAGTATTCATCTGTGGGAGCTGGAATTGCCCCACCAACCTGTGGGACAGTGGATCTGACCACTCAACCAATAATGTTTATGTCAAGAGCAGGATTTAAACCTTCAGATCAGTGGATGAACACTGTACCAACTGTGCTACTGTCACCAACGCCAATGTGCCACACCAAGTGTGGTTTAGAACCAGTAAACATGGTTGGGCCATAAGCAGTTATTGGTAATGGTAACAATAGCTTGAAAAGTGTGAAGTAGTGCAGTAGGTGTTTCCTTATAGAAGGAAGCAGAAGAAGAAAAGTGCTGATATAGGGTCAGTAAAATCAATGGGAGGGGGTCAGAGGATGGAGGCTCATTCATTATCATTGACAAAGCATTGATTTGAGTCTACCATCAGTTCAATGATGGTAATGGTGTGTTTTCAAATGTAAATTAGAACACAATTGTGCAAACTGTGAAGGGTGTAATGGGTTTACACAAAATACACATTTTTAATGTTATCTGCTGTTCAAGAATATGACAAAACTACTGCTACTGCCATTACTACCTACTACTATTTTAATAACAAGCTTTGCCTTTTGCAGATGAGGCAAATCTTTACTTTTTTCACAGTTTTCTTTATACAATTTATTCAATATTCTATATTTAATATTACATTTCTATATTATCTTGCAGACTGCATAGCTATAACTATACAAGTCTATATGGCCATAATAAGCTGGATGCTTAGGTGACACGAGTTATATCTTTTATTTCTGTTCTTGCCCAAACCCTCACACTGAAGACTTCACCTAAAAGTATGTTATAGAACTGACCTTATATGCACATAAGCCATATAGATTTTAGCAGGAAAAGTCCAGCATGTGTCCAGAACTGTTATTGTAAGTGCTCCGGGCTGCTCTCTGCTCTCTTTGGGGACCATGAATCTAAATTGTACTTGTACTAAAACCCCGGCATAAGCTCTGGGCTGGTGTGCACATGTGGTTTTCATTTGTTTACACCTCCAGACCAGAGCCGAGGCAGGAAAAAGGAGGATTATGGAGCAAAAATACCTTTAAGAAGAAGACTGTAAACCATGTCACATAAAGATTATTTTATGTATTTATATTTTTCTGTAGCTCTTCAGTAGGTGTTCATTATTTTGCCATTTAATGGTAGTGTACCTGATTTTTACCATCTTAAAAAGAAAACTAGTTATTAATTTTAAACAGTTTGTAGTGGTCCATTTTCTTCACTTTCCTAAGTTGTTCATAGCATCCTAATTATTCACCATCATGAGTGAATTGACTGCTACTAGTACTACTAGTACTACTATGCACTCACACTTCAAGATGGATGAGTACTAGTACATATTTAGTAAGATAAAACCTGAAGTAGCTCAGGGCTCTGTTGGCTGATTGTGTTACAGATTATTCAGAGACATGTCTGGACTCACCACTGTCTCACTTGAACTTCTGTTGGAGTTCCAGTTTGTCCATTACTCACTCATTCACACCTGCATCCCACTGAAACTGAAACCATCTCCTCCCAGGGACAAGAAGACATGCCTCTATGGCTGTACTCTCACTGGTATTCCAGAAGTAGATTGTGTAGTTATTTAAACAAAAAATTAATGGTTCATTTGTTAATTCCTCCCATGTTTCATTGAAAAACTTTCATATTTGCATTAGCAGATCATTTGCAACAACACCAAGACTAAATAATTGTCATCTGGACAAAATATGTGTTGGTATTGGAATATTGGTAAATGTAAAATGATCACATTTTAAAATAGTGCTTTTCCACCTTCAAGTGCTTTAGATCAAGGAACCACTCACCACTCAAGCACACATTCATAACTGGTGTGTGCAGACACTGAGGGTGAGGGGAGATAAGTGTCTTCCCCAGGGACAAGGACTGGAATCGCACCAACAACCTATAAGTTAGTTGATCTGGCCATTCGTCCAATGATGTCTATATCAAGAGCAGGATTTGACCCGCTGACCTTTGGCTCAGGGGACAACTGAGCTACTATTGTCCCCAAATACAGTATGACAGTGAAAGAGTATACTGTGGAACACAGTAATCTGAAACATACAAAATGTTAGTGTAATACGGACGCCAGAACAATGTCCAGACCCAAAGTATAACTAAAGGTTAAAACACCACAAAAATAAATAAATAAATAAATAAATAATCACTCAGACTACACCAGGACTAGACCTGGACCAAACTAAGTCTAACTAAGGTGGAATTAAGTGTGAACTTAGCCCTAGAGCAGAAAGCAGGACTGTTACCCTGTCATTAACTGCCAATTGTCCAGGGCGTGCCTCCCGTGTCATTCCCACATGGAGCTGCCAGAGATCAGCACTCTACAGGCTAGAAAAGGGATCAAGACATGCCATTTAACATTCAAAACATGCTGTGTAATAAAGGTAATGTATGAGCAGAAATGATCAAAATGAAATACGGACTAAAAGTGTTTGAGCTCTGGAGAAGGAGAGCTTAAATAT
Source organism: Paratrypauchen microcephalus (assembly GCA_036785185.1). Classification (NCBI taxonomy): domain Eukaryota; kingdom Metazoa; phylum Chordata; class Actinopteri; order Gobiiformes; family Gobiidae; genus Paratrypauchen; species Paratrypauchen microcephalus. Next base: position 476,986 of record JAVJIX010000255.1, on the reverse strand, counting down.
ATATAATTACTCATATTCACAAATGAAACAAAACCTAACTTTGCTTAAAGTCAGTTGGCAAGAAATCCATTGGTTTCAACAATTCATTTACATTCAAATAAATATTCTATTTTTGGAATGACCAACATTTCTGAAAATGGCCCTTAACCGTTAATTTTGAGAAATACATTTTAATTATTATCACAAAACAACACATAAGCATGGGTTTCAAGTGTCAGTTCAAACCATGTGAATGGTTAAAAGTCCTCAAAATAATAACTGTAAACAAAAAAGTAATTTGACCGAAATACATGAATACCTGAAATACCTGAATACGATAAATGAATACATAAGACTACATTCACTCACATCACATTGAAATCACATCAACTTTAATTAAACCAAGTCTACACCAGGGATCAAAGCGTAAACACAACACATTTTACCAAGTCATTCTTGGTATCCACTTTACATTGGTATTTTGGGTGGAGACTGCTCACAGTCTGAGCCTTCCTCCACTTAAACAGCCAAGAGAAGACCCCTCCTGCTCCTCAGGCTGTGTCCCAGGACCCTGGACTAAACTATAGTCACTTTAATGTCTGTAATTACTGGACCTAGCCACATGAAACACAAACGTCACTGTCTTCTCTGTCATCACAAATAAAGGACCAAATATTTTTTTCAAAAAGCATCAAAAAGTGTTGGCTATACACCACCAGCTTGTCTCCTTAGAAATGTAATTGCTTTGCCTGGAATGTTCCATAATATGGCATTAAACCCATCCATCCGTCCATTTTCTTCCGCTTATCCTGGGCTGGGTCGCGGGGGCAACAGTCCAAGCAGGGATTCCCAGACTTCCCTCACCCCGGACACTTTCTCCAGCTTCTCTGGGGGGACCCCAAGGTGTTCCCAGGCCAGCCGGGAGACATAGTCCCTCCAGCGTGTCCTGGGTCTTCCCCAGGACACGCTGGTGGGACGTCCCGGTGGGACGTGCCCGGACGTGCCCGGAACACCTCCCGAGGAAGGCGTCCAGGAGGCGTCCGGAACAGATGCCCGAGCCACCTCAGCTGCTCCTCTCGACATGGAGAAGCAGCGGCTCTACTCCGAGCTCCTCCCGTGTGACTCAGCTCCTCACCCTATCTCTAAGGGAGCGCCCAGCCACTCTGATGAGGAAACTCATTTTGGCCGCTTGTATCGGCGATCTTGACCTTTCGGTCATTACCCAGAGCTCACGACCATGCCTCAAGTGGAGGAGTTCAAGTATCTCGGGGTCTTGCTCACGAGGAGGGGAGGATAGAGCGTGAGATTGACAGGCGGATTGGTGCAGCGTCGGCAGTGATGCGGTTGTTGTACCGGACCGTAGTGGTGAAGAGGGAGCTGAGCCAAAAGGCGAAGCTCTCAATTTACCGGTCAATCTACGTTTCTACCCTCACCTATGGTCATGGCATTAAAGATAAATTAAAAATACATGTAACTGACTACAGGTGAGATACAGACATTTATTACCTTCAAACAAACAAACATAAATCAATCAAACATTATTTATAAAGTGCTTTTCATACAAAATGTAACACAAAGTGCCTTGGGACACTTTAGACACTGAAATAACATCTCCATGGAGACAGGTATGTGGCAGAGCTTCCACAACAAAAGTAACATAGTGCACTTAGTTTATCATGCCAAGTTTTATCTTTTAAGTAATTCCTTTTAAACATTGTCCATAAAGTTACGTATGCCCTCAATCTGAAATTTGGACATCAAATTGTAAATGAAAGCTACCTGCAGTGATGATGGCTCTTGCCCTTAATTCTTTTTTTTTTTTTTTTTTTTGAATCTTTGCACCGCTGCTGATCAAATGTGAAAAATGCCCCATGTCCATCGCGGTTCACTGTTCGTGGCCTCGCTGTTTCGTGGATTTTTTTTTTTTCAAGTTTTTTTTTTTCATTTTTTTTAGTGTCTTTTTTTTGTAGTGTAACATTGGCTAAGAGACTGTAGACCTTTGCTGATTGATAGATGGGGGACGCGGGGGGGGGGGGGGGGGGGGGGGACCAGGACTAGACCAGGACTAAACCAGGAGTAAACATGGACTAAACCAGGTCTAGACCAGAACTAAACCAGGTCTAAACCCGGACTGGGCCTGGACTAAATCAGGACTAGACCAGGTCTAAACCAGGATTAAACCACCACGTGCCGCTCTTTGCTGGTTTCATGTGGCTGGTTTGTGGCTCGGGCTGAGAGGACGCGGTCCGGGTGCTGCTCTGTCACGGATTTGTCCACGATGAGGGGTGCACGTGTCGCGCACTTCTCCAAGGGGCTGGAGAAGTCCCGGGACATGGCAGTGCCGTTGGATGAGCGCGGTGCTTCCTGTGGATCCAGTGACTCATGTCTCTGCTCCCCTCGCTCGTCCGGCGGGGCTCCCGGAGCCGTGTCTCCCCCCACGCTTCACTATTAATACATTTTGTTGAAAATCTATGAAAGTTTGAGTGTTTAAACGAGAGAGAAATGTGAGAAAAGGTTAATTCCAGTTTGAGAAAAGTGTATAATGTGTGTGGTGAGGCATTTACAGCCTTAAAACATGTAGATTAAGATTAAGTCTTTATTTGGTCTCACACACAATGACACACAGTGACACACGGGAGAAATTTGACTTCTACATTTGACCCATCCTTTTCAGGAGCAGTGAGCAGCCATCTTTTGGCGCCCGGGGGGCAGTACCGTGAAGGGTCTTGCCCAAGGACCCACACTTGCTTGCTCATTGCCGGGGGGGGGGTTTGAAGTCAGTGACTTACCAGTTGAGCTAACCAGCCGGTAGGATGTAGAATAATTGTAAAATATAAAGTTGTCCTACTTCACAGATTTCTCTTATTGCGGGTTATTTCTGGAACCTAGCCCCTGCGATAAACGAGGGATTTCTGTATACTATACATAATATAAACCACTTGTTTGGCTCATAACCTCTCAGCACACTGGTGAACACACACAAACATGGATAGCTCTACGACTTTCACAACCAAGCCCTGGAACTTCTACACTACAGAGGATGACGCTCACCTCTTTGATGAGGGCTTCAACCTGGAGGATCTACTCTCACACCAACAGGGAGCGGTCAAGAGCCACAGGAGACCCAACTGGTGTCTCCCAACATCCAAGAGCACTCAAACACAGAGGACAGAAGTCTAGTCCAGGTAATTCCACCCCTGGTCCAGGAACCCCCGCTTTTGGTTTAGGACCTTCCTCCCCTGGAGAAGATCTCTCTGGTCAGGGCGAGCCGTTGGAGCGAGCAAGAGTCAAACTTGCAGATCAGATCATCCAAATAAGCAATTCTTTGGATCCCAAGCTTAGGTTTCAGGAGAGAATCGACCAAGAAAAAACTCTGGAACTGATTCTTTCCAGAAGAAAGACAAGACCAGATTAATGCACATAAAGAGATCCGGTACCAACTCTACAGTACAGGAAAATGTGAAACTCCAAAAAACTCCAAAAAAGTCAGGAATAAGACTGACAATTTGGAGATGCAGGAACTCAAAGCTTCTCTCCAGAGGAAAAACAAAGAGCTGGAAACCCAAATTAATATTATTAATATTATGTAATTACTCTTATGCAATGGTCTATTACCCATTTACAATCTCTGTCATAGTATATTTAATTAACATCAACTTATCCCGGGACTACAGGTGGAAATGAGCATTTTTGCTATAACCTGGCACCTGCATTTTTCTTTTGTTTATTTCAAAGGTCAGTGAAATGTTGTGCACTGTCCCTGTGCAAATAAACCATACCATACCAATACATACAAGGAGATCCGATATCTGTATAACAGTTTGGTGACAGAAACTGTCCAGCTCAAATAAGAGCTATCCAGCACCAGTAAAGTCCTTAAAAAGATGATAAAAGGAGAAGTTCAATTTGTCAACTGGACAAAGTATGTTTGGTTGAAAATGTTTCGCCGCTCATCCGAGAGGCTTCGTCAGCGGCGAAACGTTTTCAACCAAACATACTTTGTCCAGTTGACAAATTAAACTTCTCCTTTTATCATGGATTCTACCTGGACGACTGAGGGACTTTTCACGCATCCTTAAAAAGATGAAGGAACAACTTAAAGCACAGGACAATATAATCGCTGAGATAAAAAACACAAACAGCTCAGATGCAGAGGCCTGCAGAGACTCTCAAACTACTGGTTTTGGAGTTGGTGGAGATACAACCTAAAAAGACAACATCCAGGAATTATCCAGGAAGCTGCAGGAGCTGTCTGCTGAACTCTTCTCAGCCCAAGAGGAGATACATCTCCTTAAGTTTTGCTATGAAAGTGAAAGAGCACAGCCAAAAGGAGCGGCTGTACTCAAGGAGCAGAGGAGAGTGCTTCAGTGTTAATACCAGCGTTAAAGCCCGTCTAAACATTACCCTTTACCTTTGCATTATGAAAAAATGAAACAAAAATTGTTTTAACACTATGTTGTTCTCTTAATATATATATATATATATATATATATATATATATATATATATATATATATATATATATATATGGGAAAAATGCTTTTACTTATACTTTATAGTATTTTATATTTAGACCGAGATCATATGTTAGTGATTCAAATTTCTGCACAATCAGACTATGTGCATGTTAAGATTTTATTTTATTTTTGCTGCTGCTGCTGTCCAACCATGAAAAATGGTCATGCATCCATGGGGACCATCCATGGGAGCTGGTGCGCTGTGATCTGGGCAGCAGACTTGGACCGTTGCCCCCGCAACCCGAAATACGGAGAAAGCCGAAGAAAATGAAAAAAAAAAAAAAAAAAAAAAAGCTTGTCATGAATATAATTTAATCCCCAAATTTGGTACAAATCTGATAATAGTTCAGTTTAATTAGACTTCATATTCTGCAATTGTGATTTGAATTTGAGCTGTCTAGACCAGTGCCTATGGCTGTGATAAGTCATTAAAGAATTAGGAGATGAAGGTGTTTTTTTGCCAGCTTGCTACAGGCAAACCGTAAGGAATATCCCAAAAAATTATAATTTTTTGAACCTATCTCACTAGATGTGATGTGTGAAATGTGAGCTCATTTGAACCAAAAACCAGGGAATAGTAGCATTTTACAAACACACAGTCAAAACGGTGGGGAATTTTTGATCCAATATGGTCGACTTTCTGTTCTTCATAGGGGTATGCTCCACTTCATCTTTTGGCTTGTCTTATTGTTCGCTATCACTGTTCTGAATTTAGTTTGCCTATGCCAAACTTTGCTTGTCTCCACTCCCATAAGGCTCCATTTCTAGGAGCACTGTGAGTCAGGTCACTTTGGGCATTGTCACAATGGCCGTTTTATAAAATTTTTCATCGGATCGGTCAATCCCATATCCAGTTTGGGGACGTTTTGACGATGTTTATCCCCTCAAAATCGTGATTGTTTGCATGGAAAAATAATAATAGAGAAGAAGAAACGGGCAAAGAACAATAGCCCTCGCTAGTTTCTCTGTTATTGACTTGGGCCAAAAATACATTCCATTCAAACAGCACAATCAAAGAAAATATGTTTCCTAGAATCTTGCGTGATTTTCTTCTTAACATGAAACCACAAATATTACCTAAAAGTATCTTTGCTGCAGGTTTGGACAGGCCGCAGACTCCACTAAACTAATGCTATTCACAGCATGCCCCAAGGATATTATTTTATCATTGTTGAGTCTTCTTTGCTTATAAGGTTTAACATCTTTTGGATCGTATTCGTACCTATGCAAAAAATAAATAAATAATGCTATATAATCTTTCACAGTATAATATCTATATCCAAGTTCTGAAGTACGATTTATTCTATTTTATTTTCATGAAATCTTGCATGTGACCTGTAACTTCCAGAAAGTGACATACTTTAGATTTAACACATATACAGATATGTAAAATTTTCATTTGGCTGAGCTGATGTTGATGAAGAAACCCATCCAAACAGAGTGAACATGCAAACTCTGTAATCCTACTTGCTGTGAGGCATGAGTGCTAGACCCTTAGTCACCATGGCTCTCATGCTGAATGGGCTAAATGTTAGTCATGTGTAAATATTATATGCGTTTGCTCATATTGATTGAAACTACACATTGTAAAGCTGTGTTTCAAATGACTACAGAATAAATAGTTAAGTTTCCAAAACTGACCAAAATTACACTAAAATTCACTACAAAAATCTGGGAGGATTTTGTGGTATTTTAAAACACAGGTTTAAATATGCACTGATCTGGAGTGTGTAGTTTAAATGCATGTTGTGTAATAAAATGTGACAGGAAAATGGTTGTGTTTTGGTTTATGCAGAAACAGATGCTGCAGAGGAATGGTGGTGTACACTGCTGTGGATCAGACCAACTCCTGGGTACATTCCAGACCCATGGTTTTGGTCAAGACCTGGGATTTGGCTTCAGATCTTTGGACCAAAACAATGGAAAATTTTGGAAGAAGAATGTCCAATTTCCAAACAGGACTCTCTTTCCCTCTCTCTTTCTCCTACTCCAGCTCTCTTTCTCCCTCTTTCCTATTCCAACTCTCTCTCCCCCTCTCTCTCTACCTCATTTTAGGCCTCCTCTCTGCCTTTTCTCACTCTCATATAGATATATAATAATAGATCAATTTTCTTTTCACAGTAATTGCATCATTAACATTGTGATATATGTCTATCTGCATGAGTTTCCTGTAGGAAACATTTTGAGGACCTGAAACATTTGAAAGGATATAATATGTTCTTGTAAATTGTTGGCTCTGTGTAGTGTAACTAATTGCATTTATGTAGCACCTTTTACGACGCCCACAGTGCTTCACAGCATTATTCATTCACTCCACAGTCTGTGGTGGTAAACTACTATTGTAGCCACAACGGGGCAGACTGACAGAGCGAGCCTGCCAATCTGCGCCATCAGCCTCTCCGACCACCACAATCACTCACACACTCTTTTCTTACTTTCTTACTTGGCAATGTGGATGAAGTGTCTTGCCTAAGGACACAACAACACTGGTGCACTTGGTATTTCCAGTGGTCTCTGAGTACCCAGGCCTAGCTTTACCTAGCTTCTGAGATCTGACGAGATCAGGCTGACAAACTGGTTTGGCCACACAGTGATCAGTGGTGGTCAGAGTAGCTGATTGAGCAGATTGGCAGCCTTGCTTCTGTCTATCCCAGGGCAGCTGCGGCTACAGAAGTAACCTACCATGAGCGAGAGTGCAATAAATGAATGATACAAAATAAACATGTGCCACATTAAAGGTCCCATGGCATGAAATTTTCACTTTCTGAGTTTTTTGAACGTTAATGTGAGCTCCCCTACCCTGTTTAGCCCCCCATGGCTAAAAGTTGCGAAATGTGTAAACTGAGCATTTGTGATCCTTTTCTGCGTTTGAAAAAAAGACAGCCCAAACGGGCGATTCTGACGGGAAGGGAAATTTCTGACGTCACACTCGGGGAAAATGCAAATGCAGGTCCACCGCCCGTCTGGATGTTTCTGTAAATCACGCCCAGAGAGTTTGGACTACGAACGAGCTACGCAATGCGAGATGCGTTTTTTTATTTGCCTGGAGGCACGTGAGAGTGTTTCCAGGCTCGGATGTCCTTTATCCGAGCCTCCGAACCTCTGAAACAGCAGTGGTTTAATTTTATTTTCTGTGGAAATGTGTTTATTTTTCAATGGAAATCTTCTCATATCTTCCTCCGCGCTTAAACACAGAAGTGGTGACAGCGCACATCGCACCGCTGAAGAGGAAAGAGTGGAGAGTTTGGCCACGCCCCCACCCGCTGCACTGGCCTGTCTCTGCCCTCCTCATTTGCATTCAAGCAACAACGCCCAGAATAAAGTGTTCCAGAGAGATATTTATGACTCTGACTGTGTTTAAGAGGCTTTCTCATGCACTGAGGCTTGATTTTGAAGAAGGATTCATTTACAGTATTAGGGAACCATTAAGGCACCATATAAAAGCATCAAGACGTACCATGTCATGGGATCTTTAATCTCATGCTGTATTAATGACCAAAAAGACCCAACTTTGTTTGTTTAGTTTAAGCTGGATGATAGACTGCTCTTATCCTAATTATTTGTCAACATACTACATTCTAACAGTACTAACCATGAAATATATTCACATAACTATTCAAATCACCATAGAGTTGTCAAAAGTCAAAAGTATAGAGTCCTGAATGTCTTTAGAATGATCTTGAGCTGTATCAGAAGAAGTCTAAGAGCACATAGACTACGTAGTATACACCCATGGACCACTATGGAATCTACAGGGCCACTGAGGGGTTGCACACATTTAACGCCACATGGGGATAGATAAGAAAGTACATGATTTAATATTGAAATTACATGCTGTTGTTTAAATATAGATACAAATTTAAATTAAATAAAAGAAAAAGAAAATGATTGTGGTATTGGTAGTATCGAGTCTATTCCTTAGTATTGAAATCAAGTTTGAAATTTACCACAGACAATACAAGTTTAAAGGCCCCATGGCATGAAATTTTCACTTTCTGAGGTTTTTGAACGTTAATGTGAGCTCCCCTACCCTGTTTAGGCCCCCCCTTCCCCATGGTTAAAAGTTGCGAAATGTCTAAACTGAGCATTTGCGATCCTTTTCTGCGTTACAAAAAATCAGAGCTCAAACGGGCGATTTTGAACAAGGCACCTTATTGACGTCAGATCGAAAAAAGAAATGCAAATGCAGTTCCACCCCCGTCTGTCTGTACTCAGCGTCTCTGTAAATCACGCCCAGAGAGTTTGGACTGCGAATGCGCTAGGCAATGCGAAATGCGTTTTTTTATTTGCCTGGAGGCACGTCCGAGTGTTTCTAGGTTCGGAAGTCCTTTATCTGAGCTTCTGGACCTTTGAACAGCAGTGGTTTAATTTGATTTTCTGTGAAAATGTGTTTATTTTTCAATGGAACGCTTCAAATCTCTCCCCCCGTGCAAAAACACTGAAATGGATCAGCTGAGAGCTCAGAGCCAAGAGCGGAGAGTTTGGCCACGCCCCCACCCTCTACTATAGGCCAGCTCTTTTCTCCTCATTTGCATTCAAGCAACAACGCCCATTATGGAGTGTTCAGAGAGAGAAAAATTACTCTTTCTCATCTTATCTCTGTTTCTCATGCACTGAGTGTTGATTTTGAAGAAGGATTCATTTACAGTATTAGGGAACCATTAAGGAGCCATATAAAAGCATCAAGAAGTACCATGTCATGGGATCTTTAATACATTACATAATTACAATACATAATCACTATATTTATTTAAATGTGTGTTATTTTGCATGTCCAAAAACCCTCTTCAAAGATTTTGCATTGTACAATAGTTATTCTTTGCCAGTCTTCACCACTGAACTTGGCAGCTGCTCCGTGTAGATTATCACGTTGTTAAATCCTAATTATGTGGAAAAAAGATGCCTTGAGTGAGCACAAAACTGCAGCGAAAGACTGAATATAAGCAGAAAAAGTGTAAACTAGCATGAACACACAGGCGCATATTTGGCCAGCACATGTGCACGGGACCACCCAAGACGAGGTAGAGAGACCCTGAGCCGAGGAGCGCTGAGTGGGCGAGGGTGGAGAGGGTGGTCTGGCCCTGGCACCTGGTCCAGTTTTAGATCAGTGACAAAATCCCTGGAATGTTTTGTGTTTAGTAATAATTACAGTTATTTTACTTTTTGGTCTTTATAAATGGCAATATAAAACTACTTACTTATAAAACTACTTTATAATAATCAAGTCCATCAACATCAACTGCCGAGCTGACTAACCACACCAAGCACTGAGTATCGAGTGTTTTTACTAAATTACACAGAATTGTAATTGTCTTGTGAGCTTTAAGTCATGTTAAAATGTTGTTACCTCCTCAAAAACATAACTAGAATTATGTTTTGCTTCATTCACACATTTCAGTAATCGTGTATTATTATTGTCTACACCTCCAAAGCTCAAAATGCTCTTGTGATGTCATGCAGTTTTCACATTTTTACCTTTAGTTCAGTAGAAATTGGTAATTCCAGGTTGTCCAGAAAAGGATTCTAGTTGAGGTGTATGGAGTTTAAAGGTCCCATGGCATGAAATTTTCACTTTCTGAGGTTTTTGAATGTTAATGTGAGCTCCCCTACCCTGTTTAGGCCCCCCCCCCATGGTTAAAAGTTGCGAAATGTCTAAACTGAGCATTTGCGATCCTTTTCTGCGTTACAAAAAATCGGAGCTCAAACAGGCGATTTTGAACAAGGCACCTTATTGACGTCAGATCGAAAAAAGAAATGCAAATGCAGTTCCACCCCCGTCTGTCTGTACTCAGCGTCTCTGTAAATCACGCCCAGAGAGTTTGGACTGCGAATGCGCTAGGCAATGCGAAATGCGTTTTTTATTTGCCTGGAGGCACGTCCGAGTGTTTCTAGGCTCGGAAGTCCTTTATCTGAGCCTCTGGACCTTTGAACAGCAGTGGTTTAATTTTATTTTCTGTGGAAATGTGTTTATTTTTCAATGGAACGCTTCAAATCTCTCCCCCCGTGCAAAAACACGGAAATGGATCAGCTGAGAGCTCAGAGCAGAGAGCGGAGAGTTTGGCCACGCCCCCCACCCTCTACTATAGGCCAGCTCTTTTCTCCTCATTTGCATTCAAGCAACAACGCCCATTATGGCCTGTTCAGAGAGAAAAAAAAATACTCTTTCTCATCTTATCTCTGTTTCTCATGCACTGAGTGTTGATTTTGAAGAAGGATTCATTTACAGTATTAGGGAACCATTAAGGAGCCATATAAAAGCATCAAGAAGTACCATGTCATGGGATCTTTAAAAACAGTGGGGCACGTCCTATCCTTCCTTCCACATGACATCACAAGGTGGAACAGAGTGTTTTCAGTTTGAGAGAAGAACATAAATATGCAGGGTTTGTGTGTTGAAACATGAAACAGTGAATGAATCAAACAAAACACAACTCTAGGTCTGTTTTTTTGATGAGGAAACAACATTACGGTGTAATATGGGCTCTTTAATAACTATGCCACTGTTTTGAATATTTGGATATGACTTGGAGTTTAAATGTTTCTCAAGTACAATCACAAGGAATTAGGCTACAGCTTGAGCCTTGAGGCAATGCAGGACAATATAGGATCAAACATGTGTAAATCACTCAAAACACAATTTCAATCAAGATAATAATGATGAGGGTAACCATTAAAACATACATTTGAACATTAAACATAACATTAAAAGCTCAGTTTATTTAGCATAGTATGTCTCGAGATGCGTGAAGAGTCCCTCAGTCGTCCAGGTAGAATCCATGATCAAAGGAGAAATTCAATTTGTCAACTGGACAAAGTTGTGTACCAACACAGGCGGTCGTGCCAGAGTGGACCGTCATCTGCCGTACATCTTCACCTAGAAGCCACGGGCCATTCTTTTGAGGACAGTGAGGTTCAGATCTTAGCCAGGGAAAAGAACTGGTTTGAGAGGGGGGTTAAAGAGGCAATTTTTGTCAAAAAAGAGAATCCGTCCTTAAACAGAAATGGGGGAGTTAGAAATAACTTGTCTCCCATCTATAATTCGATTCTCAAACCAAGTCAAAAACAGACAAAGAAACATTAGGGCAGACAATCCAGGGCAGAGGGGTGGAGAGGGTCGTTAGGCTTGAATAGGGAGGCGAAACTAGTCGCCAGAGTAATTTGGAAAACAAAGAGACAGATTAGTGGAGATAGTTTCAGAGCTATTTCAGTGTAGGGAGCTCCTCCCTGCAGCTAGATATAAGCAGGGTCTAACCAGCACTAGAACCAGAGCTGACGAAGCCTCTCGGATGAGCGGCGAAACGTTTTCGACCAAACAAACTTTGTCCAGTTGACAAATTGAATTTCTCCTTTGATCATAGTATGTCTCCTTTAAGTGTTTATATAATTCCAAATGTTTGTAGTTTTTAAGATGCTTACACTCCTATCGGGAAGTCATTCTCAGTTACTGGTTTAAGTGCATTCTCTCTCTATTTATCCCTGTAGGGAAATTATCCTCTGCATCTGCAATCCTCAAGTTAGCCACCCTTTGCTTTGCCAAAAAGTATTGACTACTTTCTAGATTTTAGATATATACAATTTTTTTTCTTTCACTCACTGGAAAGTAGGAAAGGGGTTTACTTAGCAACAAAACGCACTAGCTGTCAATCAAACCTGTTTCTAACGCTAGCGGGAGCGACCTCGGGGAATGAAGGCATCTGATTGGTCCGTTATTTATGTTCATATCTTGATTTAGGAACAAAATTGAGAAATGAAAAATTCAGGGTCATGTAGAGCAGGTTCATATGAACATTTAAAGACCAAATTACTGAGGCCACAGCAGCAGGTACAGACGAGGAGTCACAATATTCTAATGTAAGTCAAAGGGAGCCAGAGTCAGACGGAGCCGGAAGAGCCGTATGAGAACTTCCTGTCCATTTATATATACAGTCTATGGTTCCAAATAGGAAGCGAGCCTGGAGGCGCTTTCGACTCCTTCTGACCCTGGCTCCTATTGACTTACACTGGAATATTCACCCCATACATGATCCTGCAGTTTTTATTTCACTATTTTGTTTGTTAATAAATTCTTATTCCTAATATGGAGGCTAGTTCCAAATTCACTCCTGTAACCGTTCATTTGAGTGGAGCTGAGCGCTGTAGGTGATGTCACACTCGCTTAGTCCACTTGTTTGCCATGTCTATGGGTTGGACACAGGCCCATCTCTGTTCCCTCTGCTCTCATTGAACCACACACTGAACTAAACTGAGACAAATATCACTCCCAAACCACACTGTAAGGCTCACACACACTAGTGATGGATCATACTAGGGACTTCTGTGTCAGTCTGATACTTAGTAATACGATGACAAGTATTGCAAGGCTGATCTGATACTGATACCAAAGAGTTTTGGTCAAATAGATTGAAACTCCCCTCAGCTATACTCGAGAGTCTATTTTTAGGTCTATTCTTAAAAATTTACGCCATTATTTATTATCTTGTTTTATTGCATGCTACTTTTTCCTGCTGTTCTTGATCTGTGTGTTGCAACATTGGAATTCCCCCACTGTGGGACTAATAAAGGCATATCCTAGAATGTTACCTCATTATTTTCTATTCACTTCAGCTTGAATTGATCTAAAAATAAATCTTTGCACAGAAAAAAATAGAATATATACAAAATTGATTCAAATTTAACTCTCTCTCTCTCTCACACATATATAAGCAAGTCTGAAACAGATTTAAGCCAGGGCAAATGTAAATGAACGCAGCCTAAGTTCTCAAAATACAAAACTGCCAAGCCAATTTTCCCCTGGGTCCCAAAGTGTGAGGGATATAAACCCAAAATCATAACAAATCAGAGGCTATTTTAGAACACGTGGTCACACTCCACACATTTGAATGAGCCCAATGTAAACAGGTGAAGCAGCAATTACACAGTGGATCTCATACACGTTGTTGACTCTCAATAAACAGCTGTAGACCAGGTCCATCCAAAACAGTGCTCGTCTATGTGTTCATTTGAGTCGGGATCCTAAAATATCCACTCCGCCCCAATAGACTTTTTAATAGAACTAGAGGGAGTGTTTTGATTGGCTGACAGACCTGGTATGAGCTTTCAACTTGCCAATGGGACTAAATAATTAGGCTATGTGTAAAACAAATGAGATACTTTACTTTGCTAATATTTAACTCATGTAAATTAGTATGCTGTGCCATGTAAAGCATTTTAAGATGTGTGTCTGTGATAATGTAAGTGTTCAAAATTCAATAGGTCTCATTTATTTGGTTCACATCATAATAGTGGAGTCTATGGCTACGTTCACACTGCAGGGCTTAATGCTCAATTCTGATTTTTTTGTGAAATCGGATTTATTTGCGAGGCCGTTCACATTTCCAGTTAGATGCGAATTGTATGTGATCTCCAGTGTGAACGCTAAACTCCCTAAAAGTGTCCCGCAGGCGCATTGGAGGACACGATGACGTCACACGGAGCGAACATGCTCAGTGTTTACGGAAGTAGCCTAAAGTTGCTTTCGTACCGGAGCCAAAACAGCTACAGTATAGCTTATTTGTTTTAAGGAGGAGAAGGAGAAGGACAAGGTTTTGCGGGGCAGTGGCAGCAAAGTCCGTAGAAATGAACGTGTGGGTGCGGAGTCACAGACAAGAGTGGTGGGATTGTTACGTGCTTCGCCGCTTCACTGATACGGAGTTTATAAACTATTTTCGCATGATGAGAAGAACGTTTGTGTACATTTGTGAACGCCTACTTGTACCACTCTCGCTGGAGGAAACACGCCCAGGTCGGATGAATGCGACCTGGCCGTTCAGACTGAAGTCGCATGTCAAAAGATCGGATATGTATCGGATTTAGGACCACATATCCAAGTGGCCTGGGTCGCATTTGAAAAAATCGGATCTGTGTCGTTCAGACTGTCATTAGAAGATCAGATACAGGTCGCATAGAGGAGAAAAAATCGGATTTGGGTCACTTCAGGTTGCAGTGTGAACGTAGCCTATGTGAAAGAAAAGATGCAAAAATACACATGTAAATCCTATGAGGGGCCGTTCAAGACATTATTCATTCTGGCCCTCTCACATACATATATTCTCACTCTTGCATACATACGTTCTCATACATACGAGCAAGTGAGAACATAAGTATGTGGGAGTGAGAATCTATGTATGTGAGCGTGAGAATATATGTATGTGAGACTGAGAATGTATGTATGTGCGAGTGAGAATATATGTATGTGAGAGTGAGAATGTAAATATGTGAGAGTGAGAATATATGTATGTGAGAGTGAGAATATATGTATGTGAGAGAGAATATATGTATGTGAGAGTGAGAATATATGTATACTCAACAAAAATATAAACGCAACACTTTTGTTTTTGCTCCCATTTTTCCTGAGATGGACCCAAAGATCCAAAATTCACTCCAGATACACAACACTACCATTTCTCTCAAACATTGTTCACAAATCTGTCCAAATGTGTGACAGCGAGCACCTCTGCCCCGCCGAGACAATCCACCCCACCTCACAGGTGCGCCACATCAAGATGCCGATCCGACATCATGACCAGTGCACAGGTGCGCCCCAGACTGCCCACAATAAAAGGCCACCCCGAAATGTGCATTTTTTTTTTGCTTTATTGGGGGTCTGGGGGTCAGAACCAGTCAGTATCTGGTGTGACCACCATTTGCCTCATGCAGTGCAACACATCTTCGCATAGAGTTTATCAGATTGTCAGTTGTGGCCTGTGGAATGTTGGTCCACTCCTCTTCAATGGCTGTGCGAAGTTGCTGGATATTAGTGGGAGCTGGTACACGCTGTCGTATACGCCGGTCAAGCACATCCCAAACATGCTCAATGGGTGACATGTCCGGTATGCTGGCCATGCAAGAACTGGGACATTTTCAGCTTCCAAGAATTGTGTACAGATCCTTGCAACATGGGGCCGTGCATTATCCTGCTGAAACATGAGGTGATGTTCATGGATGTATGGCACAACAATGGGCCTCAGGATCTCATCACGGTATCTCTGTGCATTCAAAATGCCATCAATAAAATGCAACTGTGTTCTTCGTCCATAACAGCCTTTGAAGAGGAGTGGACCAACATTCCACAGGCCACAACTGACAATCTGATAAACTCTATGCGAAGAAGATGTGTTGCACTGCATGAGGCAAATGGTGGTCACACCAGATACTGACTGGTTCTGAGTCCCCAGACCCCCAATAAAGCAAAAAAAATGCACATTTCAGGGTGGCCTTTTATTGTGGGCAGTCTAAGGCACACCTGTGCACTGGTCATGATGTCGGATCGGCATCTTGATGTGGCGCACCTGTGAGGTGGGGTGGATTGTCTCGGCGGGGCAGAGGTGCTCGCTGTCACACATTTGGACAGATTTGTGAACAATGTTTGAGAGAAATGGTAGTGTTATGTATCTGGAGTGAGAATGTAAATATGTGATCTTTGAGAATATCTCAGGAAAAATGGGAGCAAAAGAGTGAGAATATATGTATGAGAGTGAGAATTAAATATGTGAGAGTGAGAATATATGTATGTGAGAGTGAGAATATATGTATGAGAGAGTGAGAATATATATATGTGAGAGTGAGAATATACGTATGAGAGAGTGAGAATATATGTATGAGAGAGTGAGAATGTAAATATGTGAGAGTGAGAATATATGTGAGAGTGAGAATATATGTATGCGAGAGTGAGAATATATGTATGAGAGAGTGAGAATATATGTATGAGAGAGTGAGAATATATGTATGAGAGAGTGAGAATGTAAATATGAGAGTGAGAATATATGTGAGAGTGAGAATATATGTATGCGAGAGTGAGAATATATGTATGAGAGAGTGAGAATATATGTATGAGAGAGTGAGAATATATGTATGAGAGAGTGAGAATGTAAATATGAGAGTGAGAATATATGTATGTGAGAGTGAGAATATATGTATGCGAGAGTGAGAATGTATGAATGAGAGAGTGAGAATGTATGTATGTGAGAGGAGAATGTATGTATGTGGGAGTGAGAATGTATGTATGTGAGAGTGAGAATGTATGTATGCGAGAGGAGAATATAAATATGTGAGAGTGAGAATGTATGTATGTGAGTGAGGAATATATGTATGTGAGAGTGAGAATGTATGAATGAGAGAGTGAGAATATATGTATGTGAGAGTGAGAATGTATGAATGAGAGAGTGAGAATATATGTATGTGAGAGTGAGAATATATGTATGAGAGAGTGAGAATGTATGCCTGTGAGATGGTTGGCAGGCTCCTCGGTGGCAAGGCTCCAGGGGTGGATGAGATCCGTCCTTAGTATGTTAAGTCTCTGGATGTTGTGAGGCTGTCTTGGCTGACGCGTCTCTCCAACATCGCGTGGTGGTCGAGGACAGTACCTCTGGACTGGCAGACTGGTGGTGGTCCCTCTGTTTAAGAAGGGGGACCGGAGGGTGTGTTCCAACTACCAGGGAATCACACACCTCACCCTCCCTGGTAAAGTCTATTCCAGGGTACTGAAGAGGAGAATCACGCAGGTGACTCAGGCATCTGTTCTGGATGCCTCCTGGATGCCTCCCTCACAGGTGTTTCAGGCATGTCCCACCGGGGAAGACCCCGGACAGACTATGTCTCTCTGGGGTCCCCTCGGCTGGAGCTGGAGTTCCTGCTCAGACTGTTGCTCCCGCCACCTGGCCCCGGATAAGCGGAAGAAAATGGATGGTTGGAGTATAATGTTTCTACTTCATTTTAAATTTGTTTTAAAGTCATGTACCTTTTACATTTATTTGAATGGATTTGCCAAAAATGATCATAATCTGAAGATCAAAATGGGTCCTTAACATTATATTTATACATGTATTTTGGTCTTAGCATTAACTTATTTTACCTCAGTCTCATTCTTTAACAGTTTAGTCCTGATTGTGTGTCCTAATATGCACTTCAACATTGCAGTGGTCTGTCGTTACATCAGCTCTATACCAGATCAAAGTATAGTTTTAAACCCACTCCTGTCCTAACAAAAGCTTAAATTATACAGCACAGGCCCCCTTGCCTCCCCCTCACCTCCGGCCCAACCTGCTGTACCCCATAATAAGGTCCCGGTGTAGACAGGAGACCCCAGAATAGTAGCACTTAAAGGTACAGTGGGCAGTCCTGCACCCACAGGACCCCACCACTCCATCAGCCATTCATACAGAAAGCCCATCTACTTCAGACCCGACCAGCACAGCGGTTTGGATGGGGTTAATGACTAGCTTTAAATAAACCAATGTCTCCAATGTGTTACTAAAGGCCATAAGAAAATTTGGCCATCATTTTGGTTGTATTAGAACTGTAGTAGTAGCAGGATAGCAGTTCAATGTTCAATCACAAAACAATAGTACCTATGCCACTTTTTCCTAGTAAGAAAAGCATTTTGTGTTTTTCATGAGCTGCACTCTTATTGTTAAACTTTTTAGTGATTGCGAACCTAAAAAACACCAAAATGTTCATGCATTTGCTGATGGTTTGTGAACTACACATTGAAATACAGTGGTACCTCACCTTACAAAAGACCCAACAAACGAAAATTCCAAGTTACGAAACGCCTTCACATTAAATCTTGGTCTCTAGATACGAAAGAAAATTCAAGTTACGAAACGCGGAAATTTCAAAAATTCAAATAATGCGCGCTCAGCCACACACATACGCTTTTCTCAGACTGGATTTAAACTTTTCTCACATTTGTCTCTGTTTAAACACTCAAACTTTCATAGATTTTCAACAATATGTATTAATAGTGAAGCATGGGGGGAAGGGGGAGGGGGGAGAAGTGTGCGCGTGGACACGTGTGTGATAGCGCAGCATAACCCGGCGCGGGGCTGCGAGGACGAGACCCGTGCTCAAACCGTGCATCCTCTAAAACAGGATTAAACCAGGTCTGAACCAGGTCTAAACCAGGTCTAAACCAGGTCTAAACCAGGATTAAACCACCGCGGCTCTTACCTGTGTTCGTTCATGAGCTCGGACTGCGTGCGGTCCCCTCCTCGCTGCGGTCCCCTCCTCGCTGCTCGCCTCAGCTGTGACTCGTGAGAAACCAGGAAATAGACCCGCACGCGGCGCTTTAATCCACCTGGTCTAGTCCTGGTTTAGTCCAGGTTTAGTCCTGGTCCAGTCCAGGTATAGACCTTGTTTAGACCTGGTTTAGTCCACGTTTAGTCCTGGGTCTACAGTCTCTTAGCCAATCAGGACCCAGAACACAGTGTTACACTATAAAAAAAAGTTACACTATTTAAAAAAACTTGGAACGGGGCCTTGGAACGAATCAGGCTTTTTCCATTGAAATAGCTACTCAACTTACGAAAAATTCACGTTACAAAACCACTTCTGGAACGAATTAATTTCGTAAGGTGAGGTACCACTGTACCTACTTCCTTGTTTCCTATTCTAGCACAACAGGTGCACAACATAAATTTACTGGTGGAGGATCTGCTTCCTTCTTGACTCTATGGAAATGTCACTGCTTGTGGAATATTCGACAATATGCTATTAAACTTATCTATCTCCATGGAGACAGGCAGATGGCAGGTTAGATATATGGAGAGGCAAGTGAAAGAATGCCTCTTTTTCAAGGGCAATTGGCAGCACGGTGGCTGAATGGCTAGCACTCACGCCTCACAGCAAGAAGGTTCCGGGTTCGATCACCGAGTCACCTGGGTCTTTCTGTGTGAAGTTTACATGTTCTTCCCGTGTCTGGGTGGGTTTCCTTCAGGCACACCGGTTTCCCCCATCAACCCAAAAACATGCTCCAGGTAAAATCCTCCAGGTCCTGATCGAGCCTAGCAATAAGATCATGGAGATGGGTCTCCAGGTGCCTGAAAGATGAGTTAATAAAACGGCTAATAAAATAAAATAAAATAAATACCGGGGGCGGCAGTAGCTCAGTTGGTAGAGCGCTTGCCTAGTGATCCAGGGTTCGAATCCTGCTCTTGACGGGTGGACCGCATGTGATCCCAGCTCCCACAGATGAGCGCTGCTGTTGTGTCCTTGGGCAAGACACTTAACCCCACCTCACCCCCAGTGTCTGCGGACACTGGTAGCCCCCATGGCAGAAGATAAATCAAGGCCCGTTGTGACGTGAGCCGTCCTCCTGTGGACCCACCACCTGCGGGGGGATTCATGAGGGCTGGTGCATTGTGTTCTGGGCAGCGGAACACTGCTTGGACTGCTGCCCCGGGACCCAGAGAATGGAAAAGCGGAAGAAGATGAATGAATGAATGAATGAATAAAATAAGTACCTTGTGCACTTGATCACCTAGCCCAGGGGTCGGCAACCTTTACCACTCAAAGAGCCATTTGGACCCGTTTCACACCGTAAAGAAAACACTGGGAGCCACAAAACACTTTTGAAATTTAAAATAAAACAACACTGCATATAACGGCTTTTTTTTTGCCTTTGTGCCATAGAATTACATTTTGAAAATGAATGAACTAAAATAAAACACATTTAAATTAAATACAGTGGTCCCTCGCTATATCGTGGTTCACTTTTCATGGCCTCGCTGTTTCGCAGATTTTTTTTATTCCAATTTTTTTAATAGTGTATCAACACGTATTTCTGCGTCCTGATTGGCTAAGGGACTGTAGACCTTTGCCGATTCGCCCGTCATTCTCCTCCGTGTCTCCTGTACAGAATGTGTTCAGTTTGCCAGATTTATATAAATATTCGATCGCAGTGTGACTCTGAAGTGCTGTATATTTGCAAGTTTTCTCCCCGACAAAATATAATTTGGTTTCGTTCTATAATACTGTGGCTTTTTTGTTGAAAATCTACAAATGTTTGAGTGTTTAACAGGGAGGAAAGACTTGCGCCTTTTAGCGGATCTCTGCTTTTTTTTCAGCCGCGTGTTTTTGTTTTGTTTTTTTTTCTGTGCAAATGTGTTAGGAAAGGTTTTGGGTGTATATATACATATAGTTGTGTTTAGTGTCACCAACCGTCCCTTGAAAAATGGAATCGTCAGAAGTACGTTCAGAAACAGAAGTACGCGTGTCGTATTAAAAATGCGCCCGCGCGCAAGTCCTTCGCAACAGCGTATATCACAGGGGCGTACCAAGACCCCCCCTACCCGGTCGTAAATTTTCTTTTCGGCCGGGGGGGTGGGATTTTCAGCTTTTTTTATGACGGGACACTTTCATCCCTGGTTTAAACAAGAGAGAAATGTGAGAAAACATTAATTCCAGTGTGAGAAAAGTGCAGAATGTGTGTGGTGAGGCGTTTACAGCCTTAAAACATGGAGAATATTTGTAAAATATAAAGCTGACGACTTTGCGGATTTTGCTTGTCGTGGGTTATTTTTAGAACGTAACCCCTGTGATAAACAAGGGCCCGCTGTACTGGGCCGCATCAGAGGGATCAAAGAGCCGCATGTGGCTCCGGAGCCGCGGGTTGCCGACCCTTGACCTAGCCTGTGCCTAATGTAAGTCGTACAGAGCTGTTAACATGCAGCAAGCATCTGTTGCCACAATCGTAGGATACATTCGTTTAAAAGTATCCTACGATAATTGACTAAATCAATTATCTGGTTTTCCTGCAGACAAGAGTGTGGAATTCCATGTATATCACAGCCTGGAGCATAATCTGTGCCATCACACCTGCAGACTTCCCTCACCCCTCCTCAAATGGGACAGCCTCATATCCACTGATGGGACAATCCAACCTGGGCCCTGTCTCCGCCTTTACCCTGGGGCAGAGGGCCAGAGCGGACATGTCTGATGTCCGGGTCAGTCATGGGCCTGTCCTAAGAGGAACAGTGAGGCTATTGTCCAGGACTCAAAACAGCTGCTCAGGATGGAAGAGAACAGTTTTTTATTCATATAAAGGTAGAAAATATATACTTAGTAAAATTGTTCTCAAAAGTAACATATATAAAATTTTACACACACAAATAGGCATATTTAGGCTTTTGTTCTTCAGTCAGCCAGAAAACACTCTGTTCCACCTTGTGTCATGTGGTAATACAGGAAGTGCTCCTCTGTGTTCCACTAGAATCATTTGGATGATTTCAGCCCTGGAATTGCCAATCTTTACTGAACTAAAGGTAAAAGCTGTTAACTTGAAAAGTACCACTACATGACATCACAAGGTGGAACAGAGCATTTTGAGCTTTGGAGATATAACAAGCATAACATAACAAAGCACGCAATAATCCAATTTTGAATAATATAGAACCTTTAAGAATGATTCAGGCACTTAAATACTTAATGAATACCCTAACCCTTAATTAGTAATTACTAAACCTGATTCATTCTAACAATACTATGTGTTCAAAATTTTAAAAGTTTTTGTACTTTAATTTGTGACTATATGAAATTTATTCTTATTATCTGCTATACATGCTCTGGTAGACAGCAGCTTCAGTTTTTGCCTTTGAATACATTTAATTCAGTCAATAGAATAATAGTATAATGATCTGTAAAAAGTATAATGTGAATATGTGACCCGCCACAGGAAAAGCCTGCACATGTCGGCATTCGTGAAACTGAGAAAATTGCGTTTAAAGCAGTTTTTTTTTATTTGAGATTTTTTTTTTTGCAGAATGTGCTAGTTGAGATCATGAAGAAGCCACTCCATGTTTCAGATAACAGCATTACTTGCTTTAAAAGCATTCATTTTGTCTGTGAAATTTGCTTTTTCAGATTTCAAGATTTCAGATTTCAAGTATTTATTGTCATTGCACGAGAAAGAACAACGAAAGTGCGTTTGGAGCATCCACATACGTAGTTGTAAAGTGCAAAATAGTAAAGTGCAAACCCAGTGAAATAAATACCCCTCAATAACCCCTAAATAACCCCAGTGTAAAACATTTGTAAACATTTGCGTGTATAAATTACCATACGCACCTGCCCATTCACATGATGAGTAGCGCTCTTTTGTTTTCTTTTTCCGCCTATCAGCTGTGAGCAGCTCGTGAATATTTTCGCTGCATTTAAAGAGAATAAGTACAGTGAAAATGGACTGTAAATACTACTTTGACACGGGACACGGGACATGTTCTGAAACGTCTGTTTCTCCAGAGCTTATGTACAGAATGCGGCCGGATACTTTAGCTGCCAAAAGACCGTGGATACGCGAATTACCAGACAACGCGGCAAATGGAGGTGACCTCGTTCTCTTTCTTATGGGGTGAGTCACATTATCATATTATTTCTGCATCAAAGGGAGATGATAACTAAAACAGGACTAAACCAGGACTAAAATAGGACTAAACTACGACCAAACCAAGACTAAAACAGGACTAAACCATAACTAAACCAGTATTTAATCGAACTAAACCAATATAATACATTTCATATTGTATTGTATTAAATTGACAATACAGGTAACTTTGACTTAACATATTATCCTGTGTATTATTAAATTATTGAATGATTATATGGACTTTTTGTTATAAAAGCATTTCAATTTTAACAGAGTACCTTCTAATTCTAACCTGAAACACCACACCACAGTGATAGTCTTAGCTTAATGGGAGGGCTTAGCTTATTGCAAATGAGCTCTGAAGGCCTGGACTTAGAGAATCTTTAGAGAAGCTTTTCTCAGCCCATTGTTTTCAGATGTCCCGCTTTCAAATGGCCACAAATTCTTCAAATGTTCTCAGATTTCCATGTGTAAAGCATCTTTGGAAAGATTAGAATCTACACTTTCAGAATCTGTGAATAACTCAAAATGCCTCCAAGACGACTTGTGTCTGGTTTTTCCGTGGCCGGGCACATATATACATATACAGTAATGCCTCGTTTATCGCGGGGGTTAGGTTCCAGAAATAACCCGCAATAAGAGAAATCCGCAAAGTAGGACAACTTTATATTTTACAATTATTCTACATGTTTTAAGGCTGTAAATGCCTCACCACACACATTATACACTTTTCTCAGACTGGAATGAACCTTTTCTCACATTTCTCTCTTGTTTAAACACTCAAACTTTCATAGATTTTCAACAAAATGTATTAATAGTGACGCATGGGGAGACACGGCTCCGGAAGCCCCGCCGGACGAGCGAGGGGAGCAGAGACATGAGTCACTGGATCCACAGGAAGCACCGCGCTCATCCAACGGCACTGCCATGTCCCGGGACGCGACACGCACCAACCCCTTGGAGAAGTGTGCGACACGTGCACCCCTCATCGTGGACAAATCCGTGACAGAGCAGCACGACCGGCGCGAGGCTGCGCGTACACCGGGGCTGCGAGCACGAGATCGAACCGCAGCGCCCGGACCGCGTCCTCTCAGCCCGAGCCACAAACCAACCGCACGAAACCAGCAAAGAGCGGCACGTGGTGGTTTAATCCTGGTTTAGACCTGGTCTAGTCCCGGTTTAGTCCAGGGCTAGACCTGGTCTAGTCCTGGTTTAGTCCAGGACCAGTCCAGGTTTAGATCTGGTTTAGACCTGGTCTAGACCTGGTTTAGTTCTGGTCTAGACCTGGTTTAGTCCACATTTAGTCCTGGTCTAGATCTGGTCTAGTCCCAGTCTAGTCCCGGTCTGGTCCTGGTCTAATTCCAGTCTGGTCCCGGTCCCCCCTGCGTCCCCCCCAAAGGTCTACAGTCTCTTAGCCAATCAGGACGCAGAACACAATGCTACACTAAAAAAAAGGGGGAAAAAATCCACGAAACAGCAAGGCCACGAACAGTGAACCGCGATAGAGCGAGGGACCACTGTAGTTTGAATTTCCTTTGGGATCAATGACATGTATATGTCTATCTATTCATTTAATCACTGCCATCAAATATAGAGCGTTTTCACATGACGTCATAAATCTGGAAGTCGGCCATTTTGGGAGAATTCGAAGCACCGCAAGCATTTATGCCGCAAAGTTAAAAAAAAAAAAGCAAAATGGTCAAGCATTGTGTGGTCCTAGGCTGTCACAATAGAACGGACAGAGAAAAACACCAGGGTTAACAGACAGAGCAATTATCAAAGGAAAGGAGGTGATTGTGGATCACCAGTCTCAAACAGAACTTGGATGGGAAAAATCTCAACAACATTCACATATGCTCAGCTCATTTTGCAGCCAGTAGGTATTTTATACTGTGCATTGTGATTGCTAATTCTGAACCAATTTGTAGCGACCATGTTTACATAAACAAACACCGACTAAACTAGATCAAGGCATAAATGTTGGTTGTAAATATTTGTACTTGTTCATTTGCTTCATTAGCCCCTACAGTAAATTGTATTACAATGTTAATATTTTAATCTTTTCAAAATGTGAATAATAAAAAGCAAAATACTCATACTTAAAGACGTTACACGAGTAATACAAGTATGCCTTTACATCACAATACGCTTGTCTCCAATTTTCCGCACTTTACGCTCTCGTACCAGCCACAAACAAACTGGTTCTTGCCTCCAGACCTTTAGAGCTCTGAAGGTCTTGCGCTGTATAAGGGCTTGGGGAAAAGACCAGGTAGATTCAAGATTCAAGATTGTTTATTTGTCATATGCAGAATCAACACAAGGTCAACAATGCAATGAAATGTTTAGGATCAGAAGAACCGTTGACTCGCTCAGATAGTCAGAAGTACTAATAACAGCAATAATAGTACATGGTAAAAAAAAGTGATGCAAAAAGTGCAGGGGAAGAAGTAAACAATATAATAAAAATATGTAATAAAATGTAATAAAAATACAAGGTACAATGTACAAAGGTGCAGGTAGGATTAAATAAGGTGTAAGTAGAGTATTTCACAGATTGCACATAATATGGTGTAGTATAAGTGTTGCATGTGGATTTCGTATTGCACATAGTATGGTATAAGTATTGCACAGATTATTGCACAGGTAACAGTAGTTTACAGTGAGGTAGTGACAAACATGATACATTCATACAGAACAGCAGCAGTAAACATATTCTGCATAATGAAAAGTAGTTTAGTGCAGTATTATTGAGAGTTCAGTATTATTTAGAGTATTATTCAGAGTTCAGTAGTCTGACAGCTTGGGGGTAATATCTGTCTTTGAGTCTTTTTGTGCGTGCTGGCAGGCTCCTGTATCGTCTACCAGAGGGTAGCAGACGGAAGAGTCCTTGTGCCGGATGAGTATGGTCCTTAGTGATGCCTTACGCAGAGCCCTGCTGTGGTAAATGTCCTGGCTGGAGGGGAGACTGCTGCCAGTGATGTCCTCTGCCGCTCGCACCACCCTCTGCAGTGCTCTGCGGCTCTGAGTGGTGCAGTTCCCATACCACACTGTGATGCAGCCCGTCAGCAGGCTCTCGATGGTGCACCTGTAGAAGTTTGTGAGGATGCTGGTGCTCATACCAAACTTCCTCAACTTCCTCAGGAAGTAGAGTCTTTGTCGGGCTTTCTTAACCACAGTGTCTGTATGTAGTGTCCAGGACAGATCCTCAGTGATGTGTACCCCAAGGAACTTAAAACTGCTGACCTGCTCTACCTCAGTGTTGTTGATGAAGATGAGGGGATGCTGGTCTACAAGCTGTCTCCTGAAGTCCACGATCATTTCTTTAGTTTTGCAGACATTCAGAGAGAGGTTATTTTCCTGACACCAGCTGGTCAGTGATTTCACCTCGTCTCTGTAGGCGCTCTCGTCGTTGTTAGTGATGAGGCCTAAGATGGTGGTGTCGTCGGCAAACTTGAGGATGATGTTGGAGCTGTGCCTGGCGGTACAGTCATAGGTGAACAGGGAGTACAGGAGAGGGCTGAGAACACAGCCCTGGGGTAGTTGAGAATGTCGGGATCGCTTAGAGCAGCAGAATCGACAAATCGCCACTGTCATTGCACAAAGTTGAATCCATCTCATACAGATCTTCTTGCCCAATTAATTTGAGTTTTTTCATATAATGCTTCTTTTCTTTGGCATTCAACTTATCCCTATACAGCTGGTCAACTGTGTCAGAACTTTTGGATTCTGATGGTTGCTAAACACATGTAATTTTGAGCGCGTAATCCTACCAAGATGGCTGGACATCTGGGTAAAGGTCCTGTTTTTCCGGGTTTGTAAAAATGCTCTATTAGACACCGTCCATATAAATGTTAAAATAATACAATTTTGGATTAAAAGAAATCTGAAACTATTCCGAAAAGGTCCAAATTTGTCAATACAGTGAACCCTCGTTTATCGCGGGGGTTAGGTTCCAGAAATAGCCCGCAATCAGTGAAATCCGCGAAGTAGGACAATTTTATATTTTACAATTATTCTACATGTTTTAAGGCTGAAAACGCTTCACCAGACACATTATACACCTTTCTGAGACTGGTATTAACATTTTTCTCTTGTTTAAACACTCAAACTTTTGTAGATTTTCATTAAAATATATTAATGGTGGGGGGGGGGGGGCACGTGACACGCGGACACGTGCGCGTGGACACGTGTGCGCGGACACGTGCGCGCGGACACGTGTGTTTGTTTTGGTACCACATATCCATGCCATGTGCGAAAGTCGAGTGGAAAGCGACCTGGATATCATTTTGGGCAAGACTCAAGCCAATGCTAACAGTGCCAAACCGCTAACAGACGCCTCTGAGCACCAGTCCTCACCACAAGACCAGGTAAGACCAACCTGCGCTCACAAGAGTTGGTTGCATTTCACCCCGGCTCCAAAATCAGACCGCTATCAATGCGTCGCCAATACTCCACAGCTCTCTAGGACGGGGTCAGGTTCGTCCTCTCGGCGTGACGGGGAAGAGCCACTGTCTCCTCTGTGCGCGCGAGTGTCCTCCCCCCGCTGCGGGCTCCCTCGAATGCGGCTCTCCCCGCTGCGGCTCCCCCGGACGCCACGCGGCCAGGCGCCAGGCCCGTCCATGTTGATTCTTGGCTCTTCCATGGTCCGGCTCGCACTCAGTCTCTTCCATGGCTCGTGCAAGTAAACAAAGGTCACACCTCCTGTCACCCAGGCGCTCTCGTGAAGGACATCTGAGACTCTGTCCCTACCACCCTGCGTCACCATCCCTGGTCTAGACCTGGTTTAGTCCTGGTTTAGACTTGGTTTAGTCCTGGTTTAGACCTGCTTTAGACCTGGTTTAGTCCTGGTCTAGTCTCTTAGCTAATCAGGGCGCAGGACAGAATGTTACACTGTAAAAAAAAAGTTACACTATTAAAAAAAAAAAAAAAAAAAAAAAAAAAAAAGAAAAAAAAATCCGCGAAACAGCGAGGCCGCGAAGAGTGAACCGCGATACAGCGAGGGTTCACTGTATTCAAAATCTAGTTTCGATACTAGTTTTAGGGTTTGGATTTTTTTGACAACCCATATAAAGTCGATGATAAATGCTATTCATGTCTGGACAAAAATGTATTCAAGTATTTCTTGTACAACTGTGGAATGACATTCACAAATTTCCTCGAACTCTCAATTTCCTCAAACCTGGCGTCAGTCCAAATGTTCTGAGACACTGTTGAAAACACAGGGCTCATGATAAGACATGTGTGGGGGTAAAACACGCCCAAAGCCACATTTTAGACCTACATACGATTGCTCTGCTACTATGGGTGTCAAGATTGATGGATTGCACAATTATAGTTGTCATAATCAAATAGAATTATACAACAAACAAGATCCGTTTTAAATGTCAGAGCTTAACAAAAACTTGATTAAACCAAAAGAACTTATGAAAATCAAACTTCCAGACAAGCAGATGAACAGGAAACAAGCACATGGAGAAGTGAACAATAACTCACAGGGGAAGAAATGCAAGAAGGAAACGTCACAAAGACTCACTAGAACAGAGGTCTTCAACAGGGGGGTCGCGACCCCTAGAGGGGTCGCGGAGGTACTGCAGGGGGGTCGCGAAATCTTTTGATTTCACTTTAAAATAATATAATTTTATATTTTATAGTGTAAAATACAGTATTAACCTGTGTATTATTTCCTTGTATTGGATGTACCATAACAGAGTAGCAATGTTTATACATGACACTAAGCTCAATTTAATATAAAACACAATTCTATGCCGTATATATAGTAGGGGGTCCCTGGCCCAGTTCGCCATCTGTTTGGGGGTCCCTGGCCTGAAAAACGTTGAAGACCCCTGCACTAGAACATAAAAATACAAAGTTAAAATCCGCCAACTCAGAGCACTGTAAAAGAAATAACCACATTATGGACTGATCATCTGATTATCAGTTTCCAGTAAAAACAATCAGAATATATCAAAGTGTGTAAAGCAAAACCTAAAGGCACCTTGCATCTGTTACAAGGGTCTCAAATTAATCATCAAATTCAGAAAAAAATAACAATCTGTACTTAGGAAAGGTCAATATTAAAATCAAAACATGTTCAAACAAATACATCAGAAACATTATTCAACCTCCAAACAGACCACAGCACCCTCATTTTGGAACTGACTGCATGAGGAGATTGACTGGAGCAGGGCGTGGCTGGTTGGCGAGCAGCTCTGCATCTTCAACAAAATCAAAGAACGTCACTTTCAATATTCTCCATAATGTTTACCCAGACAAAAAATCTTTAGAAAGATTCAAATTAGATATTGATTACAACTGTGACTGTGAAAGTGACATCCTGTTCTCTTCAACAACCCATCCATTCCCAAAGATCTTCCTTCCTCACACTTCCTCACACTCTCATCATGCTGTATCTTAGGCACAAAAGAAAATGGACTCAAAATAAACTAAAAGGTCACCACTATAATAACAAAACACAATCATATTTCCAGACAATAAAACAGACCAAAACAAAAAAGCTATTAAAGGTCCCATGGCATGAAATTTTCACTTTCTGAGGTTTTTGAACGTTAATGTGAGCTCCCCTACCCTGTTTAGCCCCCCCATGGTTAAAAGTTGCGAAATGTCTAAACTGAGCATTTGCGATCCTTTTCTGCGTTAGAAAAAATCGGAGCTCAAACGGGCGATTTTGAACAAGGCACCTTATTGACGTCAGATCGAAAAAAGAAATGCAAATGCAGTTCCACCCCCGTCTGTCTGAACTCAGCGTCTCTGTAAATCACGCCCAGAGAGTTTGGGCTGCGAATGCGCTAGGCAATGCGAAATGCGTTTTTTTATTTGCCTGGAGGCACGTCCAAGTGTTTCTAGACTCGGAAGTCCTTTATCTGAGCCTCTGGACCTTTGAACAGCAGTGGTTTAATTTTATTTTCTGTGGAAATGTGTTTATTTTTCAATGGAACGCTTCAAATCTCTCCCCCGTGCAAAAACAAGGAAATGGATCAGCTGAGAGCGGAGAGTTTGGCCACGCCCCCACCCTCTACTATAGGCCAGCTCTTTTCTCCTCATTTGCATTCAAGCAACAACGCCCATTATGGAGTGTTCAGAGAGAGAAAAATTACTCTTTCTCATCTTATCTCTGTTTCTCATGCACTGAGTGTTGATTTTGAAGAAGGATTCATTTACAGTATTAGGGAACCATTAAGGAGCCATATAAAAGCATCAAGAAGTACCATGTCATGGGATCTTTAAAACATAAAACATCTACAGAAAATATGTATAACGCAACAGTAACACTTTCTTGCATTTTATTTTATTTGGTGAAGTGTATTTGATTTTTTTTCTCTTGTGTAGTCGGTTGTTGTATGTCTCCCCATCTATCGTATGTGTTGTTTGTGTGATTTTGACATCCCTGGTTGTCCCCTGTCTTGCATTGTCTTGTATTTGAGTATGTTGAATGAATAAATAAAACAAAAACACACTATACCAATGACAATTCTGAAAACGGCTTGCAGCTACCAGCCCAAACAGGGCAACAAGGTAAATACATCTCCTACTGTATTGTTTTTAAAAATAAATAATTTATGGTACAAAAGAAGACAAAATTAATGTCTTTTGGATTAGAACATCCCCTGTCCTTAGACCAATTCAAAGAAAAACTCCAACAAACTCAAGAGACCTCAAGGGAAACCACGAAGAGGAACTCCACTCCCTTGGACTGATGCGATAAATCATCTGTCATCTTTACAGTATGCCCAAAGACTTTTTCTTAACACTGCAAAACAAAAATCTGAATTATGGTGTATTTTGGTTTGCTTTTTTTTTTGTCATTAACACCTATTTGTGTCCTAAACATGTTCAAAATGATTTGACTGACAATTATAATGTTTTGATGATTGTCCGTTCAGGAAGTAAAAGTAAAAAAGTAGATCCTGTGACTGCATATAGAGCTGCAGTCACATGATGAGTCACACAGAGGTGTCACAGCATGTCAAAATGTGTGCTTTGTTTAAAAAAAATGAACAGATCAAACAGGAATTCTCAGAGTGACGGTATCTTGAACACAGAACTCATTAATGTGATTTAATGATGAGATAAAAACATTATAACAAGGTTAATTGCAAAAAGATTTAGCAAATCTGCTTTAACGACACAGTGAAATGAGTAGTCTTTAACTACTTTACTCATGTTAAGTGAGCAAGAAAAGTCTTCACATCACTTTGAAATTCCGATTATCTCTATCTGCCTGGTTGATCGTAACCCTCAGCCTCTCCAGGACTAGATGTCAATTAGAGCTGTGCAGCATGTCCCCACATCAGTGTGAGGTTCAGACGGAGCCGACCACAGGAGCCAGACAGAGCAGCCTCAGGGCACTGTGCTCTCCCACATGCCCTGAATGCCCTGAACACCACCACTTTAAAGCCCCAGTGTGTAGGATTCGTGGCGCATACGTGGATGGTGCTATTGCACTTTCTGTTTTAGCTACGGCAGACCTCGAGGGTCGCGAGCTGCGCGGTCCCGTTTTTTTTTTTTTTTCTTTTCTTTTCTCATGAAAAAACACATTCCCGATCATGTACCATGACACTCTACACATCAAATGAAACCTTACAGTCTCCTCTTTT
This sequence comes from Paratrypauchen microcephalus, assembly GCA_036785185.1. Taxonomy (NCBI): domain Eukaryota; kingdom Metazoa; phylum Chordata; class Actinopteri; order Gobiiformes; family Gobiidae; genus Paratrypauchen; species Paratrypauchen microcephalus. Next base: position 445,697 of record JAVJIX010000255.1, on the reverse strand, counting down.
TGACTATGCAATTAATTTCCCTGCAAAACAATCACTCCCTGAGCACATGGGGCTTTTATACGGAAAAGCACAAAACGAGGTTAGCTTACCTTAGAATGCTTTGCACAGGTCAAACTCTGTATTTCACCATAAACTTGCTCTCAATTTGTCCGTAAGGATCCAGCGAATAAAATCCAGTAAAACAATTTAGTCCAAAACACGTGTTAGATCCATTACGACGTCTGATCCGGCAGCATGCTTGTGTTGTTTACCCAAAACCACGAGCCTTGCCGAAGGCGAAGGCGGAGCCCAAATGTCCTTCTGCGGCTCTCGTATTCAAAATGGCTGCCTCTGCATGGGGAAGATCCCCCTTTTATGTGACTATATCTAAGTCCAAAAGAATACTTTGATTTCATGATGGAAGTGAAAAGGCTTGGAAAACAATGTATTTTTGAATGGGTATCTTCAATTTCAGTAATTAACAGGTAAAAATCTTACACACTGTCCCTTTAAGGACACGCTGGCACCACCACTCATGAGACGTCAAAAAGGTGTTTTTTTGTTTTTGTTTTTTTCTTCAAATAGGAGTTGTGCCAGATTAGATTAGACACAAGCCGCACAAATCAATCCCACATTTGTATTTCACATTATCAAGTCCTTAAACAGTAGCCCAACCCATCTGCTCATTAGCTGAATCATAGATTTAAATACATAATTGGCTCCAGTTTCCCACACCTCTGTCGCCTTGGGGTGTTTTAAGAAGCAATATAACTTCTTTCTTTGATCATAAATTATTAAAAATCATATTTTTTCTTTTGATTTTTTTTTTTTTGTTTTGTTTTGTTTTTTGCAGTTGTTCACTTTTCAGTGTTCACTGGTAAATCATCCTGATTTTCAGAGCATGTGGGGTGCTGTGGTCAGTATGAAACATAGCCCAATGTGTGTAATATTAAATGGGGCACTTATAGGCTTTTCTTTTGACAAAACATTACAAAGGTGGCATATATTATAATTACATTAAAATCAGCAACTTCAAGGGTTATAAAATTCCCCTAACATCCACCAGTGAGATCAGATTTCTTTATTTAAGGATTATTCATGTTTGTATAAAGTGCAGCTGTATCACCCAAGGCTGGACAAGCTCTAACACATTTCAACAGGGCAGAAGATTGAACTGGGGCCAATCTGCAGGAAGAGACAGAGGGAAGACAAGCTGATCAAATCAAATATCTGTCATTATAAAAACACAACAAAACAAAGTACTAGCAAATAGAACTGTTTGGTTTGTAGTCAACTCATATGTTTAACCAAAATAAGCAAATAGATAAGGAGAACTAGTATCATTGACATGATTGAATGACTTTGTTGTTTGTTTTCAAAGAAAACATTGTAATGTGTATTGTAATTCTTAACGCCAAGTAAAAGTAGAGGTGAGAGATCTATTGAAAATAAATATATTGTCACTTTTAAATAGATCTGGAAAAAGAGTAGCGCGTAAATGATACATGTACAGTGTGTAATTTTTTTTTAATTTGTTTGAAAAATGTATATTTCTGCTCTTTTGTGCTTATGTTACTTCATTTGTGTTTTGTGCAATTGGAACAACACAGATGACAGACTGGGAATTCACCAGGAAACTCAGAGAAATAAAAACAGAAGTCATGACAGGCTTCCAACTGTTTCTCTTTCCTTGTACTTGTATAATCTAAGACAACAAAATTGACTCTTGTGAGCGTTTAGTCATGTTACAATGCTGTTACCATCTCAAAAACAGATCTGGAATTGTGTTTAGTGTTGTGTTTGTTGTAATAATGGAGCACTTCCTATTCCTATATCACCACAAGCCATCACAAAGAGGAGCAGACTGTTTTCTTTTTGAGAGAAGCATATATTATGGGCCTTTTAAGGTGTTTAAAAGTTATAAGTTAAGATATACTTTTTGTCCCTGTAACTAAATCTGTATTTTGCATTTGACTCATCGTTCACTGCTGCTGGGGCAACCAGAAGCAGTGGAAACCTTAAAACTGTGATATCCAACTTCATTCCTGTTAATGAGTAAACTTTTGTGTCTATCCCCATAGAGTATATTGTAAAAGCTGCACAGAATGCATCTGACTCTTTAATATACATAGGAGTGACTTCACTTTGGCACACCACCTTCATTTCACATTTCCATCTGAAAAAGATGAGCCAACACTAAAAACATATACACCTACATCATTACACTTGTTACATACAGTTATAGGTTTTGGTCAAAGATGTGTGAAGAATCCCTCAGTCTTCCAGGTAGAATCCATGGTAAAAGGAGAAATTCAATTTGTCAACTGGACAAAGTTTGTCCAGTTGACAAATTGAATTTCTCCTTTTACCATGGTTTGGTCAAAGGTACCTGCAGGATTTTGTCTATTGTGCATGTATGCACTCCACAGCCTTGGAAATGGCTCAAAACAACAACAACAAACAATATTTATAAGGCGCTTTTCATACAAAATTGTAACACAAAGCGCCTTGGATCATGCCCCCTATGTGCAGCAGTGAAAGGTAGAACTTTTTTCTTATATTTGGGGTTTTGTGAATCAGTGAAATGTAAAAGTGAAGATAATTACAGCTAAGACATGTCTTGACATGTCTTGACATATCCACACGTCACCACTTACACCAATGGGACTGTACCACGTAACCAAAAGAGATATGGAGGATTGGATTGAGTTATGAGACTATTAATAATGTTTTTTAAATTAATTGGCTGCATCGATTGGTAAAGGAAGAGATAAACTTATGGAATGCAATTCCTAAATATATATAAATATTTAGAACTCACTGTATGGGGACATAGATTGGTGCAGAGCATGGCTGGTTGGCGAGCAGCTCTGCTTCTATAACAAAATCAAAGAACATCAAGATTAAGATTAAGATTAGCCTTTATTGTCTCCCTTGGGAGAAATTTGTCCTCTGCATTTAACCCATCCTGTCATCAGGAGCAGTGGGCTGCACATTACTGCGCCCGGGGACCATCTCCATGATCTTCTTGCCTCGGCTTGGTCAGGACCTCAGCTGGAGAATCCTCCCACAGGTGGCTCACGTCACAACGGGCCTTGATGTTTCTTCTGCCATGGGGGCTACCAGTGTCCGCAGACAATTTCAATATTCTTCATAAAGTTTACCCGGACAAAAAAAAACTTAGAAAGATTCGAAATTAGAAATTGCGACTTCTGTCACAGCAAAACTGAAACAATTGTACCATTGTTGTACCATTGTACATACAGTAGAAAAATCTGGACCCTCTTACAGCAGCTCATCCAGACCAAAACCAGACCTGTGATCAGCCTCAAGGAAAGTGACATCCTGTTCTCTTCAACAACCCATCCATTCCCAAAGATCTCTGCTTCTCTCATCATGCTGCTAAATATCATAGACACAAAACAAAATGGACTCAAAATAAACCAAACGGTAACCACTATAATAACAAAATATAATAATATTTCCATAGAATAAAACAATGAATCAGTGAACTGTAAAAGTAAAGACAATTACAGCTAAGACATGTCCACCATCATCCATTCATGCATCCATCCATTTTCTTCCATTTATCCAGGGCCGGGTTACAGGGGCAGCAGTGTCTCCTAGAGTTCCCTCATCTTGGGCACTTCCTCCAGGTCCTCTGGGAAGATGCCAAGGCATTCCCAGGCCGCCAAAAGACATAGTCCCTCAGGTTATCCTGGTTCTTCCCCAGGGTATCCAACGCAGCTGGCTCCTCTCGACGTGGAGGAACAGCGGCTCTAGCCCAAGATCCTCCCATATGACCAAGCTCCTCACCCTATTTCTAAGGGAGCGCCCAGCCAGCCTTAAGAGAAAACTCATTTGCTTTGCTTTAGCTCTGGTTTACGTGCACACCAAACGTCTGATTTCTGGAGTTATCAGATTATAGAAAAGTCATGTAAACAGTTACATCTGATGTGAGTAATCTGATTTCTTTGTGATTGTTCCTTGTCAAAACCTGCACAAGTGTGTACAATTAAGCAGAAAGAGAAAACTAATGTGGCAAAGACTAAATTATAAGATTGAATTTTATTTTAAAATTGATTGCACTTTGTCTTTGACAAATCAAAGAGATGGATAATACGAATGGTAACAAAACAGCCCAGAGTTCAAGGAACATCAGTGTCAGATCGCACCATCTATTGTTGTTTGAGCCAAAGTGGACTTAAAGGGATATGCCACCCCCAGGTCAAATTTGGGCATCTCCCCACAGTCCAGAGACTAAAATAAGTGGTGGAAAGCGTTTTCCTGGTCACCCAGCCATTGTCCAGGTCTGTCAGCACTGACCGCCGCGGTATCTGCAGCTACTCCGCGTTAGACTGGAGTCTAACGTCGCCAGAGAAAGATTTCGGCCAAAAGGAATTAATTTGCTCGATGCGTTTCCCAATTACTTTCTGTGTAGTGCGCATTCATATCGAGTGCAAATAAATGTACAAATCAACACGGAGAGCTTGACTTGGTCATTTTGGGTGGGAACTATTTTTCAGTGCGGAACAATAAAGCCGAAGCACACACCACGCTGCGCAACAGGGGAACTCCCTTCCTGGTGCGTAACAGGGATTCCCCTGGCAGCGTGCTGCGTGCTTCGGCTTTCTTTTTCCGCACTGAAAAATAGTTCCCACCCAAAATGACCAAGTCAAGCTCTCCGTGTTGATTTGTACATTTATTTGCACTCGATATGAATGCGCACTACACAGAAAGTAATTGGGAAACACATCGAGCAAATTAATTCCTTTTGGCCGAAATCTTTCTCTGGCGCCGTTAGACTCCAGTCTAATGCGGAGTAGCTGCAGATACCGCGGCGGTCAGTGGCGACAGACTCGGACAATGGCTGGGTCACCAGAAAAACGCTTTCCACCACTTATTTTAGTCTCTGGACTGTGGGGAGATGCCCAAATTTGACCTGGGGGTGGCATATCCCTTTAATGGGAGATGACCAAGAAGGACACCATTGTTGAAAACAAATCATAAAAAAGACAGATTGGAATTTGCCAAACTACATGTTGTCAACACACAAAGCTTCTGGGCTATGGACAGATGAGACAAAAATTTAACTTTTTGCCAAGGCACATCAGCTCTATGTTCACAGACAGAAAAATGAAGCATATCAAGAAAAGATCACAGTCCCTACAGTGAAACATGGAGAAGGCTCTGTTATGTTCTGGGGCTGCTCTGCTGCATCTGGCACAGGGGGTCTTGAATCTGTGCAGGGTACAATGAAATCTCAAGACTATCAAGGAATTCTGAAGAGAAATGTGCTGGCCAGTGTCAGAAAGCTTGGTCTCAGTCGCAGGTCATGGGTCTCGGAACAGGACAATGACCCAAAACACACAGCTAAAAATACCCAAGAATGGCTAAGAGGAGAACATTTGACAATTCTAAAGGTGCCTTCTATGAGCCCTGACCTAAATCCTATTGAGCATCTTTGGAAGGAGCCTCCCTCGGGAGGTGTTCCGGGCATGTCCCACCGGGAGGAGGTCCCGGGGAAGACCCAGGACGCGCTGGCGGGACTATGTCTCCCGGCTGGCCTGGGAACACCTTGGGGTCCCCCCGGAGGAGCTGGAGGAAGTGTCCGGGGTGAAGGAGGTCTGGGCGTCCCTGCTTAGACTGTTGCCCCCGCGACCCGGCCCCGGATAAGCGGAAGAAAATGGATGGATGGATGGAAGGAGCTGAAACATGCCATCTGGAAAAGGCACCCTTCAAACCTGAGACAACTGGAGCAGTTTGCTCATGAGGAGTGGGCCAAAATACCTGCTGAGAGGGGCAGAAGTCTCATTGACAGTTACAGGAATCATTTGATTGCAGTGATTGCCTCAAAAGGTTGTGCAACAAAATATTAAGCTAAGGATACCCTCATTTTTATCGAGGCCTGTTTCATGAGGTTTTTTTTTTTTTTTTTTTTTTTTTTTTAATAATTCTGTTGAAGCATGGTTGAAAAGCAGTCTGTTTTGCACTGGTTAAATTTCATAGAATTTTTATTTTTTATTACTAGTGCTGTCAGGCGATTAAAAAAAATTTTTTTTATTAATTACAGGATTTGTAATTAATTAATCTAATTAATTGCATTTTAAGAGTGAGAGAGTGAGAGAGAGAGAGGGAGAGATTGTGAGCGAGTGAGAGAGCGAGCGAGCGAGCAAATCCACTTTATAAGTGAGTTTGTCAGTTTTCATGTGGTCGCTTTGCTCATATTTTTCCCAAATTCTGCGAGCGTGGTTTGGTGGTTTGGTGAAGTGTGCTCTATCACCGGTAACAATGGAACTTGTCTCTTACATGTTTATTGTTCAATTGATCCGTCAGGCTGGAGCAGCTTCGGTGATCGGAAAATTCTTTTTGACAAAAGTTCCAAATCACCGCGTTCTTGTTGATCTTCGTTCTTTTTATAAATAAATTTGCCGTTCAAAGGCCCTGGCGGCCTTTTTTTCGCTGCACGCCAAATTTAAAATGCGCACGCATTGAATCGGCGCTCATAATTATTTGCGTTAATTTTATAATGTGTTAATTTGCAGTGTAATGAAGTAATCTAATTAACATGTTAAACTGACAGCCCTAATTATTACTTTTGTCAGATTTAAGTTATTTCTGTGACCATTGTGAGTTTTTCTTTCATTAACTGATGGATACCATCAATTGTCCACACGTGTAGGCCTATTTAGCATACAAATTGGCTGTTTACCTCCTTTTTGTCTTACTGAAATGTCAATCACACCTTTTTTAGCTTCCCATTTTGCCATTGGTATTAGAAAGCCCATTACCATTAGCAGATACAAACCAGCTCCATTTGTCCCCATAGAACATTGTCACCTCCTTATATAGAACGTGTATTACCTCCTTTACACTGCAGTGATAAGTTCAGGATCATTACCAGGTCAAATCCAGCTGAGCCAAGTCCACTTTATCCGAGAAGATTTGGAGGGACAGACAGCAAACAAAGGTCACATGAATTATGATGTTTGCCCTGCCACAGAACACTGCATTTGTAGAGTTGTTGGATTAGTTTGTGGATTAGGATTCAGAGAGCTTTGACATGCTAACGATGCTAACACATGCAGCTAGGGTTTCCAACTCCCTGAAAATAAATAACGGACACCTCATTGGCAGGACCGGCCCGATTGCCTTCACCCTTCCTGGTGTAGTGAATCTTTTTAACCCTTTTTGGTATGTGTGAAAGGATTTTTTTTTTTTAATTTATTTGACTCAAACCTGAATTGAATGAATTAGATGCATATTTGAATGATATGAACACATGGAAAATAAATAATTATCAGCAATTTATTTTTATTACAAAATAACAACATTAACAGAATAAAATAAATATCTGTCCTGCTTAACTTAAAGGCAAAGTAACGTTATTTTACAATCTGAGCCTTCTTTCGGTAATAAAACAAGTCGTTTGACTCACCCATATCACGTTCGTGTCATTTGGAGCTGTTTGAAGAAAGTTGTAGCGTAGCGTAACCATTAGCATTTGTTTTCGGGGCATTACTTTGCGGTCTCCAAATAACACAAACTTTAGCACTTTTCAAATCATAGAAGCCCGATGTCTTAATGTAAGAAATCGTTTGAAGCAAAAGTGGCCTGTAATCCGAGATTTATCCATAGTTTTCAGCTTTGCGTTTCATGTTTGGGGCCTAGCAGCACTCCGCGCATGCGCACTGGCGTCCTCATCTACTCGAAACTATGGCTAAATCTCGGATTACAGGCCACTTTTGCTTCAAACGATTTCTTACATTAAGATTTGAAAAGTGCTAAAGTTTGTGTTATTTGGACACCGCAAAGTAATGCCCCGAGCAAATGATACAGCACCATGTTAACGGATACGGGATCATTACTAGAACAGAACGGCTCAACATAAGTTCTGCGATACCACTCCAATTGACAGAAAAATGCTATGGGTGAGTAAAACTACTTGTTTTATTCCCGAAAGAAGGCTCAGATGGTAAAAAAACGTTAATTTGCCTTTAAAGGAAAAGTAACGTTTTTTTTACAATCTGAGCCTTCTTTCGGCAATAAAACAAGTAGTTTTACTCACCCATAGCAGTTTGGTGTCAATTGGAGCAGTATCGCAGAACTTATGTTGTAGCCGTTCTGTTCTACTAATGATCCCGTATCCGTTAGCGTGAGTGCTCGGGGCACTGATTTGCGGTCTCCAAATAACACAAACTTTAGCACTTTTCAAATCACAGAAGATCGCTGTGTCAGGGTAGACTTTTAGTAGATTCCAAAACGGCCTGAGACCCGATATCGCAACAGAAAAGTAAAGTTCAGAGCGGTGTTAGCTTCTTTCTCTGATGACGTCAGCAAAAGAAACTATAGCTGGATATCGGGTTTCAGGCCGTTTTGGAATCCACTAAAAGTCTACCCTGACACAGCGATCTTCTGTGATTTGAAAAGTGCTAAAGTTTGTGTTATTTGGACACCGCAAAGTAATGCCCCGAGCACCATGTTAACGGATACGGGATCATTAGTAGAACAGAACGGCTCAACATAAGTTCTGCGATACTGCTCCAATTGACACCAAACTGCTATGGGTGAGTAAAACTACTTGTTTTATTGCCAAAAGAAGGCTCAGATTGTGAAAAAACGTTACTTTTCCTTTAAAACTGTTTGCCTGGAAGAATCCATGACTCATCGCTGTACCAGCAGATGAGTCTGGTAACGCTTGATCCACAGAATGCGCTGCTGTTGCGCGTAGACAGACAGCTAAGTGAACCAATCAGAGATTGCGCCATCTTGATTCAAAACTGAGGAGGAACTTCCGCTGCCTAAGAGTGACTTTGCGGGCAAAGGCGGGTGCACTGACGTCACCATCTTTGAACGAATCAGAATCGCAGAGTCCGTTTGTAACCGGAGGAGCGAGAGTGGAGCGAGGGTGTCCAGATGGTATCGCGCTGTATAGGAAATACAGAGAGATATCATTTGGCTGGCCAGGTAATAAAACTGTATAAATTAATATAAAACAATACAAGGCAGAAAACAGTGCACTGCCCGGACATTACAAATGATGCATGTTCTAACTATCTCTCTGTCTGAACTTGTAAGTCTTGCAAGTTAGGCACCCCGATTTTAATATTATTTTTACAACTATTTTTGATTCATATGGTAATTTTCAGCTCAATACGGGACACATACTTTTGTTTCTGAGTACCATTCCGTTCCGAATTCCGTTTTTCAAGGGGCGGTTGTCAACCCTACATGCAGTTACGAGTGATCATTGTATCTTTTCACTGATTTAAAGAGTGACTTAAGTATTTGATTCCAAATGAGGATAAGAAGAAAGGCTGCACTCGCTTACAGTTACAGTTAGTAATACACTGTCAGTCAAACATCTGGGCACACTTTTTAATATTATTTTCATGACTCTTAGGCTCTCACTCAAGGCATCAAAACAATGAACACACAGAATGTAATAAAGAACAAAGTGTGATCATACAAAACTAAACTCTTTTAATGAGAAGTTGTGCCCAAACCTTTGGCTGTCAATCTGTGTTGGATATGGCAATTTATTAGATCATACATTAGCAGACTCTTGTATTGATTTAAAAGCATAGCCTATCATTTATAATTCATCTAAAGTTTGTTTTTCTCATATCTAGTACATCAGTTAATCTGCACTGTCTGACAATATATAAATAAAAGATCATTTGGTTGCATCATATCAATATATTTAGCAAACAATGTGCTAAGCCTACACCAAACAACTATGGATGGGCTAATGAACCGACTAAAGCAGACAATACTGTACGTCCAATGTGGTGGCTTCAACAGTTAGGGCTTCAAAAGTCTGGCTTAAGTTTGAGCTATGGAGCAATGACAAGCTCCTTTAGGTCTGTTTAACTCTGAGTAACATAACTAATCATTAAAACAGGATGAACACTCTTTTCTCCTGTATCTTATTTGCTGGGTTTATTTCACTTTTTGAGAACCCAAACACCAGATTATATCATTGTATAATAAACACACTTGAAATCCTCTCATTACAGGCTCACAGCATGTGTAAACAGTAAACATCTCTCTCCCTCCCTCTTCTTTTAAACCTCCTCTCACTCTCTCTAATCTCCTCTCCACATAATTGCTCTACTCTCTATCTGTCCACTCTAGACCTTTACACTTTCTCTTCCCTGCTCTCTCTACCTCTCGCACACCTCACCATTCTCCTGTCTTTCTCTCATTTCAATACACTGCAGTACATTCAAAACTGCCCTGCCCACCTCCTCACACACACCTGGTCCCACGAACACATCACCTCTGTCCTCCAGAACCTCCATGGCTCCCTGTCCTCAATGCAACCACTTCAAAGTCCTCCACGTTACTTTCAAAGCCCTTCCATAAGCAGGCCCCATCCTCCCTCTCAGACCTGCTGCACACACATACTCCATCCAGCTCCATCCAGCTCCCTCTGCTACTCCGACACCAACCTCCTGTCCTCCTCCTGCCTCTGCTCCTCTCTGCTCCGGTCCCTCCCCTGCAGGACCAAGCTCCAAAACTGGGAAGATACAGCCTTCTACCAACACCTTACAGCCTTTGAGAGACTTGTTCTGGCTCAGCGCAGACCCCTGGTGGTGGCACTATCCTTGGATCATCTACAATTTGCCTATTAGGCCCATATGATTGTTGATGGTGCTGTAATCTATCGTCTGCAGCGGGCTCACAGTGTTAAGTGTTATAGTGTTAAGGGCTCTGTGAGGATATTGCTCTTCAATTTCTCCACTGTTTTTAAGACAATCCAGCCCTTTCTGATGAGTGAGAAGCTGCTCAGGATGGGTGTCAGCTCCTCCACTGTCTCCTGGATTACTGACTACCTGTCAGCTTCAGTATGTGCGACTGGAGACCACCCTGTTTGACACTGTGGTCAGTAATGTAGGAGCCCCTCAGGGTACAGTCCTGTCTCCGTTCCTGTTCACTCTGTACACCTCTTTATGCCAGTACAGCTCCGGGTCCTGCCATCTGCACAAGTTCTCTGATGACTCTGCGGTGGTTGGGTGTATCAGGGATGGACAGGAGATGGAGTACAGGACACTTATGACAGTTTTGTGGTGTGCTCCCAGGCAAACCATCTGCTCCTGAACGCTGACAAGGAACTGGTGATTGACTTCAGGAGAAAGAGGACACCAGTGGAGCCCATCACCATCCAGGGTCACGACGTGGAAATAGTGGACTGCTACAAGTACCTGGGCGTTCATGTGAACAACAGGCTGGACTGGAGGGACAACTGTAATTCTTATTTATTTATTTATTTGTTTATTTCAGGGACAGTGCATATTAATCAACATTTGCATCTAAATTCTTCTTCTTCTGCTCATGCCCTTCTACAAGAAGAGCATGAGTACACTCTACTTCCTGAGAAAGCTCAGGTCTTTCAATGTGTGCAGCAAGTTACTGGAGATCTTCTACCAAAACCCAAAATATATACACATATAGCCAGCTGGCTAGCTCAACTGGTAAAGTCACTTGACTTTCACCTGGGGGACCTGGGTTCGAATCCCTCCTGGCAATGAGCAGGCCAGTGTGGGTCCTTGGGCAAGACCCTTCGCAGTAATGCCCCCTGGGCATTACTGCAAACAAAAAACCAAGCCTAAGCATGGAGATGGTCCCCGGGCGCAGTCATGTGCTGCCCACTGCTCCTAATAACAGGGTGGGTTAGAGGACAATTTCTCCTGTGTGAGATCAATAAAGTCACTTCTCCTTTTACCAGTCTGTGGAGGCCAGTGCCCGAGATTTCACTGTGGTCTGCTGGGGGAGCAACACTATTGACGGATTGACATACTGATCCATAAAGCTGGTCATGTGATTGGCTGTGAGCTGGAGACATTTGTCACAGTGAGGGACAGGAGGACACTGGACAAACTGCTCTCCATCATGGACACTCCTGCTCACCCACTGCACCAGACCATAGAGGGACAGAGGAGCTCATTCTCCAACAGGCTCCTACAGCTCCACTCAAACAGTGAGAGATACAGGACGACATTCATACCATACTCCATACAACTGTACAACAACTCACCCTTATGTAACAGATAATACTCCCTACAACTGTACAACAACTCACCTTATGTAACAGATAATACTCCCTACAACTGTACAACAACTCACCTTATGTAACAGATAATACTCCCTACAACTGTACAACAACTCACCTTATGTAACAGATAATACTCCCTACAACTGTACAACAACTCACCTTATGTAACAGATAATACTCCCTACAACTGTACAACAACTCACCTTATGTAACAGATAATACTCCCTACAACTGTACACAACTCAATCTTAAGTAATGGAGGATAACCTTATGCTCTGTCTGTCAGTACATTATTGCACTGCCGTTCTTGTCTCCTGTATATAGCTGTGATTTTATATTTTATTTTATATTTTATTACTTACTTTTCTATTTTATTTTGACTTGTACATATACATTTATTTTTATAATTATGTCTCATTTGACACCTGTCTCTTGCTCTTTTTTGCTATACCATCTATTTTTGTTACTGTCTGTTATATATTATATTTGATGAGTGAGCTACTGTATCCAAATAATTTCCCTTGTGGAATGAAAAAGTTTGTCTAAGACTAAGTTCTCCATCACTGCCCCCCCACTCTCTGAAATTCACAGCTTCTGTACCTCTGTGACTGCACTGAACTCGCCAAAAAACTCAAAACCATAGACTGTAAATAAGGGGTCTCCAACCTGTAGCACAGGAGCTACCACTTGCTCTCCACACCCTTCCAAGTAGTTCCCCAAGGGATTTCGGAATCATACCATTGTGCTGAATAACAAAAATGTGGTTAATTACATGCCTATTACTATTGTACATGTATCATTTTGAAGCCCAACTTTATGCACTCATAAATGGACAATGGTTTATGTTTTATCTGCGTCTAACTGTACCCCAAGGCTTGCCCTCTTTCTTATAATCATCTCAATTTCTTGTGTCCGCCAAACCTGAGGAACCACCTGAGGAAAAAGGTTGGAGACCCCTGTTATATGAATGGACATTGCTGACCTGCACTTACTCCAGACAGACAGAAGAAGAAGAAGCAACTTTATTGATCTCACACTGGAAAAAATCTTCTCTGCATTTAACCCTGTTATTAGGAGCAGTGGGCAGCACATTACTGCGCCCGGGGACCATCTCCATGATCTTCTTGCTTCGGTTTGGTCAGGACCTCAGCTGGAGGATTTTTACCTATGGTGCATGTTTTGGGTTGATGGGGGAAACCGGAAGCCTATAGACTCTGGTTTCAATTAACTTTACATGGAAAAAATGTCATTCCTCTCTCTGTAACTGCTGCAGTTAGTGTTAATGTTTAACTTGCTTTTAGAATTATGATATTCTGTCTGATTATCTTGTTTTTTAATGTACTTTTAAAATTTTATTGTTTTTGGAGAAAAAATAAAGGATATTATTTCCCTCTCCTGTCTCTCCTATCCCATCTTCTCTCTCTCTCTATTTCCCACTCCTCCTTTCCTCTCTGCCCACTCCCACACTTTCTCTCCTTCCCCTGCCCAATGATGTCAGAGAATTTGATACTACAGTCTCTGGCCCCATGACATAATCCTGTGAATAAAGCTGTGAGCGTCCTCTCTCTCCTCTGCACTGCTGTATCTCTTACCTGATCTGAATAGGCCTAAGTGCGCTCTCTTTGTACCTGCAGCTATATAAGGTTTCCATTATAGGGAGGACTTCTGCAGGTATCTTTCCGTTAGGACAACTTCACATGTGACTTACTAATGTGTATGAATGGTGCAGTGAAATGGCCTGAGAGAAGGTCAGAATTGGGTTTTGGTTCATTTAAGTTATTTTTTTTTTCAGTTCAATTAAAGACACAGTACCCCTCCTTGAGCCGCCTCCTTAACGTGGTGGAGGGGTTTGAGTGCCCGAATGATCCCTGGAACTATGTTGTCGGGGGCTTTATGCCTCTGGGTCACCCAAGGCAAACAGGTCCTGGGGGACGGGTCAGACTAAGAGCGGTTCAGAAGCACTTTATGACGAATAAGAGATCAAGGCCAGTTACGTCGCCCAGATTGGCGTCACCGGGGCCCACCCTGGAGCCAGGCCTGGGGTGGGAGCTCGCCAACGAGTGCCTGGTGGCCGGGCTTTTCCCCATGGGGCCCAGCCGGGCTCAGCCCGAAGGAGCGACGTGGGGCCATCCTCCCGTGGACTCACCACCCGCGGGGGGATCCATAAGGGGCTGGTGCAGAGAGATCTGGGCGGCAGCCGAAAGCAGGGGCCTCCGCGACCAGATCTCTGGACATGGAGACTAGCTCTGGGGACATGGAATGTCACCTCGCTGGGGGGGAAGGAGCCTGAGCTTGTGCGGGAGGTTGAGCGCTATCGACTAGATATAGTCGGCCTCACCTCCACGCACAGCTTGGGCTGTGGAACTCAACTCCTTGAAGGGGGCTGGACTCTCCATTTGTCTGGCGTTGCCCGCGGGGAACGGCGGCGGGCTGGTGTGGGCCTGCTCATTGCCCCACAGCTTAGCTGCCGAGTGTTGGAGTTCACCCCGGTGAACGAGAGGGTCGCGTCCTTGCGCCTTCGGGTCGGGGACAGGTCTCTCACTGTTATGTCGGCCTACGGGCCGAACAGCAGTGTAGAGTACCCGGCCTTCTTGGAGTGCCTGGGAGGGGTACTGGACAGTGCACCGCCCGGGGACTCCGTTGTTCTCCTGGGGGACTTCAACGCCCACGTGGGCAACGACAGTGACACCTGGAGAGGGGTGATTGGGAGGAACGGCCTCCCTGATCTGAACCCGAGCGGTGTTCTGTTATTGGACTTCTGTGCTATGCGCAGTTTGTCCATAACGAACACCATGTTCGAGCACAAGGGTGTCCATCACTGCACGTAGCACCAGGATACCCTAGGACGGAGGTCGATGATCGATTTTGTTGTCGTCTCATCTGACCTCCGGCCGCGTGTCTTGGACACTCGGGTGAAGAGAGGGGCAGAGCTGTCAACTGATCACCACCTGGTTGTGAGTTGGGTCCGCTGGCAGGGGAGGAAGCCGGAAAGACCTGGCAGGCCCAAGCGCGTAGTGAAGGTCTGTTGGGAAAGTCTGGCAGATCCCTCTGTCAGGGGTACCTTCAACTCACACCTCCGGGAGAGCTTCTCCCAGATTCCGGGGGAGGCTGGGGACATAGAGTCTGAATGGGCTCTGTTCTCTGCCTCTATTGTCGATGCGGCCGCCCGTAGCTGTGGTCGTAAGATCTGTGGTGCCTGTCGCGGCGGCAATCCCCGAACCCGGTGGTGGACACTGGAAGTAAGGGATGCCGTCAGGCTGAAGAAGGAGTCTTATCGGGCCTTGTTGGCTCGTGGGACTCCGGAGGCAGCCGACGGGTACCGGCGGGCCAAGCGTGCTGCAGCCCGGGCAGTCGCAGAGACAAAAACTCGGGTTTGGGAGGAGTTCGGAGAGGCCATGGAGGAGGACTATCGGACGGCCTAAAAGAAATTCTGGCAAACCGTCCGGCGCCTCAGGAGGGGGAAGCAGTGCTTCACCAACACTGTTTACAGTGCGGGTGGGGAGCTGTTGACCTCGACTGGGGATGTTATCGGACGGTGGAAGGAATACTTTGAGGATCTCCTCAATCCCGCCGTCACGTCTTCCGAGGAGGAAGCAGAGGCTGGGGACTCGGGGGCGGACTCACTCATCACCCTGGCTGAAGCCACTGAGGTGGTTGGAAAGCTCCTTGGTGGCAAGGCCCCGGGGGTGGATGAGATCCGTCCTGAGTATCTCAGGTCTATGGATGTTGTAGGGCTGTCTTGGCTGACACGTCTCTGCAACATCGCGTGGCGGTCGGGGACAGTACCTATGGACTGGCAGACCGGGGTGGTGGTCCCTCTGTTTAAGAAGGGGGACTGGAGGGTGTGTTCCAACTATCGGGGAATCACACTCCTCAGCCTTCCCGGTAAGGTCTATTCCAGGGTGCTGGAGAGAAGAATTCGACCGATAGTCGAACCTCGGATTCAGGAGGAGCAGTGTGGTTTTCGTCCCGGCCGGGGAACACTGGACCAATTCTATACTCTCCATCGGGTGCTCGAGGGTGCATGGGAGTTTGGCCACCCAGTCCACATGTGCTTTGTGGATCTGGAGAAGGCATTCAACCGTGTACCTCGTGGGGTCCTGTGGAGAGTGCTCTGGGAGTACGGGGTTCGGGGCCCTTTGTTAAGGGCTGTTCGGTCCCTGTATGACCGGAGCAGGAGCTGTGTTCGCATTGCCGGTAGTAAGTCGGACCTGTTTCCGGTGCATGTTGGACTCTGCCAGGGCTGCCCTTTGTCACCGGTTCTGTTCATTATATTTATGGACAGAATTTCTAGGCACAGTCAGGGGCCGGAGGGGATCCGGTTTGGGAACCACAGGATCTCATCTCTGCTGTTTGCAGATGATGATGTCCTGATGGCTTCATCGAACCGGGACCTCCAATGTGCACTGGAGCGGTTTGCAGCCGAGTGTGAAGCGGCTGGGATGGGGATCAGCTCTTGCAAATCCGAGGCCATGGTTCTCGACCGGAAAAAGGTGGCTTGCCCTCTCTGGGTGGGTGGGGAGTCCTTGCCTCAAGTGGAGGAGTTCAAGTATCTCGGGGTCTTGTTCACGAGTGAGGGGAGGATGGAGCCTGAGATTGACAGGCGGATCAGTGCAGCGTCACCAGTGATGCGGTCGTTGTACCGGACCGTTGTGGTGAAGAGGGAGCTGAGCCAAAAGGCGAAGCTCACAATTTACCGGTCAATCTACGTTCCTACTCTCACCTATGGTCATGAGCTTTGGGTAATGGCCGAAAGGACGAGATCGCGGATACAAGCGGCCGAAATGAGTTTCCTCCGCAGAGTGGCTGGGCGCACCCTTAGAGATAGGGTGAGGAGCTCGGTCACACGGGAGGGGCTCGGAGTAGAGCCGCTGCTTCTCCACGTTGAGAGGAGCCAGCTGAGGAGGCTCGGGCATCTGTTCCGGATGCCTCCTGGTCGCCTCCCTCGGGAGGTGTTCCGGGCATGTCCCACCGGGAGGAGGCCCCGGGGAAGACCCAGGACACGCTGGCGGGACTATGTGTCCCGGCTGGCCTGGGAACACCTTGGGGTCCCCCCGGAGGAGCTGGAGGAAGTGTCCGGGGTGAAGGAAGTCTGGGAGTCCCTGCTTAGACTGTTGCCCCCGCGACCCGGCCCTGGATAAGCGGAAGAAAATGGATGGATGGATGGATAAAGACACAGTAACTGTTCACCATCAGGTTGCCTCAATGGAGATATTATTGCCTTGTCTGGCATTTTCTACGATATGGCATTAACTTATGTGCAGACAAGCAGGTGACACCACTTACAGGTCAGATCTGTGAAGAATTGTTTGTGGTTTTCATACATAAGCAGCTATCTGGACTATACTTTGCTTTTGTGAGCTGCAGGACATGCAGACTGGCATAAAGGGATAATAAGTAAGTAGCTCTATTTCCGTACATGTTTTCCATACATGGTCAGGATAGGGTTTGTGAAAACAATCATTTTCTGAGCACTATCTAATGCAGAACAATACGGGTCCATTTAGCATTATATGTCATATGTCTGGTTACCCATGATATATAGTCACTTATGGGGCCTGTGTCTTTTTAATTAAGTTGTATTGCCTTTGTGTATCCATGCAAAAGAAACAATAATACTGCATTTTAATAGTTTTTCATGGCCAGAGACAACATTTATAGATGATTTTTATAATCCATCAATAACCAATTTCTAAGTTGTTTCTCAAAGTTGTTTCTCAAAGGCCATATATACCTGGGAATAGGCATTGTCTGGCCCACTGCCCTGAGTGCAACTTAACACTGCTCACATCCTCTGTGCGTCCAAGTTGAAGTCCTGTTTCTGTCTCTTTTGAAAAGGTTGTCATGTTTTGCTGCGCCTGAGAAAGCTAAGTGCATCCTCCTGGGACTGTATGGGGTAAAAGCATGTAACTCCATCCCTATGTGCAGTTTGTGAAGCACAGGTTCAAACATCCTGCTTTGGAAAAGCAGAGCGCTCACGCAAATGGTTCCCACAGCGCAGAGAGGGCAGATCCATTGGGATACAGTGGGCCTATTCTCCACAATGCTGCAAAGAAGAATTAATGCTCGTCTTTTATTTAAACCCACACCCACCCATAACACAACAACATGCATCAACTTTCCTGTGCATTAGCGGCTAATGGGGTGACCCGGCTGCAGGCTTTGTCTCAGGCCCAGATCAGGTGTCTCTGCTCGGGGAACAGCAGGTCTGCACTGGGTCTGGCTCTGTGGAGGTACAACTCTGTCACATACGAGGCTCTCACTGTTTTGAATAGAAGCAGATGGAGAAAGACATGTTTACACACTGTTTAAGCACGCAACTGTAGCACAAGACTACATGTTACTGAAAAACAAGCTAATACAACAGCATTTATGTCAAAGTACAATGAAAAGAGTGCAAAGAGTGACCAAAACCAAGTCTACATCAGTTCTAAACTGGACTTGCTTTTACACAATACTGTTAAATTCTATGGAAGATGCAAAAGAAATAAAGAAAGGTTAGATTTAATATTAAAACTGTTCATAAAAGACTATTTCATAAATGAATTGATAACTTATGTAATAATATTGCTGCACACACCAACCCAATAACCCTGCCTCTACCAGTGCTCCTCAAAGACACTTGAACACATCAGAATCCACTCTCACAGTTTTGTATAGGCTCTCACGGTTGCGTAAGTACAAATCTGTCACATATTATGTGACAGATTTGTACTTCCGCAACTGGGTCACACATATGAGACAGACAAACAAAGTGAAAAGTGAAAGTGTCTCAGCACTTTGAAGTTAAGAGTCTCTGGTGTGAAGAGTGTCCTTAAATCCTTGACTTTGGAGGATTTGGACATAGCCCTCATGCACTGAAGACTGATCAGTAAAGGAGGGTCAACACCAGTGGAGGAGGAGGAAAGAGCTGTGGGGAGAAAGGGTGGAAGAGGGGAGAGCTGAGAGGAGAGAAAGAGAGGGTAGGGGAGGAGAGAGAGGGTGGAGGAGGAAGAAGAGAGCTGAAAGGTGAGATAATGGAGGAGAGAGCTGAGGGGACAGAGAGGGTGGAGGAGCAAGGAGAGAGCTGAGAAGAGCGAGAGGGCAAAAATCGAGCGACACAAAGGAGGGGTGGGACAGGGATAAATAGAGAGATAGAGAGAGGAGAAAGAGGGAATAGCCATAATAGGAAGGGGAGGATAGAGAAGAGACTAATGGAGAGAGAGAAGGGGAGGGCTAGGACAAGAGAGTGAAAAGGTAAAGAGCGAGAGGGCAGATTACTTTGAAAGGATTAGACTGACAAACTGCTTTTGTGCCAGGACAATATGAGGTGCTCCACAGTGTCCTCGGCTCTAAATCTCCACATGCACTCAAAATATTCAATGTCAAATTTAAATGCATTTATAATATAGTCTGTTTAAATCAACTGAGCATATGGAATTTAAGTAACCTAACCCATAAGTATTTGTATTGGATGCCATATAACATGTATTACATGTATTACATGTATTACATGCATGTCAACATTTCACTTTTCTGTTTGTTGTTATTTGTTATTGTTATTTATTCATGTTTTTTTTTTTTTAAGAAGACTTGGTGTGATCCGAAACCCTGTCTCATTAATAACTGTGTTGTACTGTTCACTCTATGATGGTTTACTTGATTTTCATTTTTTAGATGTCAAATACATGGGTAGAATTATATTTGTTATTAAAGGAAAATGAAAGTTTTTTTTTACAATCTGAGCCTTCTTTCGGCAATAAAACAAGTAGTTTTACTCACCCATAGCAGTTTGGTGTCAATTGGAGCAGTATCGCAGAACATATGTTGAGCCGTTCTGTTCTACTAATGATCCCGTATCCGTTAGCGTGAGTGCTCGTATCATATGCTCGGGGCATTAGTTTGCGGTGTCCAAATAACACAAACTTTAGCACTTTTCAAATCACAGAAGATCGCTGTGTCAGGGTAGACTTTTAGTGGATTCCAAAACGGCCTGAAACCCGATATCCAGCTATAGTTTCATTTGATGACGTCATCAGAGAGGACAGTGCGCATGCGTTCGAACTCAGCTGTTTTGTACAACACAGCTGAGTTCACGCATGCGCAGTGTCCTCTCTGATGACGTCATCAAATGAAACTATAGCTGGATATCGGGTTTCAGGCCGTTTTGGAATCCACTAAAAGTCTACCCTGACACAGCGATCTTCTGTGATTTGAAAAGTGCTAAAGTTTGTGTTATTTGGACACCGCAAATCAGTGCCCCGAGCACTCACGCTAACGGATACGGGATCATGAGTAGAACAGAACGGCTCAACATAAGTTCTGCGATACTGCTCCAATTGACACCAAACTGCTATGGGTGAGTAAAACTACTTGTTTTATTGCCGAAAGAAGGCTCAGATTGTAAAAAAACGTTAATTTTCCTTTAAGCTGTAGCAGCTCATTGTAGATTTGCTGGAGACCATGACATTATTTATCTTTTCCACTTAATAATGCAATTCCAAAGGTTGTGATGTCATCTACATAACCTCAAAGGGATAAAACCCTGCATGTAAACCTGTTGGTAATCCCCAAGGGCTTGAAAATAAATTGTGAATACAAAATATGTCCTGTACATTATAATGCACAATCAAATCAAATTAAATCTAATTAAAAAACCATACTTTGGTCAGGTTTTGACAATTGAAGCTTGTTGACTCTAATCCATTTTCACAAAGGCATCAGTTCATCTGTTGAACAATGGAGCATTTCCTGTTGCCATAGCATCACCTAGCAAGATAGCAACCTAGGATTTTCAAGCTTAATTATCAAACAGAAATGTGTGGTTAAAATGAGATGCAGGCTAGGCTAACTGAAAGGGTTAATGCTAGATAGTCAGGTCTGGAGGGATAGTGGGCTGTGACTGGTCATTCAGAGTTTATAAGTTGTGCTTAAGTTTAAGAAAACATTTTGGGTTAGTTAACATGTTATCTGCAGTAAGTTTAGAAAACAAATTTGTCACCTACTAGTCTTATCTCATCTTACACCCTAAAATAAAGTGCAAAACTTATTATAGAATTTTAGGCCTATCCATAGCAACAGAAATGTATATATTACACTTGCAAGCAGAGTTGTGTCATCACATCCGTCCCACCAGAGCTAAAATTACGTGTGTGAATCACTTCCTGGTTCTTGATAAATCCAATAGGGAACATAATGAAAAACACAGAGGAAGTGTGGTTTGTGTTTGTGTCAAGATGAGTTCTATAGAAATGATCTGACTGAATTAAAGCCTTCTGTGGGTGGAAACTTCTGCTTATTTAACAGGTTTCTTTCTCATTCATGAAATTGACTATCCTTTCAGATGGAGGGCTATATAACCCCAAGATTCACTGTTTTGGAAAGAAATCCCCAGGCATATGATCCACAAATGTTGAACCTTATCATTATTTGTTTGTTTAGGATTGGCTTACCATTCAAACCTGCCCTTTCAGACTTAAAATCTTTTCAGCTGACAACAATCTTTGAGGATGACTTATGGCATCATTGAAGCTATTGTGAAAAACTAATTTCACTGAGAAGACACTGAGCTTTGTGGCAGTTTTTGTTTCACGGGGATAGGCCCAACAGTTGCAGAGGTATTAAGCATAAACCAGGTTGACAAACCTGCAGTCAGATAGTTATACAGCAAATGTAAGTCCTCTAGCTCATTTAGAAACTATGGACAATTTAAATGTGTTACGAGTAGGGCTGGGTATCATTAAGAAGTTGCCTATACAGTAAACCTTGTGCAAAGTGAATATGAAACACACCCATTTTAATCATCAAAACAGTGAATATGTCAATTGTACTATGTCATGAACACGTCATGCAGTTTGGTTTCAGATCTAAGCATTCCACTGAAATGGCTACATGCCTCTTTATTGAGAAAACAAAATCTTTTCTCAATAAGGGTGGGGTTGTAGGGGCGGTGTTTTTGGACCTGAGGAAGCATTTGATACAGTAAATCACTGTTCTTCTTACCAAGCTCTCAAAATATAAAGGCGTAGTAACATTTTTTTACAATCTGAACTTTATTTTGTTAATAAAACAACGTAAGTAACTCACCCATAGCACTTTGGTGTTATTTGGAGCATGTCCGGAAAATTTGTAGTTTAGCGATATCTGTAACGTGAGTGCTCGGGGCATATGGTTGCGGTCACCAAATAACACAAACTTTAGCACTTTTCACATCACAGAAGATCAATGTGTCACTCTACAGTTTTGCTTGGTCAAAAGCGGCCTGAAACCCGATAGTTTCATTAGATGACGTCATCATGACTATATAGGCATAACAAACCAATTCAATGCAAACAAACAATAATTGTGTGTTGGCTACTTACTCAACTGAAAGTTGCCCGTGTGGTCCGGCAGGCTTTGGCTGGCTCCCCCAATTCAACTTCGGAACTTTGTTTTTTCCAAAAAGACCCACAGCAAGATGGCACATCTGTATAGGGTTCGCCAGGCCTGGACAGGCCATTGGGCATACCGGGCATTTTCCCGGTGGACCGACAGTCCTCGGATGCCGGTGAAAATGCTGTTTTTTTGTTGTTGTTTTTTTACTTAGAGACTGGTCTCCGGCCCACAATTTAAAGGGGGGTCCATCTTCAATACAGACTGTGGACTAAACCAATCAGGATATAGAAGCTCACGAGAGCGGTCCCACCCCTTTCTCTGATCCCCGCCAGTTTCTTAATCATATTGTTGAGCGAATGAGCGGGCAAACACGGAAACGCGCAAGAAAGGAGGTGCGGAGAATTTGCGAAAAGATTAAAAAGCCTCTCTGTAGACGCTGCAAAATGTTCTAAAATAACAGACATATTCTCTGGAGGGGCTGGAGCCTCCACGTCCTTTGCAGCCCAGGCTGAAGGTGGACAGGGAGAGGAGCAGCCAGAGACTGTGGACAGGGAACCCGAGGGACCCCGAGGGAACTTTAGGGAACTTTAGGGAACCCGAGGGAACCCGAGGGAACCCGAGGGAACCCGAGGGAGAGGAGGAGCAGCCAGAGACAGTGTGACAGTGACCAGGGAGGTGTATCACAGCAGGTAAGCAGGTAGTAATGTTAGTGATAATACCGGGACTTTTAGGTGATGGACAGGCATGCCGCATGGATAGAAAACTTTTTTTTTTTTTTGGCAAAATTTGCTGTTTTGAAGCCAAAATAGGTGAATGGTATAGATTCCATGAGACATGAGGAGAAAACAATCCCGCACTCCATCTTACTTGCAAAATGAGAAATTTATTAAGACGCAACGTTTCGGCCCTAGGCCTTCATGAGGCAAAATGGCCATTTTGCCTGATGAAGGCCTCGGGCCAAAGTACAAAACTGTACCTCTGTAACAAAATAATTTAGCAAAAGATACCAAAAAATACAGCAGCCCGCTATGGCGATACTATATCATCACGTTAAACGATACAATATATTGATATTTCAATATCTTTGCACACCCCTAGTTACAAGGTCAGCTTATTCAGTGGCGTATAGACAATCCCATGTATATTGTCGCTTTAGTGTGAACACCTGTATGAACTGATCAAAGCCTCTAACACAATAGACTTGAGACTGGTTAACTCCTGAAGACCAGATGGTCTCCCATACAATATTATCCACAGATCCGTAACGATAAAAGCAGAGACTGCACAGTGGACAAATACCTCCACATATGATATAACACTGACCCTGATGCCTTTAGTCCTCTTGGCGGCTCCACCCTGCACTCCCTGTGGCTTCCATCTGTCCTCCATTGTGCTGTTGCCATCATTGACATGTGGTATTGTTCCCACAGAGACAGTCGTTGTGGTGGCACGCTCCATCGAGGGGGGGGCAGGGATCTAAAAGTGAGGGACGGGACAGGACACAAGGCTCAGATTCAATATTGTGGATTTATGAAATAGACAGATTCAAAGCATTTACTTCATTTGAGATGCTTTTAGTGCACACATACACACAATCATTTTCATATCAATGTTTATTAAATTATGGATGGTAAAATATAATTGAGGATCTTTTCACTATGTTAGAACATTTTATTATCATATATTGTATAGTGATGTGTGAGCTACTGTGTATAAATCATTTCATTTGTGGATCAATAAAGTTTGTCTTTTGCAATATATCACACTTCAAGTTTTGTTATCGTGACAGACATAATGTTAGGGCATTAAACTTATGTTCAAATGTTCAAAAGTATGGTTTTAACTCTGTCTCCTTGGAGAGTTAATGACTTCTCTGTTAGCACAAATAAAACCTGAGTGAATAACTGATTGGAGTTGAAATCTACTACAACTCAATTCAACTAACTATAACTTTGTAAAACTTTTTAGAAAGCTTTTTGCAACACACCCTTCTCTTGCACACTGGAGCGCATGATACCCGCCACAACTATAATTAGCCTATGAAAAGAAAGTGAGAGGGAGCAGAGGTTTTTGTTTCCACTTTGTTTGTGTAAATAAATAGCCGTGAATTCAAGTATAAATCCCTGTTTAGCCCGTCCCACTGCTGCTGTTGGAATGGATGCGCTGAATGGGACGGTCCTGTTTGCTCCGCCATCTGCTCTCAACTGGCACCGTGCCCTCGTCTCTGGTCTCGCCCTGTTCTCTGGTCTCACCCTAGTCTCACCCTGGTCTCTGGTTTCACCCTGGTCTCACCCTGATGTCTGGTCTCGCCCTGGTCTCTGGCCTCGCCCTGGTCTCTGGTCTCACCCTAGTCTCTGGCCTCGCCCTGGTCTCTGGTCTCACCCTAGTCTCTGGCCTCGCCCTGGTCTCTGGTCTCACCCTAGTCTCTGGCCTCACCCTAGTCTCTGGTTTCACCCTGGTCTTGCCCTGGTCTCTGGTCTCACCCTGGTCTCTGGTCTCACCCTAGTCTCTGGCCTCACCCTAGTCTCTGGTTTCACCCTGGTCTTGCCCTGGTCTCTGGTCTCACCCTGGTCTCTGGTCTCGCCCTGGTCTCTGGTCTCGCCCTGGTCTCTGGTTTCACTGGTCTCTGGTCTCTGGTTTTCACCCTGGTTTCTGGTTTCACCCTGGTCTCTGGTCTCGCCCTGGTCTCTGGTCTTGCCCTGGTCTCTGGTCTCACCCTGGTCTCTGGTCTCGCCCTGGTCTCTGATCTCAACCCTGGTCTCTGGTCTCGCCCTGGTCTCTGGTCTCACCCTGGTCTCTGGTCTCGCTCTGGTCTCTGGTCTCATCCTGGTCTCTGGTCTCGCCCTGGTCTCTGGTCTCACCCTAGTCTCACCCTGGTCTCTGGTCTTGCCCTGGTCTCGCCCTGGTCTCTGGTCTCGCCCTGGTCTCTGGTCTCACCCTGGTCTCTGGTCTCACCCTGGTCTCTGGTCTTGCCCTGGTCTCTGGTCTCACCCTGGTCTCTGGTCTCGCCCTGGTCTCTGGTCTCGCCCTGGTCTCTGGTCTCACCTTGGTCTCTGGTCTCGCCCTGGTCTCTGGTCTCACCCTGGTCTCGCCCTGGTCTCTGGTCTCGCCCTGGTCTCTGGTCTTGCCCTAGTCTCTGTTCTCACCCTGGTCTTGCCCTGGTCTCTGGTCTCGCCCTGGTCTCTGATCTCGCCCTGGTCTCTGGTCTCACCCTGGTCTCTGGTCTCGCCCTGGTCTCTGGTCTCACCCTGGTCTCTGGTATCGCCCTGGTCTCGCCCTGGTCTCACCCTGGTCTCTGCTCTCACCCTGGTCTCTGGTCTCATCCTGGTCTCTGGTCTCGCCCTGGTCTCTGGTCTCGCCCTGGTCTCTGGTCTCGCCCTGGTCTCTGGTCTTGCCCTGGTCTCTGTTCTCACCCTGGTCTTGCCCTGGTCTCTGGTCTCTCCCTGGTCTCTGATCTCGCCCTGGTCTCTGGTCTCACCCTGGTCTCTGGTCTCGCCCTGGTCTCTGTTCTCGCCCTGGTCTCTGGTCTCAACCCTGGTCTCTGGTCTCGCCCTGGTCTCTGGTCTCGCCCTGGTCTCTGGTCTCACCCTGGTCTCTGGTATCGCCCTGGTCTCGCCCTGGTCTCACCCTGGTCTCTGCTCTCGCCCTGGTCTCTGGTCTCATCCTGGTCTCTGGTCTCACCCTGGTCTCACCCTGGTCTCTGGTCTCACCCTGGTCTCGCTCTGGTCTCTGGTCTCGCCCTGGTCTCTGGTCTCGCCCTGGTCTCGCCCTGGTCTCTGGTCTCACCCTGGTCTCTGGTCTCACCCTGGTCTCGCCCTGGTCTCTGGTCTCACCCTGGTCTCGCCCTGGTCTCTGGTCTCGCCCTGGTCTCTGGTCTCGCCCTGGTCTCTGGTCTCACCCTGGTCTCTGGTCTCGCCCTGGTCTCACCCTGGTCTTTGCTCTCACCCTGGTCTCTGGTCTCATCCTGGTCTCTGGTCTCACCCTGGTCTCACCCTGGTCTCTGGTCTCGCCCTGGTCTCTGGTCTCATCCTGGTCTCTGGTCTGGCCCTGGTCTCTGGTCTCGCCCTGGTCTCTGGTCTCGCCCTAGTCCCCTCAGGACATTGTGATAGTCTAGTGCAGTCCAGTCTGATTATGCTTCTGTTGTATGCAATTTCTTTATCACCTTCAACAAAGCAAATCAAAAAACATATCCAGCAACATCTGTTTAGAATATCAGTGGTTGGGTGAGACGGTGTTCTGGCAATCATTGTGTCCTTGAGCAAGACACTTTACAGCCATCTTCCTTTGTGAATGTGGTGCGTGAGTGATTGGTGGTTTGTCAGCATCACTTTCCTTGTCTACTTCAGGGAAACTGTCTACAAAATGAGCTTCCATCATGAATGAAGAACCGTGCAGCACTTTGAGATGCAACTTGAGAGCAATACAAATGTATTGATTTTGTGTTTTTCTAAAACTGCTGGTGTCCTCAATATGCAGGTCAAGGCACTAGCAACCCACGTTCAGTTGTGGTTGTAGTTGTAGCTGTGGTTGTAGCTGTTATCATGCATCATGGTAAGAGTTTTACCTTTAGTAGCTGTCGTCATGGTGATTAAAGCATACTACACCAGGATTAGTATATGCCAGTGCTTCTCAAATAGTGGGGCGGGCCCCCCTGGGGGGGCACAGTGTGATGCCAGGGGGGGTGCGTGTGACCCTGGGAAACATGCTTTTTGCCGTACTGTACTAGAACTAAGTGTAATTGCACATCAACAACAGTAGTTGGCAGTAGCGCTCTCATTGTCGCTCTGGGGCAGGGGTCGGCAACCTTAAATACGCGATATACAGAACAGACTCACCATCAGCAGAACATCCTCTGTCACAGAAAAAAACACGTATATTCCACTGAGTCGTGTCCTTTAGTCCGACAGAAGCTGATGCATCAGTGGCACAAGGAGAGAGCTTTTTTTTTCAGAGCGTTTAGTTTATGCAAATAAGTCATGCAGTTTTAACTTTTGTTTCTGTAAAACGTAAACAAATGTGCGCAAAGCTGCATTAAAAACACATCAATATTTGAGTCCTCAGTGCAAAAAGACAGTGCAGTCAAGTTTCTTTCATTTTTTTGTTTTTAATGTTGATAAAAGGATAAAATGTTATGCAGAGGTGTACTAATAACAATTTTCTAGACAAATAATACTATTTATAGTTGCCCGCAGGGAGGGGGGCGTGAAATATTTTCTTCTTCCTGGGGGGGCGTCACAGAAAATAATTGAGAAGCACTGGTATATGCTATGGTATTTAGTCCAGTCTTGATAAAACTACTTTGGTCCTGTGTATGAATATGATGGCTGAGACTGAAAGGGACTAGTTTTACTTATTGATTGACTGGATGAATGATTGCACTAGTATACATTGCATTTTATTTTATTGGCATGTACGCCATTTATGACATCAACAAACATATGAGCTCTTTGTGTAGCTCAGTTTTGTTTTTGTTTTGTTTTTTTATGTGCATAGTCCCCGATAAATAAACAAATGAACTAAACTAATTAAACTAAACTGTTCTAGTCCAAATTTAGTTCCAGGTTTAGTTCCAATTTTGATATGGTGTGCAAGTGTAAAGGAAGCCTATTTAACTGGGCAATATGTTTTAATATGTAATCAGACATAAATGAAAGAAATGTATTTTAGGTTCAAATTTGAAGTACCTCTTTCCATCTCGCAACACCATAGCCTTAAACGCTGTAATCTGACCCTCTCGTGACAGTTGGCACATTGAATGGAGCAGTATTTGTTGATTTTGTTGGCACGTGAAAGCATTTGTCACTAAAACAAAGCCAGCGTGAGTATTTGAGGAGCTCCATGAGAGGGTCTAGTGTACCCACCTCTTCTTGTATACAGGCCTGGAGTGATAGTCTTTGTTTGGGGTAAGAGTGGGTGGACAGGTTTGGGACAGGGGGGCAGGGGCAGGGCCATGGCAGTGCCCAAAAAACAACCTCACAGCTGGGCACACAAATACATCAGTGTGCTGGTATCTTGGAGATTTAACAATACTGTTAATTTATGTGGATTTTGAAGTTTTTATAATGGGACCATATGTATGTTTGTTCAAGTTTTTTTTTTTTTTTTGGTATAAGCAGTGGTTATCAGGAAAGACAGGGCAGCTTTTGTTGGTGAGGTGGTAATCTCAACAGATTTGTTTTGTAAATGCAGTAGCAATAATCAATAAAGAAGCTATTCATATCCCTTTTGTTATCATTACCATGGCAACACTCTACAACACACTTGGGGAAAACTGTGAGTCACAAAAATGCCAAGAGGAAAAACTTATCAGAGAAGACATTTAATTTTGAGACAGTTTTTGTTTCATGTGGATAAGCATTATTAAAGGTGCATTGTGGATTTTTTCTGATGGAAGGTTCACCACCTGCTTGTCTCCATGGAGATGTTAGTGCTTTGTCACAGATGCCCATTAAGGACGTATGCATTTTTAAGCAATATAAACAGCTGTAACTAAATAAATTAAAGTCATACTCTGGAACAATCCAGGCAAAACAATCAGAAAAGTTACATAGTGAACCTTTAAACATAAAATATACTATAGAATTCTGACCTTTCCTGCAGCTCAGTGTTAAACTATGGGCAGTATGGAAAGTTGTGCTGTCATGTGAACCTAACTCGTGATGACTTCCACATGTGGGAGTGCTCAGAGATGGGTCACAGAACAAGTGGAACATCTGGCCCAGGTTACAGCTGCTCCACATCTGGAACACTTTACACCTCCAGATGTGTCCAGAGCATATCGCCTCTGTCAACACAATAAGGCTCAGCATTGTCATTAATAGAGCTTTAAAGGTACAAATACAATAAATAAGAATCATAGCTGGTGGGGACTGGAGTAACTATTCTGGGGAAGTGTCCCCACCTGCTTGTGTTCACGCAAATTTTATTGCTTTGCCTGGAATGCTCTCCAGGCTTTCAATATGTACACTATATTTCCAGAAGTATTCACTCACCCATCCAAATAATGGAAATCAGGTGTTCCAATCACTTCCATGTCCACAGGTGAATAAAATCAAGCACCTGGGCCTGCAGACTGTTTCTACAAACATTTGTGAAAGAATGTGTCGCTCTCAGGAGCTTAGTGAATTCCAGCTTGGTACTGTGACAGGATGCCACCTGTGCAGTCCAGTCGTGAAATTTCCTCGCTCCGAAATATTCCACAGTCAACTGTCAGTTGTATTATAGCAAAGTGGAAGTGACTGGGAATGACAGCAACTCAGCCATGAGGTGATAGGCCACATAAACTGACGGGGGTCAGCGGATGCTGAGGCGCATAGTGCACAGAGGTCATCAACTTTCTGCAGAGTCAATCGCTACAGACCTCCAAACTTCATGTGGCCTTCAGATTAGCTCAAGTACAGTGGTGTAAAGCATGTGGCCACTGGACTCTAGAGCAGTGGAGATGTGATCTCTGGAGTGACAAATCATGCTTCTCCATCTGGCTATCTGATGGAGGAGTCTGGGTTTGGCAGTTGCCAGAAGAACGGTACTTGTCTGACTGCATTGTGCCAAGTGTAAAGTTTGGTGGAGGTGGGATTATGGTGTGGGTTGTTTTTCAGGAGCTGGTCTTGGCCCCTTAGTTCCAGTGAAAGGAACTCTGAATGCTTCAGCATAACAAGAGATTTTGGACAAATCCATGCTCCCAACTTTGTGAGAACAGTTTGGAGATGGCCCCTTCCTCTTCCAACATGACTGTGCACCAGTGCACAAAGCAAGGTCCATAAAGACATGGATGAGAGAGTTTGGTGTGGATGAACTTGACTGGCCTGCACAAAGTCCTGACCTCAACCCGATAGAACACCTTTGGGAGGAAATAAAGCGGAGACTGAGAGTCAGGCCTTCTCGTCCAACATCAGTGTGACCTCACAAATGAGCTTCTGGAAGAGTGGTTAAAAAAAATCCCATAAACACACTCCTAAACCTTGTGGAAAGCCTTCCCACAAGAGTTGAAGCTGTTATAGCTGCAAAGGGTGGACCGATGTTATATTAAACCCTATGGATTAAAAATGGGATGTCACTTAAGTTCAGGCAGGTGAGTGAATACTTTTGGCAATGTAGTGTATCTAGTATCTATTTTATTATTATTTTTTTCTCCAAAATACCTGAAAATGCAGGTGGCTTCTCTCTCTACAGATCTGACCAGTAATGGTACCACTTGCTTGTTTCTATGGAGATAAATGTAATTATCATTCATGGAACATTTCATTGCAAGCAAAGACACAAGCAATGTCCTACTTTGCAGCTTTTAAACATTTGTATTAGTTGCATTTTGCCTAAAACATTCACAAAAAAGGTAAAATAGATTTGTCAATGATTATACTTTCTCTGCCCATTCTGATTGCTATTGCTATTTACTCAGTTTTAATCCAGTTTTAATCCAATTTACTGTGTCTCATCTTCCTTTAGACAAAGCTTTCTTTGAGAGACAGTAGATTAGAGGACTCTATACAGACACAAAGACCCACCACTCCACTGACAGTAATCTTGGTTGAGATAATCTTATTATGTGTATTCTATTCTATGAGTATTATATAGAGTGATAGTTAAAACTCCTAATCTCAGTTCACAAGAGAGTTTACCATCTCCTCCTTCACACTGAACTGTCACGTACACTGCCACTTCAAGACCGCAATCCTCATGGGATTTAAAATGTGTATTCAATTTGAGTATTGTTGTATGAAATTGACATAGTAATCAATTACACATAAACTATTGTATTTTCAGATCTACTTCAGTTCTCTGTTTATTTATTTATTTACAACAATAATGCATTTGATTTGTTCTGCACTTTATAGGACACTAAAGCACGTTTTACATCACATTACTGGTTCACTTTTACTTGTGATGGTAGGTTATTCCTGAAGCCACATCTGCCTTGCGCTAAAATTGGCTAGATCAGGCTTGCCCTATCTGCACTCTGTGCCCAGGCTGATGTGCCCTATGTGCTCTTCCACTCACCAATCACTCACTCGCACACCACAAGGCTAGATGAGTCTTGTCCAAAGGCATAACAGCAGTTTGCATTGAGTGGGGCCCAGAAAAAAAAAAGTATTTTGACAAAAATAACCTCAGTGCAATCAATTTTGAATTATCAAGTGAACTTCAATTCAAACTGGGCACTGTATTTTATGACTGAATGATATAGGTTAATTGGGCAGGCCAAATATTTCCAATTTTGTGCATTAACTTTACTTTATCATATAGAAGGTTATGGTTTCATAAAGCTGGTCACATACTATAGGAATGGTGATCTAATATATTTTATTTCAGTGTGAATGAAAAAGATTTCACTGTTGTTTGGCCATGTATCAATAATTCTTATAATAATCATGTTCATCACATGTATTCATGTTATAAACCTGTGCACTGTACCTTTCCTCTGCTTCACATTGTGCCAGTAGGCCTGAGTGTACTGGTGTCCCACAGAGGGAGTCATTGTTCCCCGTGCTGCGACTGTGCATTTGAAAGTGTGTTATCTATGTGCATACATGTTGTGTGCTTTGGGCCTGAGCTGTCATTAACCCTTACATCTCCAAACAGGACCACCCACCCACATGTGCATGTGTGTGGCCCCATAGACGCACTCTCTCTCCACTGATGCCCCAGGACCACTGTGGCCATGCAACTCACCAAAGGCACAAGACAGGAAGGGAAGGCCATACTGGACTTTTTCTAATTATTTCTTTGTTTGGAGGGATGATATATGTGACATATTTTTATCATATATGTCACATATGTCATATATGTCATACTGAGGGAAAAAGTAATTAGTCAAATTATAGCAAGTAGCACCAAGTTCTAAAAAAGAATCCCTCTAAGCAAAATTTCATCCAAAATAGGGGGATGATTTATGCACAAGGAATACATTTTAATGAGAATTTAAACATGAATTGACCAAAG
This sequence comes from Paratrypauchen microcephalus, assembly GCA_036785185.1. NCBI lineage: Eukaryota > Metazoa > Chordata > Actinopteri > Gobiiformes > Gobiidae > Paratrypauchen > Paratrypauchen microcephalus. The sequence continues at coordinate 413,368 of JAVJIX010000255.1, read as the reverse complement.
TAAGGTGTCATATATATTTACTTTTGTCAAGAAATAATTATTGTGGAAAAATAAGTTTTGGCCCTTGTTCAAGTAATGGTTGCTAGGTAACAGTTATTTCATGAACATCTGCTGCCCATATCCAAGCAGGAAGTTAAATCATAAACTTTACCAAAATGGTCAAATTAGAGAAAACTAGGTGATCTTATTTGTAAAATCTTAAATATAAATATAGCTTCAAGCAGCAGTGTGGGGCCAAGCACCGAAGGTGCATGTAGGCCTCAGCATGTATTATCGTTTTGTCATGACAGCCAATCAAACGCTACGTTATAAGCAGAAGAGTTATACAGGGTCTGTTAGCCAGGCTTTCCAGGCTCCCAGGCTTCCTATGAAGGGTTCCCGAGATATGAGCTCACTTCAGCTAGATCAGACACATCAAAGACTGATCAAAGGTACATTTCCAAAATTCCTGAAAATTCCTACAAATTTGACCTGCTGGTGGCACTAGACGGTTGGGGGTGGGGGCCTATAAATTGCTGTGGGTAATGAGGAGACTGGCTGGAATGTGCATGCAAAATTTCACAACTTTTTACCAGACGGTTCTAGGGGTTGCCATAGACTCCCATGGTCAGAGGAATAATGTATAAGAATCAGTAGAAACACTATGGTGCCTCGCACCTTCAGTGCTTGGCCCCAATAATGGCATGGAATGGCATGATTAGTCTAGTCCAGACCTGGGCATTTCAAGGCCCGGGGGCCAAATACGGCCCGCGAGCTGACTCTGACCGGCCCATGAAAGGTTGCTTGGAATTAAGAAAATAAAACCTACTTTCAGATTTGTACATAATGCATTTGTACTGATGCATTTGTACTGATGATCATCTGTGGGACTTCACATCTCCATCTCAAACATGAACCTGACTTTGATGCACTTGTTAAAGCTCAACAGAGGTGAGATTTCTCTCACTGATCAAGAAAAAAAACACTAAAACATGCAACTTTGACTTTTTTTCTGCACAGTTTGGCAGTTGGACAAAAATGTTGTGACATTTCTTGTATTATATTATTTGGCAAACAAACACATTGTGGTGTCTTAATACAAAGTTAAAGTTAAACTCAGAAAACATTGTGGGGTTAATGTGACCGAAAAAGAGTTACAAATGTTTCACATTTACCATTGTTTTGAATTATTTTACTGAATAAATTCAGTTTTTGTAAAACCTCACTCTCTCATTACTTAATAATAACACAGAACTTACCAGCTTCTGTAAACAATGACATTTACTGATTTACTGACTCAACGTAGAAATAAAATAAATAACCAGAGTAGACTTCAAACTTTTGGCCCTCCACAATATTTTCTGCTTCTCATTTGGCCCCTGGGGAAAAATAATTGCCCACCCCTGGTCTAATTTGTCTAAATGATCAGCATATTGAAGTTGATTGGGGACATGGAGTTATTTGGACATGCCTTTTGACTGAGACATACTTGAAAGCAGGACATGTCCCGTTCTTAACCCAGAGACCCTCACCCTATTGCCCCAACAGTCAATGTGAAAAGTCCCCTGTGCTGGGTGAACCAAACGTGAACTCTAACCTTGCACGTGCATTAAGCCCCTTTATAGAGAAGCAGAGTATTGTGTTTTGTTGGCAGAATATAAGCTCAAGGATTAAGAGGAATACTAATTAAAGTTACAATATAGCAAAGGTTATAATAGTGTAGAATGCAAGTTTGCAAGTTTTTTTAAGCCAACGTTATTTTTTGTGTCCTCCACTAGGATTCAGAGAGCTCACCTGCTCAAAAAACATTTAAAAACTCTACTTACATGAATAAAATTGCACTGAATTAAATTAAAAGACATTAAATATAAACATAATGTTAAAAAAAAAAAAAAAAAAATCTACAAAATTCAGCTTGTCAAAGTAGTGCTACATCTTTTTGTCAACTCTGACAGACATTTTGAAAAACCGAAAGACAGTAATCATATTATCTAAATCTCTGAGGGTCCTATTTGTTCCTCTTATTCCACTGAACACAGCACTACCACACACAACCTGGTCATTTTTACACTTTTTCATATTTAAGAGAGATAATGATGACATTTCTACAGCTGTAAAGTGTCAACTCCGTCAGTTCATTCTGATCCAGTTATTTAAACAGTGCTGGACTGAGTCTAAGCCTTGAGGGAGGCCATAAAAGCAGCTAACACTGAACAAAGACAAACTACTGTAGCTGCAGAATACTATATGCAAGGGGAAAACATGCATTTTTGACAACTCCGTCAGTCGCCTGTTAGCTTTCATATCTGATGGGGTTGACCAATGACTGACCTGTAGTCTCTAAATGTGCTAATAATATTATTTATGAACTTACAAATGGATTATATTGCCATTTCGCTGTTTCAATTAGATATTATATACTTAAATAGAGCCTAAATAATATAATTTTTTACGTTGAATGTGTGATGGAGACGGAACATTTTAGGCTGGACAGAGTTGACAAACCAACAATTAGTAACAAATTCAATGTTTAAAGGGACAGTGTGTAAGATTTTTACCCGTTAATTACTGAAATTGAAGATACCCATTCAAAAATACATTGTTTTCCAAGCCTTTTCACTTCCATCATGAAATCAAAGTATTCTTTTGGACTTAGATATAGTCACATAAAAGGGGGATCTTCCACATGCAGAGGCAGCCATTTTGAATACGAGAGCCGCAGAAGGACATTTGGACTCCGCCTTCGGCAAGGCTCGTGGTTTTGGGTAAACAACACAAGCATGCTGCCGGATCAGACTCGTAATGGATCTAACACGTGTTTTGGACTAAATTGTTTTACTGGATTTTATTCGCTGGCTCCTTACGGACAAATTGAGAGCAAGTTTATGGTGAAATACAGAGTTTGACCTGTGCAAAGCATTCTAAGGTAAGCTAACCTCGTTTTGTGCTTTTCCGTATAAAAGCCCCATGTGCTCGGGGAGTGATTGTTTTGCAGGGAAATGAATTGCATAGTCAAAAAGAGGAGACTGTAAGGTTTCATTTGATGTGTAGAGTGTCATGGTACACGATCGGGAATGTGTGTTTTCATTAGGAAAAAAAAAAAAAAAAAACGGGACCGCGTTTTATTTATACAGAAGCGGCGCACGGGGTCCCTCGAGGTCTGCCGTAGCTAAAACAGAAAGTGCAATAGCACCATCCACCTATGCGCCACGAATCCTACACACTGGGGCTTTAATGTCCAGTTTTCTTTAAAACAGTATATCATTGAATAGATTATTACAGTCTCATGAAATAGTATTGTCAGTTGTCACGTATATTATGAACCTGCTATAGCCCATCATGTTGAGATTGGTTTAATGCAACGCAAAATATGTAAAATCACTGATATTAGAATAAAAACTCATGGAGGGCAGATGAGAGGGAGAGAAAAACAACAGAGGGGCACTGGAAAGGTAAAGGAGGATAAAGGGTGGATGCAGACAGAGAGATAGAGGGTTGAGGGAGGCAGAGACTGGACTTTCCTCTATAGTGAGTTTGGAGGTTGGAAGAGAAATAGTTGTCAGTGTTGTACAGTGTGGTCGGTGTTAAACCTGTAGCATATGTTTTCATCTGGATTCAAACATATTAGGTCTGTTTTCAGCAGAGTTTACACACTTACACATTTTTCCTCATCCAGCTTGGGTCCTGGGAGCCCCGAATGCTCCGATTACCACAGACACCACTGACACCTTCACCTTCCAGGTCTTCTCCAGTTCTTCTCTGAGCCCCTGGCTCAGCTCTACAGCAGATCTGAGATCTGTTAGGTCAACATGAAAGAAACACTTCTAGAGCTGTGTGCTTGGGCTGGTGTGAAAATCGCCTGGGTCTGTCTGCACAGGTAAGTCTGGATCTGTCTGTTGCTCAAAAAGCTTTTTTTCTGGTGTCTCCAGTGTGTAGCCTTCATGGTGTATTTAGCCTCAGGTGAAGGATCACCACATACAGCCCGTGAGCTTGCATAGTCATGGGGGTTTGAAGCACCTTATCATTAAAATAAGTTCAGCTTCAGTTAAGTTTCGGAAAGGAAATTAAATATAACTAAATTTATCGCCACTGGGGTCTGTCCACAGAGAGTGCAGTAACATGTGAAAATAACCACACATTTACAGTTTCTGTTTGTTAGCTATAGGTCTGTTGAACCAGCAAACACATACAAATTCATGAAGACAAGGAAGGTGACGTGTCTTGTTCAAGAGCTTTGTGTGATAGGTTAGAATGGAACTATGTGCTCCTATGTGCCTATTTACAGTGATGCATAATGTGATTTCATGCTGAGTTTAAAAACAGTAAAAGGTTAGTAATAAATATTAATTTTAAAAGTCTGCTAAAATGTTTATCCTATTTTATTTTTCAGTAATGTTCCTGTCATTTCATTCAAGGAAACTGTAATCATATCAGTAATCGACTACTAAGGCTGAGATCCTTTATTTTATTGGTTTCGGCTTCACCCTCCACCTGGGGGATTTCGTGCTGTTTCTCCTCATTGCGTTAAACTTCGGCATGGGAGAAACAGCACGCAGATCACTCTTGTGATTCTTTTCCTTTGTTTTCAGTGCAGCATTCCCCATTTCCAGGGGTACAATATTAGCACATCAAGAACCTCATTTATTGGCACACTCTGTAACCCATAGCTTATGTCCTGGTCTTACGGAAGAATTTATTCAAAAAGCTGATGATTCAAAAAGATGATGTGAGGAAGTGTCTGGGGAGAGGGACGTTTGTGAACATGTGTGTGCTGTTATTAGACATTGTTCAAAATCTCACTGAGCCGCCAAACAAACACAGAGGTGAGGAAACACACTCAAACACAGATGCAGTGTATTACATGTTTACTTCTCGAATGACACATGTACAGTCGAATTTCACTGGAAAATACTTTTATTAATAAAAATCTGTGCTCAATTTCATTCATTTTTATTGCAAAATCTGTGATATACTATATTTATAAGACAAAGGAGCTGGTGATGGACTTCAGGAGGAGACCACTACCTCACTCACCGGTGAACATCCAGGGGCAGGACATAGAGACTGTGGACAGTTTCAAGTACCTGGGTGTTCACCTCAACAATAAACTGGACTGGTCCCACAACACCGACGCCCTGTACAAGAAGGGCCAAAGTCGCCTCCACCTCCTGAGGAGCCTGAGGTCCTTTGGAGTGTGCAGGCCTCTGCTCAAGACTTTTTATGAGTCCGTGGTGGCCTCTGCTCTCCTCTACGCTGTTGTCTGCTGGGCCCCGAGCAGCACAGAATGGGACAGAAAAAGACTGAATAAGCTGGTTAAGAGGGCCAGTTCTGTCCTGGGCTGTCCTCTGGACCGTGTAGAGGAGGTGGCTGAGAGGAGGGTACTGGCCAAATTCATGTCCATTAAGGACGACACCTCTCACCCTCTGCACCGGACTATTGAGGAGCTGAGCAGCTCCTTTAGTAGCCGACTAAGACACCCCCAGTGCAAGAAGGAGCGCTACCGCAGATCCTTCATCCCCACCGCCATCAGACTGTATAATTCTAACATATAGGCCAGACGTGCAATATCCTCCTTTTTCATGTTGATGCTTGTTGTTACTATTATCATTATTACTATTTTCCATTATTATTATTATTACGTATTACTATTTGTTTTATTTATTACTTACTTTATCCCCTCCCTGCCTGCATGCACCTTTTCCCTCTTGTCCAATTGTCCTGGAGCTACTGTGGCGAGTAAATTTCTCCTGTGTGAGATCAATAAAGGCTTATCTTATCTTATCTTATCTATTTGTTTTTACATATATCAATTTAAAAAATGACTACTATTTAAAAAAAACTAGTAGGTTATGTTACGTGTCAGGTCTGTGGAGAGACAAGCCTGTTCAGTTAGGATGCATGTTTTTCATATTTTTTGAGCAATAAACCTAAAAAATGAAATATATGTTTTGATTTTCGTCAGTATTTGGCAGAAATGTTACTCAGTGGGGCTTTACATTTTAAACTTTATTCTGTAAAGCACTTTGAATTACTTTGTGTGTGAATTGTGCTGTACAAATAAACTTGCTTTGCCTGCCTAAATAGTGTCATTCATATGGTGCATTTAACAATGTACTCATACACACATATACATTTAGCTGTTTTCTCTCCAGTTTGAACAGTACTGATCTTCCCTTTGTTGCACTTGAGTGGCTCTGCAGCTTTAAAGGTAAATACATTTAACTCTGAGCACTTAGGTAAACTGCAGACATCCATCTCCCAATATTTACCTGCTTAAACGACCTATACTTCCTACAGCCTGGGGACCCTGGCTGACCCTCGACCTTTGCCCTTTCCCCTCAGTATCACCTGCCATAAATGTCCCATAACCCCAAAAAAAGGATTCTTCTTTGGGGCGGGCGTCAGGAGCTGGGTGGGCAGGGCTTACGCTCCAGAGGCCATAGGGAGGGATGGTGCTAAACCGTTCTGGTTTATGGCCCTCATTAAGTCCCGCACTGGCTGATTCTGGAGAGGGGAGATTTAGTGGTTTGTACTAAATAGAGATCTGACTGGCTCCACTGTTGGCTAACCATCAACCAGTAGGCCTACACAGCCCCCAGGACACTGGGGGCAGCTCCAAAGAGATTATGTTAAAGCTCTACCATGTTACTTTTTATAGGCAAATAATAATATGGCTAAAATGCAAGCTTATATCTTTTTCAAGATGCATTACTGCATCTTGAAAAATATGCCTCCTTAGTATTAGTGAGCCAAAAACCTGACTCAAATTAAGGCCCACCCCTACTGCAGCTACTAAAAAAAATATCTCAGGACAATGTTGGAGGTTGTAGAGTTTGAACTTTCTATTACTGCAGGTGTGCTGCTATAAAAAGTTACACAATGTTGCTTTCAGTTGGCTCATAGATAACCAAGCAATCACTTTTACTTCACACAGTGTAGCAGTGGTCAGATGGGCTGCCCTGATAAGATTGGGAATCTGTTCTAAATGTGTTTCTGAAGTTAAGCAGGGTCAGGCCTGGTCAGTCCTGGAATGGGAGACTGCCTGATAATACCACGGCAGCAGTAGCTCTGGTGCATACTGTTTTTGTGTCACACCCCCCCCCCCTCCCTAGAGGTAGTAAAGTAGTATAGCTGTATGAATGAATAATGCTTGATGTAAAGCATGTCATTTTGTAATGTCAAAAAGCATTATTAAAGGAAAAGTAACGTTTTTTTTTTAACAATCTGAGCCTTCTTTCGGCAATAAAACAAGCCATTCTGTTCTACTAATGATCCCGTATCCGTTAACATGGTGCTCGTATCATATTCTCGGGGCATTACTTTGCGCTCTCCAAATAACACAAACTTTAGCACTTTTCAAATCACAGAAGATCGCTGTGTCAGGGTAGACTTTTAGTGGATTCCAAAACGGCCTGAAACCCGATATCCAGCTATAGTTTCATTTGATGACGTCATCAGAGAGGACAGTGCGCATGCGTGAACTCAGCTGTTTTGTAAACACCGCTAGTCCGAAAGAAGCTAACACCGCTCTGACGAATGCTTTACTTTTCTGGAGGCACGTCCGAGTGTTTCTAGGCTCGGAAGTCCTTTATCTGAGCCTCTGGACCTTTGAACAGCAGTGGTTTAATTTTATTTTCTGTGGAAATGTGTTTATTTTTCAATGGAAAGCGTCTCATCTCTTCCTCCGCGCATAAACGGGGAAGTGGGGCCAGCACACATCGCACCGCTAAAGAGGAAAGAGTGGAGAGTTTGGCCACGCCCCCACCCTCTACTATAGGCCAGCTCTTATTTCCTCATTTGCATTCAAGCAACAACGCCCAGAATAAAGTGTTTGAGAGAGATATTTATGACTCTTTCTCATCTTGTTTCTCATGCACTGAGTGTTGATTTTGAAGAAGGATTCATTTACAGTATTAGGGAACCATTAAGGAGCCATATAAAAGCATCAAGAAGTACCATGTCATGGGATCTTTAAAGAATGCACATGCACTGAAAATATGTATTGTGAGTTACTTTTTTCATTTTGTGGAGTTCAGAATACAATTACTTTACAAAATTTTTAAATTTAGAATACATGGTACTTCATCATGCAATTTTGGTTTTGAACTGTACAGTGAATAAAGCAAACACAGCTCAGTGCTTACTTGTGTGATTTTTCCACTCCAATTTGATATACATTAATGCAAATATTTTTATTTTTTTTACACTATAATATATAATACAATGCAAAGTATTCAGAGCATTCAGAATTCTGTCGTCTGATTTGACCATGTATCGGAATACATTACAAAACACATTTTAATGCAGGTTATTCAGTATTCTGTAACTAAATACATTTTCAAGGTATTCTTTCCAAGTGACTTATAATCCCTTGGAGCACCTTGGATCCGGATCCCTGCATATCAAGTACACCCCCACAAGAGCTGCACTGGAGATATGCATAGTGGGTTCTTGTAGATTTGAAGTTGATTAAAACTATAAAGCATCAAATTTAGTTTGAACCTAAAAGTCAAATACACACCTGCTTTCTTCTGTCAGTAAAAATGATGGGTTCTTGTGTGGTCTGAGAGAGAAAGGCTGAGTGTTTGACAAGTAAACTTACATTTGCTGTAACAGTGGGGGGCTCTGTGTACAGCAGGAGTAACTACACCACAGTTTGCCTCAGATACAGCGCTCCATCCTGGGGAGAGAGGTCCTCCCTATGCCTCCCACACTGGAGCAGATGGCTCATGCTGATTGTAACACTTTTATAACCCTTTCCTTCCTATCCACAGACAGGACAGAGGAGTGGACAGGAGAGGAGGCATTTAACGTTAACACAATAAGGAGACCTCCAAATCACTACTGTGGCTTAATGTGAAATCACTGTTTTCAGATTTATCAACATAAATCTTCTTGTACTTTTCAAAATTAAAGTACCAGACTTTTTACTTACTTAAGAAAGCATGCAAAATAAGTTTTTAAGCAAGTTATGATTGTTTGCGATTCCTATTTACTCACTCGAAGTTGGATTTAGAGTGATTAATGCATGATAATCGTTATCCATTCAAAATGTATTGCTCCAAAGATCCCTGTTTTTACTGGCCCATGCAGTGGTGGCACTCTCACCTCACAGACAGCCTTTCCATGTGAAGTTTACATGTTTTTACAGGGGGCCCCAAGTGGCATTGAAGGATGGGTCAAATGCAGAGTGCATTAAGGTAAAGTGCAATAAATAAAAGGAACCCATGCCTTAAAGGGATAATGCGTTTTTTTTGTTTTTTTCTACGTTAATCTGTATGGGTTTCCTTCTAAAAGTTACGTGTGTTGACACCAGCTTACCTCTGACAGTCTCAGCTGATCCCGGTTCGGCTCGCTTTCTGGAGCCCACGTAAGTAGGTCCGGTAACTTCCCTTCCTTGTTTTTCTTCTCAAAACAAAACATTTGTCCGAAAGGTGATAAATTTGCGTCCCAAACAGTTGTCCAAGAAACATCCAGCAGCGTACTTAGCGATCGCGTATTGTCTCTCTCGATTTACAAGTGAACAGGCTAATGTGAGCTCCCCTACCCTGTTTAGCCCCCCCATGACTAAGAGTTGCGAAATGTGTAAACTGAGCATTTGTGATCCTTTTCTGCGTTTGAAAAAAATGGAACTTTCTGACGTCACACTCGGGGAAAAATGCAAATGCAGTTCCACCCCTGTCTGGATGTCTCTGTAAATCACGCCCAGAGAGTTTGGACTGCGAACGAACTACGCAATGCGAGATGCAGTTTTTTATTTGCCTGGAGACACGTGACAGTGTTTCCAGGCTCGGATGTCCTTTATCCGAGCCTCCGAACCTCTGAAACAGCAGTGGTTTAATTTTATTTTCTGTGGAAATGTGTTTATTTTTCAATGGAACGCTTCTCATCTCTTCCTCCGCACATAAACACGGAAGTGGGGCCAGCGCACATCGCACCGCTAAAGAGGAAAGAGTGGAGGGTTTGGCCACACCCCCACCCGCTGCACTGGCCTATCTCTGTCCTCCTCATTTGCATTCAAGCAACAACGCCCAGAATAAAGTGTTCCAGAGAGATATTTATGACTCTGACTGTGTTCATGGGTCTTTCTCATGCACTGAGTCTTGATTTTGGAGAAGGATTCATTTACAGTATTAGGGAACCATTAAGGTGCCATATAAAAGTATCAAGAAGTACCATGTCATGGGATCTTTGACTGTAAATGCTACATAAGGAAATGCTGTAAACGCTCTCTTCGGGACATGGGATACGGAGCTCTCCGCAGCTCTCTGGAGCTCATGTACAGAATGCAATCGGATACTTTAGTGGGGAAAGAGCGCGGATATGCGATCCACGGACAAAGACGCAAACAACAGGCAAGTAAGTGTCAGAACATGTTTACTTTATAGACTTTAGGACATGTTTAAATACTAATTCAGCTTTCGTGTGGTGATCATATCGCGTTGTGCTCTGTGCGGGACCGCGCTGTGCGGATCTCCATTCACAATGCGGCTAAGCTAATGCTAACGCTAGCATTGAAACAATGCGAACCAGTGCGAACAAGAAGAGTCTCTTTAGGTTAATTTCCACTCTATTTTTGTTTATATGAAAGCCGAACGTTTTGCCATAGGCTATAACGGTAGAGAAATACTTTATTTTGATTCAATTTGACCCGTTTCGGTACTTTTGTAACTTTTTTGACTCGGCGCTTATTTAGCCATAAGGGTTTGAATGGAAGTTCTTATGGGACGCGCAGCATCTGAACCTTAAATGTTTTCTTTTTGTAACTTTTTTTGAATGAATTAGGCTGTAATGCCAATACTAATTAATTTATTTAATAGAACTTGAATTTGTTTTGTTTTTTGGAATTAAAGCTAGCTTATTGAAATTATTGAATTGTTATTAAAGTCCATTTTGATGTGACCAAAAGTTTATTTATAGGTAGATATATGGCATGTATTTATTTATTGTTATTTATTTATTTAAAGCATAGTATATTATAAATGGGCGAGATGCGAGAACAAGGTTCTGTTGGATTTGAGAGCCTTTTTTGAGAGCTTTCAAAAATCTACTGTGCCTGCTTTCAAATAGTGACACCTTCTTTAAATATGGCCAGATTTTCACGTGTAAAACATAATTGGAAAGCTTAGAACCTGTACTTTCATAATCTGTGAATACATTTGTCACAGCGAGGGACAAGAGGACACTGGACAAACTGCTCTCCATCATGGACACTCCTGCTCACCCACTGCACCAGACCATAGAGGGACAGAGGAGCTCAGGACGACATTCATACCATACTCCCTACAACTGTACAACAACTCACCTTATGTAACAGATAATACTCCCTACAACTGTACAACAACTCACCTTATGTAACAGATAATACTCCCTATAACTGTACAACAACTCACCTTATGTGACAGATAATACTCCCTACAACTGTACAACAACTCACCTTATGTAACAGATAATACTCCCTACAACTGTACAACAACTCACCTTATGTAACAGATAATACTCCCTACAACTGTACAACAACTCACCTTATGTGACAGATAATACTCCCTACAACTGTACAACAACTCACCTTATGTAACAGATAATACTCCCTACAACTGTACAACAACTCACCTTATGTGACAGATAATACTCCCTACAACTGTACAACAACTCACCTTATGTAACAGATAATACTCCCTACAACTGTACAACAACTCACCTTATGTGACAGATAATACTCCCTACAACTGTACAACAACTCACCTTATGTAACAGATAATACTCCCTACAACTGTACAACAACTCACCTTATGTAACAGATAATACTCCCTACAACTGTACAACAACTCACCTTATGTAACAGATAATACTCCCTACAACTGTACAACAACTCACCTTATGTAACAGATAATACTCCCTACAACTGTACAACAACTCACCTTATGTGACAGATAATACTCCCTACAACTGTACGACAACTCACCTTATGTGACAGATAATACTCCCTACAACTGTACGACAGCTCACCTTATGTAACAGATAATACTCCCTACAACTGTACGACAACTCACCTTATGTAACAGATAATACTCCCTACAACTGTACGACAACTCACCTTATGTAACAGATAATACTCCCTACAACTGTACAACAACTCACCTAATGTAACAGATAATACTCCCTACAACTGTACAACAACTCACCTTATGTGACAGATAATACTCCCTACAACTGTACAACAGCTCACCTTATGTAACAGATAATACTCCCTACAACTGTACGACAACTCACCTTATGTAACAGATAATACTCCCTACAACTGTACAACAACTCACCTTATGTAACAGATAATACTCCCTACAACTGTACAACAACTCACCTTATGTGACAGATAATACTCCCTACAACTGTACAACAACTCACCTTATGTAACAGATAATACTCCCTACAACTGTACAACAACTCACCTTATGTAACAGATAATACTCCCTACAACTGTACAACAACTCACCTTATGTAACAGATAATACTCCCTACAACTGTACAACAACTCACCTTATGTAACAGATAATACTCCCTACAACTGTACAACAACTCACCTTATGTAACAGATAATACTCCCTACAACTGTACAACAACTCACCTTATGGAACAGATAATACTCCCTACAACTGCACAGCAACTCACCTTATGTGACAGATAATACTCCCTACAACTGTATATAGCTGTCATTGTATATTTTATTTTATATTTTATTTTATATTTTACCACTTATTTTGTTATTTTATTCCAATTTGTATATATACATTTATTATTATATTTATTATTATTTTTGTTTTTATAATTATGTCTCATTTGACACTAGTCTATTGCTATCTTTTTTTGCTACTCCATCTAATTTTTGTTACCCTCTGTTATATATTTTATTATATACAGTGGTACCTCACCTTATGAAATTAATTCGTTCCAGAAGTGGTTTCGTAACGTGAAAAATTCGTAAGTTGAGTAGCTATTTCAATGGAAAAAGCCTGATTCGTTCCAAGGCCCCGATCCAAGTTTTTTTTTTATAGTGTAACTTTTTTTATAGTGTAACACTGTGTTCTGATTGGTTTCTCAGACTGGATTTAAACTTTTCTCACATTTGTCTCTCGTTTAAACACTCAAACTTTCATAGATTTTCAACAAAATGTATTAATAATGAAGTGTGGAGGGAAGGGGGAGGGGGGAGAAGACTGCGCTCTGACACGTGTGATAGCGGCATGTGTGACAGCTGACCCGGGGGCTGTCAGCAGGTCTAGACCTGGACTAAACCAGGACTAAGCCTGGACTAAACCTGGTTTCGTTTCGAGTCACAGCTGAGGCGCATGCAAGAGCTGCTCTAGACCTGCTCTAGACCTGCCCGCGTAAGGTGCTAACAGAGCGGCCTGGATAGAACCGTGAGGTCGGCCTCTTCAAGACCTCCAGGCCGGTGACCGGGACAATCCCCGGACCCATGCCCGCTTAGAGAGCTCTTAAGGCGGGCTGGCAGTGTCCCCCTGGGTCGCTGGATGTCTGGGGCTCCGTGCCTGGAGTGGCCCTGGAGAGCAGGTCTAGACCGCGGCTCTTGCATGCAAGCAGCGGCTCGCCTCAGCTGTGACTCGAAACGATACCAGGAAATAGACCCACGCGCAGCGCTTTAATCCACCTGGTCTAGTCCTGGTCTAGTCCTGGTTTAGTCCAGGTTTAGTCCTGGTTTAGTCCAAGTCTAGACCTGCTGGCAGCCGGGTCAGCTGTCACACATGCCGCTATCACACGTGTCAGAGCGCAGTCTTCTCCCCCCTCCTCCTTCCCCCCACACTTCATTATTAATACATTTTGTTGAAAATCTATGAAAGTTTGAGTGTTTAAACGAGAGAGAAATGTGAGAAAAGTTTAAATCCAGTTTGAGAAAAGCGTATAATGTGTGTGGCTGAGCGCGCATTATTTGAATTTTTGAGATTTCGCGTTTCATAACTTGAATTTTCTTTCGTATCTAGAGACCAAAATTTATTGTGAAGGCGTTTCGTAACTTGAAATTTCCGTTTGTTGGGTCATTCGTAAGGTGAGGTACCACTGTATATAATTTCCCTTGTGGATCAATAAAGTTTGTCTAATCTGATGATATTGGATCCCAAATTGGAGACTTCTGCAAATCAATGTAAGAAGAAATGATTGTTAGGTAAAAGAGCTCCCATATTTCCTGCTGAATTATGCACTGATATTCAATGTCATTTTAGAGACATGGTCAACAAATGAACAGCGATTACAATGTCAAAAAACTTGTTCAGTTCAAAAGTTTCAGGTTAAAAAAAACATCAATTAGCTGTAAGGAATAGCCTAGCACTGACATTTTTACTAATACTATAAGTCTATGGATAATATTGTTTGCACAGCTGCTTGTGTGTAAAAAGGAATCCCACATATGTAGTTCGCAGATATCTTCATTTTGTTTTTCCAATTTCACCCTGGTTCAGAGCATATACTGTTTATTCAACATTAGCTGACACGTGTTGGTCTATAACATGAATAGAGGAATGTCTTTAATCAAGTAACATTAGCTAAGAACTTCAAAACATTTGAGGCCTTGAGATATTAGCTCTGAATGTGATACTGTTTTGGTGAAGGACTTTGAAGTCAAACAATCTTTCAAATCAGCGTGTTTATTATTGTCTGGAGAACAAAACCCAAGCAAAGAGGTTACTGGAGATTAAATTGGAAAAGTCCTTTCTTTATTTCCACATTGATTTTTGAACTGAGTGGGGCTTTGATGATGAGAGGTTTGTGTGTTCTTCTGCGCTCTTAATCTTAATAAATCCCTGATTCGATTCCCTACCTCTAGCTTTCTCACAACATTGGCTCAGATCTGGCCACTGCATCAAAAAACAATAAATTAGAGGAGCAAGCAGCATTAAAGGAAAAGTAACGTTTTTTTTTTTACAATCTGAGCCTTCTTTCGGCAATAAAACAAGTAGTTTTACTCACCCATAGCAGTTTGGTGTCAATTGGAGCAGTATCGCAGAAGTTATGTTGTAGCCGTTCTGTTCTACTAATGATCCCGTATCCGTTAGCGTGAGTGCTCGGGGCATTACTTTGCGGTGTCCAAATAACACAAACTTTAGCACTTTTCAAATCACAGAAGATCGCTGTGTCAGGGTAGACTTTTAGTGGATTCCAAAACGGCCTGAAACCCGATATCCAGCTATAGTTTCATTTGATGACGTCATCAGAGAGGACAGTGCGCATGCGTGAACTCAGCTGTTTTGTAAACACCGCTAGTCCGAAAGAAGCTAACACCGCTCTGAACTTTACTTTTCTGTTGCGATATCGGGTTTCAGGCCGTTTTGGAATCTACTAAAAGTCTACCCTGACACAGCGATCTTCTGTGATTTGAAAAGTGCTAAAGTTTGTGTTATTTGGACACCGCAAATCAGTGCCCCGAGCACTCACGCTAACGGATACGGGATCATTAGCAGAACAGAACGGCTACAACATAACTTCTTCAAAACTGCTCCAATTGACACCAAACTGCTATGGGTGAGTAAAACTACTTGTTTTATTGCCGAAAGAAGGCTCAGATTGTAAAAAAAACCGTTACTTTTCCTTTAAAGGTCCTAGTCCTAGAATCTCCCGAGCAACCGCTATAGCAAATCACCTGTGGCTTGGCAACGCCCAAACATGCCAACATCGTCTAAATCTGGAGAGTTTCTGTACCTAACGCCATTGATTTGTTTAGGTTAAATTATTGAAACTTGTTTTTGTCCATAAATTGGCCTTGTCCAGAAAAGCCATTACATTATATGGGTGTTTATTAACTGGCCGCCCTTGTTCTCACTCTCTTGCTCATACAACTTTCAACAATATGTTTTGAAAAATAATAAAATAATACATTTGTTAAATGTTCAAAAGTTCACTGTGATTTCTTTGTCCCTGTCCACATCTGCACAAACTCTACTGCTCCCCTCCCCCATTCCGCTCTGCTGCGCCTTTGACTTCTCTTTCTCCTTTCTTTCTTTCTCCCTCCCTCTTTGTTCTTGTCTTTCATTCTCTTTCTCCTCTTTCTCTCTTCACCATCTCTGCCGTTCTCTCGCTTTCCCCCTCTCCCCCATCTATCTTGTCCTGTCTCTCTCCCTCTTTCTCATCTCTTCCTCTCCTCTCTCTCTCTCTTTCCCTCCTCCCCATACCCTCATCCCTCTCCTTCTCTCTCTCTCTCCTCTCCTTTCTACTCCTCTGTTTGCTTACTGTTGCAATTCCCTCCGGAACGCTGTGTTGTGATTGGCCGGCTGCATCTGTTGGAGGGAAAAAAACAACAAACCCAAAAAGTGAGTGCGATGGCGCTGCTGACTAAGGACTTTACTCCAGGCTATTGTTCAGTGGTAACCCTAGCCCCCCCCCAACACACACACACACACACACACACACACACACACACCCCTCCCCCTCCTCTCAGACTGATCATTGGACTGGAGCCTGACTGATGCCTTAAACAAGACACAGAACCTTATCTGCAAGACAATTAAGTGGACAAAAAAAGGGTTGGAGAAAATGACAAGGAGGATTCTGGGAGATATCAGCTACATCTGAGGCTGAGAGCTGCGTCTGCTCCAGAGAGAGGAGCCGTCACTGTCTGTGTTAACTTGTTTTGTTTAACTGTTGATCTTTTTTTCTTTTTATTGCAGCCAAACACACAGATGACAAATAGTTTTTATTGTTTTCTTTATTGTTTTCTATTTTCTATTTATTGTTTTTAATTGGTCAATTGTTTTTTCTATATATTTCATTGATAAAATACAAGTTAAATAGAGAAAAAATGAATAAATGATTGAAAGCAAGCAGAAAGGAGAGCAGTCTTGTGTCATAAAGTTTGTCTAAGTTTGTCTATCTGCCCCCTTGACAGTTTTTTTTTAAATATATTTCACGAAACAATCAGACATATTGTGTATTAGTCTGTAAGTGCTTTGCTATGGGAAGACAGTAGCCATGCGCAGAGGTGGGACAAAGTCATTGCTGGGCAAGTCCCAAGTAAGTCTAAGTCTTTTGCACTCAAGTCCGAGTGAAGTCCCGAGTCAAGAGTATCCAAGTGCCGAGTCAAGTCCGAAGTCAAAGCTCACAAGTCTCAAGTCGAGTCCAAAGTCCTAGCATTTTAGTTTCGAGTCATTTCGAGTCCCCTTTACAAAGAAATAAAATTTCTACGAATCATATAATGTCTGCAAGATCTGTATTCATGATTGGATTGTTGTGCAAGCCGCGCGCACATGCTCTTTGCATACATTTTTGCAGATTCACAAGTATGAGTGCGGTCCTTATCAACATACTTTTAGAGGTTTTTTTTTTCATTGGACGTAGCAAGTCATCACAAGTCAAAAGGCCTAAGTCCAAGTGAAGTCACGAGTTATTGATATTGAAGTCCAAGCCGAGTTGCAAGTGTTTGTACATTTTGTCGAGTCGAGTCTAAAGTTATCAAATTCGTGACTCGAGTCTGACTCGAGTCGAAGTCACATAACTCGAGTCCACACCTCTGGCCATGCGTAATTTGAAAGGCTTTTTGTCTGTATGGTATTGCAAAGTGCAACATCACCGCAGCTTGTTTGGGTTCATCTGTTCTGAGTTCTGCACCAAAAAGTGAAGAGTGCTGTTCTGATCTGAACCTTGACCTCTCTGAGTCCTAACAATGAGTGGGCGTTTCTAGTAGAGTGTTGTTCACCTGCTTGTCTCCGTGGAGATGTTATTGCTTTGCCTGGAATGTTCCTCTATAAGACGTTACTATTCTACACAAGCAGCTTACGCCACCAGTATGTTTATACTGTAAATGTTTTAATACCTGTGTGGAGTAAATGAAATTACATTTGAATTCAAACTATAGAGCTTCCAGACAAAGAAACAATGATCTCCATGAACACGAGTAGGTGACATATCCGCCAGTTCTACAATGCACATTTAAAACCATTGCAAAACTCAATTTATACAAAACAATTATATACTGTTGTTAGTTTACCTATGTCTTTAAATCTCACCAATAAACACAGCCCAACAAAAACGTCTGACATTTATATTGTTTAGGTGACAATAGGCATGTACCTTGAGCCTTTTCTCATTTGGAGCTCTGCAGGTTGTAAAAACACGGCTGCGTCTGAACCACGGGAGATATGATATGTGGGGAATGCCTGCCTCCGGGGACACCGCAACCACGGCAACAAGAGGAGCACCGAAACGGGATACTTCAACTGCACTGATTTATTATAACACAAGGATTTCACTTTTACTTTTACTAGTATAGTTCGAGTTGTTTACTTTTGTGCTCCTGTAAGATGTTATTGCTCTGCGTGGAATGTTCCACAGTGTAGCATTTAACTGGCCTATTCAATTGCATTTATTTATCCTTTTTTAAATTTAACAGGCATTTTCAGTGTTTAAAAGGCACTGGGAAAACATGCATTAGTGAGAGCGGGCTCGCTTCTCCACAGATTAGACATGTAACTTGGCCTGGTGTTGTCAGCTGATTTTCATGGACAAGTAAAATGCGGATCCTTCGTCAGAAATGGACTGATATAGTTTTCATTGCAGTTGTGGCAATATTAAAGGAAAAGTAACGTTTTTTACAATTTGAGCCTTATTTCGGTAATAAAACAAGTTGTTTTACTCACCCATATCACTTTGGTGTCATATGGAGCATTTCCGGAGATGTTTTAGATTAGCGTTAGGCTAACGCCGTTAGCCTAGTGTGACTTATAGCCATAGCTTGGGGCATTCCCCGAGCATGTAATATGCCCCGTGCGGGCTCCAAATAACACAAACTTTAGCACTTTTCAAATCATAGAAGCTCGATGTCTTTAGTCTACGATTTCGTTTGAATCAAAAGTGGCCTGTAATCCGAGATTTAGCCATAGTTTCGAGTAGATGAGGACGCCAGTGCGCATGCACGGAGTTTGCTCTCAGCTCCCGGGACCCAAACATGGAACGCATAGCTGTAAACTATGGTAAATCTCGGATTACAGGCCACTTTTGATTCAAACGAAATCGTAGACTAAAGACATTGAGCTTCTATGATTTGAAAGGTGCTAAAGTTTGTGTTATTTGGAGCCCGCACGGGACATATTACATGCTCGGGGAATGCCCCGAGCTATGGCTATAAGTCGCGCTAGGCTAACGGCGTTAGCCTAACGCTAATCTAAAACATCTCCGGAAATGCTCCATATGACACCAAAGTGATATGGGGGAGTAAAACAACTTGTTTTATTACCGAAATAAGGCTCAAATTGTAAAAAAAACATTACTTTTCCTTTAAGACACCAGTATAAAAATTGTCCTGTAAATTTGTCCCATTCTTGAATGCAGTGATTGTAATGATTTGATGTTTGTTGTCAGAGGAAACCGTGTTCAGTTTTAGTTTCACTGTTATTTAAGCAGCAGTGGTGATGTGCGGTATGAGGTATGCACTCGTCATGCATACTTAGAGTTGTGAACAAGAGTTGAGTTTTAGTGAGCTGCCTCCAAACCAAATGAAACTATATGAGATGACATCATGGGTCAGGACTGGATCAGGTTCAGGGCTGTGGGTTATACATGTTTATACGGCACATTTAGGGAACAGGAGCCCAACATGTGGCTTTAAGCAGTGAAACTAAGTGAGCATCACATTGTGTTCACCTATCGTGTGAGTTCATTTCTAATACACACCTATACATGTTTTTAATATCAACAACTTGGATTTGAATATATTATAAGATTGCTGATGTAGTCAGAGGTGAAACGGCCCTATTTTCAACTGAGTTTCTGACCAAGCAACACCTGTAACAGTTAACTGGTTGTTGTAACTGGTTAAGTTTGAACTCTCCTCTCTATTATTATTATTATTTATTTATTTATTTATTTATTTATTTTGCGCAATTTTTTTACACAATTTTTTATTTTTTCTTCTATACTGTGTTGTAAATATCCTGCTGTGTTGCATATATCGTACTTAAATGTCTGCGCTGAAGTGAGATGCTTCAGTCTCATTGTGAGTATGTATGATGTAAATTGTACATATGAATAGTGACAATAAAAGACATTCTATTCTATTTTCTTTATGTCTCTGCCTACTAAAATGCTTATAATTATTACACAGCAGTCTGATGTTTCAAAAGAATGCTTTTACAACATTATGTGAGGCAGTCTGCTCTAGTAAAACTTCTGCACTTCAAATGTGTCTTCTCTTGGTCCACCCACAAACTCCACACATTGTATTTAATCACCAGTGAATCATTTTGGTGAATAGTTCAGATCATTTCCCCATGTGATACGATAGTTTCTGTGGAACCCACTCAGTCAGATTCCTCCACTGTATGAATATGGAGCAGTCTGTCTACAGACTGGGCCCACTCACTACAGACAGTATTACAATGGAGTCGCACACTGCCGTGGAGAGGCAAAATGAATGGCAGATTAATTAATTAATACTTTGAAGTGAATTTGAAACCCCTTTGTGGCCAAGCACGCTTGTCTCATCTCCTCTCTCCTTGTCCCTTCAGTTATGGGGCCTCCTGGTATTAAACATCTTTATTAAACCCATGCATTCATATCTCCTCTCCTGTCCCCCTCTCCCCCTCTTTCTCCCCTCACACACTTCTGAAATGCCCATAAAACTTGGTCCATTTCAGATTGTCTTCAAAGCCCTCCTCTGTCCCGCTAAGCCCCACGTCCAGAGACAATAGGCTCCCTCAGGCCCCCGCTGTGATAAACCAGCCCAGCATGGACACACTTCACTGGGTTACAACTGACTCGATCTGCCCTGACGTACCCCCAGCCTGGAGCGTCGAGAGCAGACCTATGGTGCAGCTGAACATGTGGAGAAGAGTAAGAATCTCTAGGCTGTATGATATAGAATATAGAATTTCTCCAGGGTGAGATCAATAAAGTCACTTCTTCTTCTTCTATATTGATATCGAATCAAAATTTTGTTTGTTTTTTAGACTTCAAACATGTTCTGAAATACATGGGATTCTTGTTTTAGTTTATAAGTTCATATTTCAGTCTTCTCTCAAATGTGAAAGCTCCTGGAGTTATTTACAATGTAAACTTTCAAAAGAATCCAAATACTGTATTAACACAAACACAAATTTAATGTAATTGCAATTAGATATTATGCCAAAATCATTCAGCGCTAGTAGATATTATTCACTGGTTAATTATACTTTTGTCTTCTGGTTTGGTTTTCAGTGATTTCAGTAAATATTGCATGTTTGTACAAGAGTAAAAGTAATGATGTCACACAAAATACATCAAGTGGAAACATGCAGTAAATTAGTTCTGTAATATGTATGGTATTTTTTTTTAAATATTAATTTCCAGTGCCAGTGTGAGACAATATACAGTGTACGATGCTTCTTCATACACCTGTTGCTTCAGATAGATAGATACTTTATTGATGCGGAAAGAAATTAAGTTTACAGTCCATCCTCATGCTTTCATCAGCTCTAGAGATGCGTTGTACAGACACATGTGGGACAAAGGTCTTTTAGAGGTGCTTTCCTGTCCGGTGATGGTGCTGTGCTGGGGGTGTTGGAGGTTATACAGGATGGTTATACAGCTTGTTTAGGGCCCGCTTCTCTACAGATGTGAGTGAGTCAAACTCTACACCTACTACAGACCCTGCCTTCCTCGTCAGCTTATCCAACTGCTTATCCATCCTTATCCAACCTGTACCTGTACTTCATCCACGCTCCCACACGACGATTTTGAAGGTGATACAAAACTGTACACAGCAGCTTGACAAACCTGTGATGTACGTTGATTGTGTTGTGACAGCGCTCTGAACGGGGAGTCACTTAGCACAGACAGCAAGGGAGGGCAGAGTCAGCAAGTTGAAAAAGAAAGTGAAATTTATACAACATCTTAATGGTGATCTAAACATGTTATGTGTTAGCAGTTTATTTTTTATTTATTTTTATTTTATTTATTTATTTGAATGGGACAGCATGTATTAATGAACGACTAGTGGCGTAAATACACCGGATTTAGCTAGGAGCTCATTTCCATCCATAGTCCCATTGGAAGGGGTAAAACAGGATACAGTAAAAGAGCAGAACATGCAGTGACCGACAATAATAAAAACACAGTCTAGATTAAGACAATACAACAAACATTATACACATGGTTGGACAAGACATAAAACAATTCTGTACAATCACTTAAAATGCCATGAGGTAGTTCTAATACTAAGGTGCTTTTAGTTAAAGTGCCTATGACTGTGCTCATGCACTCACTCACTACAACTTACATACACACACTCAGCTTCATGCACTCACATTCACATTCTAAAAGTGCTTTTAGTTAAGGTGCCTATGATAGTGCTCATTCACTCACTCACTACAACTTACATACACACACTCAGCTTCATACACTCACATTCACACTCTCACACAGCTAGTCTAAAAAGATTAAAAGATTAAAATGGTTTTTAGTGATCACATCTTTGATTATTAAATAGCCAACCCTTTAGTTGTTTTTTAAAAGACCCAAAGGTGGCACTGTCCCTGACTGCAGCAGGCAGAGTGTTCCAGCTCAAACAGCCCTTAATACTGTGAGCTTTCAGAAAGGGATCGGAAAAAGGGCATAGACTCAAGATTGAGGTTATTAGCATTTAATGGCAGATATACAAACGTAATGATGAGATCTCTTCAGTTGTCACGTCGTCCACACACTGGACATATACAACTGCTGTCTTAAATACAGGTCTGTGGTATGCCATGACATAAGATCCCAAAAGTTAGCCAATAACAGGAGGGGAGTTTACCAATAGTTGATGGATGGGAGCAGGTGAATATCCCATCACACCTCCAACCTATGGAAAACGTATGCTTATTTTTGGTTGTTTACCACCCATAGTTCGCTTCCTTGGGAGGGTCTTTGAGTTACACAAACACAGCTTGAAAAACAAGTAAATACAATTGCACCCAGACAGCTAAAACCTATTTTAACATATGGACACAGCTCTTTGTACTTGAATTCAGAGAATATTACCAGGTACAGCGAATACCCTTCAATATCAGAGAATCAAATCTCACAATACCAATATCCTCTCTTTACTGTGTATTAGTTTGAAATAGATAAATTGCATTGCTTTTGTGTATTCAGAGCCTGCACAGCCTGACCGTCTCTGTGCTTGTTCAGAGTGGGGTTTTCTGACCGCAAATATAGGTGCAGCTGTGGAGTCATGGTTTGGTGAGCTCCTTTAAAAAGGGCCTCTGCCCACATCTCCTTCAAACACTTTCTCTACTCCTGTAGTTTCACCAAGGGGCCAGGGACAGATGGAACGCACACATTTGGACCAATAAAAAGGAATCCTGGGATTTCTCTGGCAAATCAACAATAGTAGCTTTGAACAGTTTAATGGTGAAAATAAACCCAAACACAACCATATCTTAGTAGCTGGCTCCAGTTATCAGTAAAGTTACAAATCAAACTCTCCTCCCCCCAGTCGCAGTTCACTCTTTGTCTGTCACAATGTAAGTGCAGGAAACAAAGGCGCCATTTTGGAGCTGTGGTTTTTCGAGGGAGCTGTCCTGTCACTCAAACCTATTGTTGACGTGTGCACAACTGGAGACAATGGTCCTCTGTGTGGAGATAGGGAGAGAGAGAAGGAAAGAGAGAAAGAGGAAGAGAGGGAGGGGGGCAGACGTCAGCCTCATAAATGCCTCATCAAGACCAGAGGTGGCTACAGTAGCCAAACATTTGATTCAAGAGAGAGCAGCAACAAAGCAGTGGTCCAGACATTACTGATACAAATCTATTAGTAACATGAAACAATAAGGTTTATTGGGTGGGTTTCCTCCGGGCACTCCGGTTTCCCCCATCAACCCAAAACATGCTTCAGGTAAAATCCTCCAGCTGAGGTCCTGACCAAACCGAGCAATAAGATCATGGAGATGGGTCCCCGGGCGCCTGAAAGACGAGCTGCCCACTGCTCCTGAAGGATGGGTCAAATGCAGAGAAATAATTTCCCTATGGGGATGAATAAAGCGTGTCTTCTTCTTCTTCTTCTTGATCCCCGTGAAGGAAAAGTATCCTTTGCATTTGACCTATTTGACCCATCTTTCAACGATGCCACTGGGGCAACATGTTAGTGCAGTGCTCAGGAAGCCATGTTCACATCTTGAGCTTGGCTTGGTAAGGGCCACCAAGGGGATTTTATCTATGTGTAAAGCATCAAACTTGGTATTTTCAGAGGATAGGCCACAAAAAAATAGAAAAAAAGTAAATCTGTTTTTTTTTTTAAATGTATCTGATTGGAGTGGTGCAAGAAACATCCATCCATCCATTCATTTTTTTCCGCTTATCCGGGGCCGGGTCGCGGGGGCAACAGTCTAAGCAGGGACGCCCAGACCTCCTTCACCCCGGACACTTCCTCCAGCTCCTCCAGGGGGACCCCAAGGCGTTCCTAGGCCAGCCGGGACACATAGTCCCGCCAGCGCGTCCTGGGTCTTCCCCGGGGCCTCCTCCCGGTGGGACATGCCCGGAACACCTCCCGAGGGAGGCGTCCAGGAGGCATCCGAAACAGATGCCCGAGCCACCTCAGCTGGCTCCTCTCAACGTGGAGAAGCAGCGGCTCTACTCCGAGCTCCTCCGGTGCAAGAAACATAAATGCCCAAATTGTTTAATATTATCATCATAAAGGTTTGTGGTGAGGTGGGTGATGGCTGTGCTGTTGAAGGTCTCAGATCATTATAAACATTAAACTTCTGGAATGATGACAATGGACTGTATGCAGTACCTGCCCCTACTATCATTGCGTTTGTATGCAGTACCTGCGCCTAGTATCACTGTGTTTGTATGCAGTACCTGCCCCTACTATCATTGCGTTTGTATGCAGTACCTGCGCCTAGTATCACTGTGCTTGTATGCAGTACCTGCGCCTAGTATCACTGTGTTTGTATGCAGTACCTGCCCCTACTATCATTGCGTTTGTATGCAGTACCTGCGCCTAGTATCACTGTGTTTGTATGCAGTTCCTGCTCCTAGTATCACTGTGTTTGTATGCAGTACCTGCTCCTAGTATCACTGTGTTTGTATGCAGTTCCTGCTCCTAGTATCACTGTGTTTGTATGCAGTACCTGCGCCTAGTATCACTGTGTTTGTATGCAGTACCTGCCCCTACTATCATTGCGTTTGTATGCAGTACCTGCGCCTAGTATCAGTGTTTGTATGCAGTACCTGCTCCTAGTATCACTGTGTTTGTATGCAGTACCTGCCCCTACTATCATTGCGTTTGTATGCAGTACCTGCGCCTAGTATTACTGTGTTTGTATGCAGTACCTGCGCCTAGTATCACTGTGTTTGTATGCAGTACCTGCCCCTACTATCACTGTGTTTGTATGCAGTACCTGCTCCTAGTATCACTGTGTTTGTATGCAGTACCTGCGCCTAGTATCACTGTGTTTGTATGCAGTACCTGCCCCTACTATCATTGCGTTTGTATGCAGTACCTGCGCCTAGTATCACTGTGTTTGTATGCAGTACCTGCTCCTAGTATCACTGTGTTTGTATGCAGTACCTGCTCCTAGTATCACTGTGTTTGTATGCAGTACCTGCGCCTAGTATCACTGTGTTTGTATGCAGTACCTGCGCCTAGTATCACTGTGTTTGTATGCAGTACCTTCCCCTACTATCATTGCGTTTGTATGCAGTACCTGCGCCTAGTATCAGTGTTTGTATGCAGTACCTGCTCCTAGTATCACTGTGTTTGTATGCAGTACCTGCTCCTAGTATCACTGTGTTTGTATGCAGTACCTGCTCCTAGTATCACTGTGTTTGTATGCAGTACCTGCTCCTAGTATCACTGTGTTTGTATGCAGTACCTGCACCTAGTATCATAGAGTTATTTTTATTGATCAAAATGGACATTATTTTAACCATGTTATAACAGTGTTTCCTCTTCATGTTAGTTAGTTTGGTTCATGCATCATGCCTGAGTGCCCTGCTTTTGAGAAGTGAGTGCCCAGAACTTTTTTCAAAAGTTTTCAAGTCAGTGGATCCTTTTTTATTATTAAGCCATTTTAAATCAGCATTACAGTTTACAGTGAATAGCATGTACAATAGTGTATAGTGATAATAGTTTATAACAGACTATAACGTTATGTTATAAAATAGCATAATCTGTCTTCTTTAAATTGTGAAATTACATCCACCACCACTCAGCTGCTATAGGGCCAACCTTGTAGAACAGCCTCAGTCTTGTTGTGAACTTGTTTAATATTCGAATAATTGTAACACAGACGCACAAGCTCACGCTGTGATGTCATGAAGTTCAGAGGTCATTACTGTGATGCCTACACACCGCCCAACTGCCTCCAGCTCCAAAACAAAGCCAGCCTTTATCCACAGTGTAAAACTACAGCACTGTTACACAGAGACAGAGGGCTACAAGTCTCGTAGGATCATTTTAATTCAAGTATTTGAGTAAAGCTTGGCGATTATTCAATACAAATCAGATTCTTCAGACAGTGACAATGTGGCTTCTGTCCAATCACAATTTAATCTTGACTTTTGGGGTGTATGACACAGAGGAGGGCAATGCTATTCAAATATATGGGCAGGCGAGTACACTGGAGTGATTTATAAAAGCTAGGGTAGGCTAGTTGATTAACATCGTCTGATCTCAGAAGCTAAGTAGAGTTAGGTTTGGGAAGGACTTGGATGGGAGACCACTTGGAATACTAGGTGTATGTAGGTGTAAATTCTGCAACAAAATCCTTTCTTCTTTAAAACATGCTTTGATAATATTGAATCCCCTTTGGTTACAGTATAAGTTACAACCTGCTTTAGCCCTGTATACACTCACATTATGTCACCTCCTTTAAGTCCTGTTTTGACACCAGATTCTGAAAGTTGACCTGACTTAAAGAAACAAACCAACTGTTCAAAGCTGGTCCTGGAGCAGAGTTTATGTAATGCCATTATACCGATGTTTTTGTTTGATCAAATGTATGTCGTGGGACTCAGGAGACCCAGAAAAAGGATCCTTTGCTGTTGTTGTGGCACAAATGAAAGTGAAAGGAGAGATGTAACAGGAAGATGAGTTCATAGTTTCTGTATTTCACATGAAAAACAAAACCCCTTGAACCCCACACACCTACAAGTGTATTTGATTTTGAAATGTTAAAGATGCACTGTATAACTTTTTATTTACTGCTTGTGTCCATGTTTTTCAAGGTTTTGATCAATAAAAATTGGACCAACCTCAACCAGAAAGATGACATAACACACTTTAAATATGCATTTTATTATACAACATGCAAGGATCAAACTACAGATCTTGAACTGGAAGATTAGCTTCTGGGCATGTGTTAGCTGTAAAATCAAATCAAAAGAAAAGCATGTATTCTTAATTATATTTGGTTGACATATTTGAGAACAGTTTTATATTAATTACTTCACATTAAAAAGAAAATTGGTGTAAAAAAGTCCTATGTCTCCCAGCTGGCCTGGGAACACCTTGGGGTCTCCCCAGACAAACAAACAAACAAACAAACAAACAATATTTATAAGGCGCTTTTCATACAAAATTGTAACACAAAGCGCCTTACAGTGGTCAAGGATTAGAAGATTGACCTTTATTGATCTCGCACAGGAGAAGTTGTTTCTATATTTGACCCGGGGACCATCCCCATGATTTTGTTTTGTTATTTAGTCTTGGTCAGGCCCTAAGCTGGAGGATTTTACCTATGGCGCATGTTTAGGTTGGTGGGGGAAACCGGAGTGCCCGGAGGAAACCCACCCAGACACGGGGAGAACATGCAGTCTCCACACAGAAAGGCCCGGGCAACCGGAACCTTCTTGCTGTGAAGCATGAGTGCTAGCCACTCAGCCACCGTGCTGCCAGGAAGGAAAAAAAGAAAAGAAAAAAAAAAAGCAAACAGACAAACAAGCAGACGAACAAACAACAAACAGATATACAAGCAAACAAACAAAAGAACAAACAAAAGACAAGCAAACAGACGACGGATGTCAATCAAAGGCCAAGCTAAACAGGCGAGTCTTGAGCCCACTCTTAAAAACATGAACGTTCTCTGCAGCCCTGAGGTCCTCCGACAGGCAGTTCCATAGACGAGGGCCGTAGTACTGAAAAGACGCCTCTCCGTGAGTGTGTGTCCTGACTTTGGGAATGACCAGGAGCTGCCGGAGGAGCGCAGGGCCCGTGAAGGTTCGTAAGGGGAAAGGAGTTCTGAAAGATAAGAAGGCCCAAGACCATTAAGACATTTAAAAACCAGTAAAAGAACTTTAAAATCTATCCTGAAACTCACAGGGAGCCAATGCAGAGATTTTAAGACCGGTGTAATGTGGTCCCGCCCTCTGGTCCTAGTCAGGACACGTGCCCAGAGGAGCTAGAGGAAGTGTCTGGGGTGAAGGAAGTCTGGGAGTCCCTGCTTAGACTGTTGCCCCGGTGACCCGGCCCCAGATAAGCAGAAGAAAATGGATGGATGGATGGATGTATGGTGTAAAAAGGACATTTTAAAAGTTGCAGAGTAAACCCACTCACTAACACGAAGTCCACACAAAAAGACCCCAACCAGATCAGGAGTCGAACCGGGAACCCTCTTGCTATGAGACAGGAATGCTAAACATTCAGCCATCAATGTTTCAAATCTGGTTGTTCAAACCTTTATTTGCCATGGTTTAGACCAGTTTTCCTCCTTGTTTACTCATTCTGTAATACTGCTTATCATCTGCTGTTCCAGTGCTAGTTTTGGCTTTGTTTGGTTCTCTGTTTTTCTTGGTCGAATATGTTTTTGGTTTTAATCCCTTATGTGAAAAGAAAACAGTTGATCTGTAGGTGTTTCGTTTCTGTTTGAGGGGTTATTTTTAGGTAATTTTTCATCCACACAAATAAAATCCCCTTCAAATCTAAACCAAATGTTCTTCTTGTTGCATGATTAAACTAAAATGTTTTCAGAATCCCAAGACATATTTGGATTCCGCAGATAG
This sequence comes from Paratrypauchen microcephalus, assembly GCA_036785185.1. Taxonomy (NCBI): domain Eukaryota; kingdom Metazoa; phylum Chordata; class Actinopteri; order Gobiiformes; family Gobiidae; genus Paratrypauchen; species Paratrypauchen microcephalus. The sequence continues at coordinate 384,430 of JAVJIX010000255.1, read as the reverse complement.
TTTCATTCTTTCAAACTACAGTGCATTTTTTAGACTTTTTGGACAGTCATATGCAATGCTTTTAAGAAGAGATGATCATTTTTTCTGGTATTTAGTGATAATCATTTACACTTATATATCATTAGCTTACATTTTGTCCTTGGTAAACTGCAGAAACTGGTCCATAACTCATTCTCTGCTGCTGGCATCAGTGGCATTTCAACGTAAATATTTTTATTCTCCGTGTTTTTATAAAGCTTTGGAACTCTCCTTGTATGACCTGGAGTTTTTCATTCAACCACCAAGTTTTTCATTCAAAACTGATCAACCGTCTCTCAAAAGCAAGTTTGATCATCCAAACTGTGAGCCTGTGCTCTTGTGTTTTCTGTGTTCTTTCAGTCATGGGCCAGAGCAGCTCAGAGCCTCAGTCCTGCTCTCAGGGGCCACACAGGAGCACTGGTTTGGTGCAGTCTGACTCTGGGGTCCAAACTTAAAGGAAAAGTAACGTTTTTTTACAATCTGAGCCTTCTTTCGGCAATAAAACAAGTAGTTTTACTCACCCATAACAGTTTGGTGTCAATTGGAGCAGTATCGCAGAACTTATCTTGAGCCGTTCTGTTCTACCAATGATCCCGTATCCGTTAGCGTGAGTGCTCGGGGCACTGATTTGCGGGGTCCAAATAACACAAACTTTAGCACTTTTCAAATCACAGAAGATCGCTGTGTCAGGGTAGACTTTTAGTAGATTCCAAAACGGCCTGAAACCCGATATCGCAACATCCCGATATCGCGATATCCCGATAAGTTCAGAGCGGTGTTAGCTGCTTTCGGACTAGCGGTGTTTACAAAACAGCTGAGTTCACGCATGCGCACTGTCCTCTCTGATGACGTCATCAAATGAAACTATAGCTGGATATTGGGTTTCAGGCCGTTTTGGAACCCACTGAAAGTCTACCCTGACACAGCGATCTGTGATTTGAAAAGTGCTAAAGTTTGTGTTATTTGGACACCGCAAAGTAATGCCCCGAGCACTCACGCTAACGGATACGGGATCATTGGTAGAACAGAACGGCTCAAGATAAGTTCTGCGATACTGCTCCAATTGACACCAAACTGTTATGGGTGAGTAAAACTACTTGTTTTATTGCCGAAAGAAGGCTCAGATTGTAAAAATCGTTAATTTTCCTTTAAATCTATGTGCCATGTGTAGCAGGTAGAACTCATTTTTGGACTTGACTGGAAATGTTCTTTTTTGTTTTCTTCTTTTTTGCAATACAAAGAATTGTGTGAAGAATCCCTCAGTCGTCCAGGTAGAATCCATGGTCAAAGGAGAAATTCAATTTGTCAACTGGACAAACGTTTATTTGGTCGAAGACGTTTCACAGCTCATCCAAGCTACTTCATCAATTCTGGCTGGACCTGTCCTGGCTAGGGCTAGGGCTAGACAGGACAGGTCCAGAAGTGTGAAAATACCCATTATGGTACTGAATGGGTATGCTAATCAAGACCTCAGACCGAAACTGAAAACAAATAGGTGTGACAGTTTAAAGGAGAATTAACGTTTTTTACAACCTGAGCCTTATTTCGGTAATAAAACAAGTTGTTTTACTCACCCATAGCACTTTGGTGTCATATGGAGCACTTCCAGAGATGCACGAGTATATGTAATATATGCCCCGAGCATGTAATATATGCCCCGTGCGATCTCCAAATAACACAAACTTTAGCACTTTTCAAATCATAGAAGCTCGATGTCTTAGTCTACGCTTTCATTTGAGTCAAAAGTGGCCTGTAATCCGAGATTTAGCCATAGTTTCGAGTAGGAGGACAGTGCGCATGTGCGGAGTCACAGTTTTTTTCACTCTCAGCTCCCACATGTGAATTTTGAACTACAAAAGCTGTGCTTCTTCATCTAAGTCTGTATTATGTAAAATATAAATGTACACATTACTAAGTGCAAAGTAGAGCTGTTGGAATAGCAAATACATCAACACTTTTGTCCTGTAATATGTAATGTGTTCTTGAAAATCAAACCTGACGTGTACACTTGTCACAGTGTGCAGAGCCTATACAGTCTCTCTACTCTCTACAGCTGAGGCTCCTTTCCCTGTTGGACACGTGTGGAACCCTTTCTTGTTAGATTTTAGGAACTCACAAAATGTACTTCTTCTTCACCACATGAGAACAAGGCTGTAGTACTGAAAAAAACAAGGTGAATTCCCTGATCATGTGTGTTTGTGAATGAGAGCTGTGCCCAGTGTTCTAAGAAAGAGCCTGACAACTGTGTGAACTGATGAGAGATGTTCCAAAAGATGTGACTCAGACCACGTAGGATAGAGGGAAACGCTCTCAGACTGAGCTCTGTGCAGTCACTTCCTCACAGGGTGGACACAGACTCACTGAAACATAGATTCATCACACCTGCCGTCACCTGCTTGTCCTGCATTTTCTGGAATGTTGCACAGTATATGATTAAACACATATGAACACACATATATTTATTATTACAATGCTTTAAAAATACCTTGAAAAACTACTACTACTACTTTTCTACTTTGAGCAGCTCGCCTCTCCACAGCCCGCTTCAGATCTGACCTGTTACTTAGCCTGACCCCATCTGCTTGTTTTCACTGGGGTCGATATGTTTAATGCCAGACTGTGGAACATTTTGAGCAAATAAATAATACAATTAAATTAAAAAGCAATATAGTTTCATGGGAGACAAGCCTTGGACATAAAAGTTACATAGTGTACCTTATTTAAAAAAAAAAAAAAAAAAAAAAATACACCATCCAAATGCAGCATCCAAAAAAACTCCTTGAATATTGATGAAAGGTTTGCAAACTGTTTGTAGGTCAAGTATGTCTATGCATATAGAAAGAATCTGGAAAAACAAATTATGTAACCCCTCTCTCTATCTCACTCTCTTTCCTTCTTTCTCTCGTGACTGTTTAAATCTTGTTCTTGGGGCCTCAGGGACTTTTATTACGGTGGCCCCATGAGGTCAAGTCACAAGGACATTTGAGATAAGAAGACAGAAAAATGCAGAGGCTAAAACACGACACTACTACACACAAGTCCAACTTAACACGAAGGCACGAGAAGCTCTCTGCACCATGTTGACTCAAGGGGTCAGAGGGCGAAGGTCAACCCTGATGGAGAGAGGGGAGGAGGGGGCGGAGACAAGGGAGGGAGGTGGAGAGGGGTAGATTTTTGGCGGGAAAGCGCAGAGGAGAGCCTAGACAGGGGGTGAATCAGTGTTTGCACAAGCTGTGATTCATGTAGACATTCCTATGAACACTACAAGGAAGAATGGAGGAGGGAGGGGGTATTTTAACTATTACTAAACTCAACGGCAATTTTACATAACTGTAGCATATTGACAACTTTTGTTAAATACTGCAAAAATTATAGCAAAAATCTTACCGTACTTTTTGTACTATAAGCCGCACCAACCAATTTTTTTTTTTTAATTAAGATTTGTACATACATAAGCCGCATCTGATTATAAGCCGCAGGTGTCCACATTGTAACTTAAAGGTCCCATGGCATGAAATTTTCACTTTCTGAGGTTTTTGAACGTTAATGTGAGCTCCCCTACCCTGTTTAGCCCCCCCCCCATGGTTAAAAGTTGCAAAATGTCTAAACTGAGCATTTGCGATCCTTTTCTGCGTTACAAAAAATCGGAGCTCAAACGGGCGATTTTGAACAAGGCACCTTATTGACGTCAGATCGAAAAAAGAAATGCAAATGCAGTTCCACCCCCGTCTGTCTGTACTCAGCGTCTCTGTAAATCACGCCCAGAGAGTTTGGACTGCGAATGCGCTAGGCAATGCGAAATGCGTTTTTTTATTTGCCTGGACGTGCCGTCCGAGTGTTTCTAGACTCAGAAGTCCTTTATCTGAGCCTCTGGACCTTTGAACAGCAGTGGTTTAATTTTATTTTATGTGGAAATGTGTTTATTTTTCAATGGAACGCTTCAAATCTCTCCCCCGTGCAAAAACAAGGAAATGGATCAGCTGAGGGCTACAGCGGAGAGCGGAGCGTTTGGCCACGCCCCCACCCTCTACTACTGGCCAGCTCTTTTCTCCTCATTTGCATTCAAGCAACAACGCCCATTATGACCTGTTCTGAAGGAGAAAAAATACTCTTTCTCATCTTATCTCTGTTTCTCATGCACTGAGTGTTGATTTTGAAGAAGGATTCATTTACAGTATTAGGGAACCATTAAGGAGCCATATAAAAGCATCAAGAAGTACCATGTCATGGGATCTTTAAGATATTTACACCGAAAGATGGTACACAAAAGGATTTTTTAAAAATTGTAATCAGCGTAAATACCGGTACGTGCTTTTTTTCGAACAGTGCCTACGGCAGAAACACGGCAGTATAACAACTGTATAATGGCCTGTAGCCTCTGAAAGCCTTAAAATAAAGTTTCAATTTTAACTTTAAAGGAGAATTGACGTTTTGTACAATCTGAGCCTTATTTCGGTAATAAAACAAGTTGTTTTACTCACCCATAGCACTTTGGTGTCATATGGAACACTTCCAGAGATGTTTTGGATTAGCGATATCCGTAGCGCGAGTTCTCGGGGCATGTAATATATGCCCCGTGCGGTCTCCAAATAACACAAACTTTAGCACTTTTCAAATCATAGAAGCTCAATGTCTTAGTCTACACTTTCGTTTGAGTCAAAAGTGGCCTGTAATCCGAGATTTATCCATAGTTTCGAGTAGATGAGGAGGACAGTGCGCATGTGCGGAGTCACAGCTGATTTCACTCTCAGCTCTCGGGACCCAAACATGAAACGCAAAGCTGTAAATTATGGATAAATCTCGGCTTTACAGGCCACTTTTGACTCAATTGAAAGTGTAGACTAAGACATCGAGCTTCTATGATTTGAAAAGTGCGAAAGTTTGTGTTATTTGGAGACCGCTTGGGGCATATATTAGTGCTACGGCTATCGCTAATCTAAAACATCTCTGGAAGTGCTCCATATGACACCAAAGTGCTATGGGTGAGTAAAACAACTTTTTACTACCAAAATAAGGCTCACATTGTAAAAAAAACATTAATTCTCCTTTAAGGGTAAACCCCCTGAACTGTTGATACCTGTAGGGGATTTTAAGTGGCTAAAACAAGGCTTCATTAATTCATGAACGCTCCTCACTTATTTGATAAGGTCTTGATAAAGAATTAATCCATGCTTATGTATGCCTGAGTATAAGCCGCAGGGTCTGAAGTGTGAGAAAAAAGTAGCGACTTATAGTCCGAAAAGTACGGTAATTAAAAGTATTAAGAATAAAGCATGCAAAAATGTATTACTTCTGAGCTTCTTTGTAAATACGGTGACATCTGTTGCCAAATGAATCGTTCAGTATGAAGCATAAACATGAAACAAGTTCAGTCAATAGAGTGGAATAAGTATTATATCATATTAACCAATAGATCCTTTGCACAATGTTGACTTTGTCACTGTTTTTCATAGATACAAATATTTTTCAAGTTAACAGCTCCTTTTACCTTTAGCTCAGTAGAGATTGGCAATTCCAGGGCTGAAATCATCCAAATGATTTTAGTTTAAAAACACTGTGGAGCACTTCCTGTATTTTCACATGACATCACAGGGTTGGACAGAGTGTTTGAAAGAAGAACTCAGCCTTAAAGGAAAATGAACGTTTTTTTTACAATCTGAGCCTTCTTTCGGCAATAAAACAAGTAGTTTTACTCACCCATAGCAGTTTGGTGTCAATTGGAGCAGTATCGCAGAACTTATGTTGAGCCGTTCTGTTCTACCAATGATCCTGTATCCGTTAGCGTGAGTGCTCGGGGCACTGATTTGCGGTGTCCAAATAACACAAACTTTAGCACTTTTCAAATCACAGAAGATCGCTGTGTCAGGGTAGACTTTTAGTGGATTCCAAAACGGCTTGAAACCCGATATCCAGCTATAGTTTCATTTGATGTTGTCATCAGAGAGGACAGTGCGCATGCGTGAACGCTGTTTTGTAAACACCGCTAGTCCGAAAGAAGCTAACACCGCTCTGAACTTTACTTTTCTGTTGCGATATCGGGTTTCAGGCCGTTTTGGAATCCACTAAAAGTCTACCCTGACACAGCGATCTTCTGTGATTTGAAAAGTGCTAAAGTTTGTGTTATTTGGACACCGCAAAGTAATGCCCCGAGCACTCACGCTAACGGATACGGGATCATTAGTAGAACAGAACGGCTCCAACATAAGTTCTGCGATACTGCTCCAATTGACACCAAACTGCTATGGGTGAGTAAAACTACTTGTTTTATTGCCAAAAGAAGGCTCAGGTTGTAAAAAAAAAACGTTAATTTTCCTTTAACAGCTCCTTTTACCTTTAGTTCAGTAGAGATAGGCAATTCCAGGGCTGAAATCATCCAAATGATTTTAGTTTAAAAACACTGTGGAGCACTTCCTGTATTTTCACATGACATCACAGGGTTGGACAGAGTGTTTGAGAGAAGAACTCAGCCTTAATATGCAGGGTTTGTGTGTTAAATGTGGGAATAAAAAAACTCCAGGTATGTTTTTCAGGAGGTCACAGCATTAATACAGAGATCAGAAAATAGTGCAATGGAACTTTAGTCATAGTATTGCTTCTGTGTTATCTCATCCCCCTTCCCCCCTCCCCGCAGAGGTGACGTGATGTTTGGTGTGCACCATGACTCAGGTTTTAGGTCCAAGGTCCATCCTCGCACAAAGAGCGCCAAAAAGACACGCCACGGAGGGAGTGAGGAGTCAAGAGTGGAACTGGATACTTTTACAAAAAAATAAAGTAAATAGGACTATTTTTAAGAATGAATACCTTCTGAGGAAATTTTTGTTTTGTTTTTCTTTATGCATTAGGGCTACAAGATGAATTTCAATCACATCACAATTTGAATGGACAAAATTAGCAAGTCACAAAGGCTGCAGTTATTGAAGTACCATAATTCCCTTTTCAACAACAAAATATTACATCTAACCCTGATCTCTACAAACATGCTCTGAAATTAGATTCTTATTAGTTCTTATTAGTTTGTCAGTTCATATTTCTTTTTTTGTTAGACTAGTTTATAATGTAAACTTTGCAAGCAAATCAAATCTCACAATTGTTCGTAAGAACTCTATGATGTTTTTCACAAATTGCATGCTTCTTCTTGTTGTATTGTTTATTTTATTTTTGAACTATATTACTTAACTTAACCTATTTTAATAACTTGGTTTAGTTGGTGCCGGTGCACTATGATCTGGGCAGTGGACCTGGACCGTTGCCCTGGCGACCTGAACATATAGATGGTTTAGTTGAATCTTTATGTGAAGGGACAGTGTACAGAGACATTAAAGGTCCCATGGCATGAAATTTTCACTTTCTGAGGTTTTTGAACGTTAATGTGAGCTCCCCTACCCTGTTTAGCCCCCCCCCCCCCCCCGGTTAAAAGTTGCGAAATGTCTAAACTGAGCATTTGCGATCCTTTTCTGCGTTACAAAAAATCGGAGCTCAAACGGGCGATTTTGAACAAGGCACCTTATTGACGTCAGATCGAAAAAAAGAAATGCAAATGCAGTTCCACCCCCGTCTGTCTGTACTCAGCGTCTCTGTAAATCACGCCCAGAGAGTTTGGACTGCGAATGCGCTAGGCAATGCGAAATGCGTTTTTTTATTTGCCTGGAGGCACGTCTGAGTGTTTCTAGGCTCGGAAGTCCTTTATCTGAGCCTCTGGACCTTTGAACAGCAGTGGTTTAATTTTATTTTCTGTGGAAATGTGTTTATTTTTCAATGGAACGCTTCAAATCTCTCCCCGTGCAAAAACACGGAAATGGATCAGCTGAGAGCTAGAGCGGAGAGCGGAGAGTTTGGCCACGCCCCCACCCTCTACTATAGGCCAGCTCTTTTCTCCTCATTTGCATTCAAGCAACAACGCCCAGAATAAAGTGTTTGAGAGAGATATTTATGACTCTTTCTCATCTTATCTCTGTTTCTCATGCAGTGAGTGTTGATTTTGAAGAAGGATTCATTTACAGTATTAGGGAACCATTAAGGAGCCATATAAAAGCATCAAGAAGTACCATGTCATGGGATCTTTAAGGATCTCTTTCTCTTGTGAAGTGTGAGCCACTGTTCCCTTGTGGATCAATAAGATTACTCTTCTTTCTGCTCCCTTTCATTCAATATTTTGTATTGCTATCACACTGATGATGTCTTTTTATACTTTATGAATTAAATAAATAAAACAAACAAACAAACAAACAATGAGATCTAAACAATTTCATTCATTCAAACAATCCTTATTAAAGTTGCACTACATAACTTTTATGGTGGATAGGAACCCTGTAAGTGTAAGTGCCTGGACTGCATCACTTTTCACTTTGCACGTTGGTATGGCCGTAAGATTTGGATCGCCTGAGCCTTTCTGTGTGGAGTTTGCGTGTTCTCCCTGTGTCTGGGTGGGTTTCCTCTGGGCACTCCGGTTTCCCCCATCAAACCAAAACATGCTCCAGGTAAAATCCTCCAGCTGAAGTCCTGACCAAGCCGGAGCAAGAAGATCATGGAGATGGTCCCCGGGCGCAGTAATGTGCTGCCGACTGCTCCTAATAACAGGATGGGTTAAATGCAGAGAAGAATTTCTCCTGTGTGAGATCAATAAAGTCACTTATTTTTTCTTTTCTTTTTTTTTTAGACTTAGACAAACCTTATTGATCCACAAGGGAAATTATTTGGATACAGTAGCTCACACATCATAATATAATATATAACAGAGAGGACAATAACAGAGTAATCACACAGCTGTAATAGCAACTAGCAGAAAACCCATCCATTATTTGTGTGATATCATTAAGACATTATCGGGCACATTTTTAGTAGTTTCTGATGGATTGGTAAAATAATCTGATTATTGACGCCCAGATAATCCATAAAAATATTTAAGACTACTTACATTTAGACAGACTTTATTGATCCATAAGGGAAATGACTTGGACACAACAGCTCAGACATCACAATATATTAGAATAACAAAGAGTAAACAATATCAAAAATTGGTAATAAACTTCTAAATAAGTAACAATAAAAAATAACAATATTGATGTATAATGTTTGTCAGTTTTGCCAGCCCTTATGTTCTATGGTGCCGGTATATTTAAGTTACTGTGGCACCTCAGTCTGTGCAGTCACTCTTTGGTTACACAAATCACATCACTGTGGAAGGTCTTAATGCCACACACACCCAGATCCTAACTAACGCCTAACCACGCTAACCTCTAACTGACAAACGCGCCTGAACTCCCTCGCTTTTCAGAGTAAACACAGTGTTACTCTGACAACCAGCAGTTATGTGGGGAAAAAAGGGTTTTTTGACAATAGGAATGGGAAAACAGTGGGAATCAGAGCAATAGAAGTTACATATTTAAAACTGCTCTATGTACCTATTCTGTTGGAGGGTCCACCCCCTGCTTGTCTCCACTGGGAAAGCATTACTTGGCTTGAATATTCCATTGTGCAGCATTAAACAGATGCCTACTACTGTATATGTGTATTTTATTACAGGTGCTTTTTTGCTTAAAGCCCCAGTGTGTAGGATTCGTGGCACATAGGTGGATGGTGCTATTGCACTTTCTGTTTTAGCTACGGCAGACCTCGAGGGTCACCCGGGCGCGCGCACGAGCCGCACGCCGCTACTGTATAAATAAAACGTGGTCCCGGTTTTTTGTTTTTCTTTTCTCATGAAAACACACATTCCCGATCATGTACCATGACACTCTACACATCAAATGAAACCTTACAGTCTCCTCTTTTTGACTATGCAATTCATTTCCCTGCACAACAATCACTCCCTGAGCACATGGGGCTTTTATACGGAAAAGCACAAAACAAGGTTAGCTTACCTTAGAATGCTTTGCACAGGTCAAACTCTGTATTTCACCATAAACTTGCTCTCAATTTGTCCGTAAGGATCCAGCGAATAAAATCCAGTAAAACAATTTAGTCCAAAACACGTGTTAGATCCATTACGACGTCTGATCCGGCAGCATGCTTGTGTTGTTTACCCAAAACCACGAGCCTTGCCGAAGGCGAAGGCGGAGCCCAAATGTCCTTCTGCGGCTCTCGTATTCAAAATGGCTGCCTCTGCATGGGGAAGATCCCCCTTTTATGTGACTATATCTAAGTCCAAAAGAATACTTTGATTTCATGATGGAAGTGAAAAGGCTTGGAAAACAATGTATTTTTGAATGGGTATCTTCAATTTCAGTAATTAATGGGTAAAAATCGTACACACTGTCCCTTTAAAGATGCACTGCGCAACTTTACTGGTAGAGGGTCCACTACCTAGTCTCCATGGAGATGTTGCTTTGCCTGGAGTGTTCCATGGTATGACATTAAACATATCTATCTTGCATTCAAAAATACAATATTTCCTTCTGTGAATAGGGGCGACTCTCCACAGATCTGACCTGTAATGTAGTGTAATGTTGTAATCTGCTTATCTCCTCTAGATAAAGCAATAACATTTCCATGGAGATAAGCAGAACCCTCCGCTAGAAATGTTACACAGTGCAAGGAATGACTTGAAAAACACACCACCTGAAAATGTAGTTTTAATGTGTTCAGTTCACTCCTTCACATAAAGCTATGCCTTTATTAGTCCCACAGTGGGGAGATTCCAGTTCTGCATTTGACCCATCCTGTTATTAGGAGCAGTGGGCAGCACATTACTGCGCCCGGGGACCATCTCCATGATCTTCTTGCTTCGGTTTGGTCAGGACCACAGCTGGAGGATTTACCTATGGTGCATGTTTTGGGTTGGTGGGGGAAACCGGAGTGCCCGGAGGAAACCCACCCAGACACGGGGAGAACATGCAAACTCCACACAGAAAAGTCTCTTCAGAGAAATGTGAGTGTGAAAAATTCGAGAAGTGAAAGAAGGAAGTAAAGACGTGACAGATTTGTTTCTAGGACAAATTCTTTCTAGGTCAAAGCAAACATGCAGAGTAATTGCTTTTGTCTGTCATAAAAATGTAATAAATGTATTGTCATAAGTTCTTCCTCTGTACCTTATATTCACTATCTCTGCCTGAAAAAATAAAAGTTGAAGTCTGTTTTTTTCCCTCCTCTGTGTAAACCTGATTTCAAAACATGAACCTTTCAGTCCAAAGCTGAAAACAACTATCTGTAATTGTGATTCAATCTAATCTAATCTAATCTAATCTAATCTAATCTAATCTATCTACCTATCTACCTATCTATCTATCTATCTATCTCTCTTGTTCTTTTTTCTGTTTTTGGGAGCAGAGGTCATAGGTCCCTTTGCATTGAAAACATTTGGGACCAGCTTATGCAGGTTGCTCGAGTCGAGTGACGAGTTTCGCATTTTTCTACTAGTGAAATCTTCTTGGAGTAAATCAAGCAGCCGCCCGAGGCACCTGTAAACACATTTGTCCCTGTCTAAAGTAATGGTCGCTTTAGGTCCTATGATAAATTACTTTTTTTCACTTTTTTCACTTTTCTATTTATGGAGTTGTAAAAATAATGGTGTTGAGCAGCTTTTCATTGCTGCACTTGTCCTGGGACTGACTGAAACTTGGAGGCCAAGAGGCTGTGTTCATGTGACATCACAACATTCTAAACTGTTTCTATATTTCAAATTGCACTGTGTCTACCATTACAGTGGTACCTCACCTTACAAAATTAATTCGTTCCAGAAGTGGTTTCGTAACGTGAAAAATTCGTAAGTTGAGTAGCTATTTCAATGGAAAAAGCCTGATTCGTTCCAAGGCCCCGATCCAAGTTTTTTTTTATAGTGTAACTTTTTTTATAGTGTAACATTGTGTTCTGATTGGTTTCTCAGACTGGATTTAAACTTTTCTCACATTTGTCTCTCGTTTAAACACTCAAACTTTCATAGATTTTCAACAAAATGTATTAATAATGAAGTGTGGGGGGAAGGGGGAGGGGGGACACACGTGTGATAGCAGCATGTGAGACAGCTGACCCGGCTGCCAGCAGGTCTAGACCTGGACTAAACCAGGACTAAACCTGGACTAAACCTGGACTAAACCTGGACTAAACCTGGACTAAACCTGGACTAGACCAGGACTAGACCAGGTGGATTAAAGCGCCGCGCGTGGATCTATTTCCTGGTATCATTTCGAGTCACAGCCGAGGCGAGCCCCCGCTCGCATGCAAGAGTCGCGGCGGTCCAGACCCGCTCCAGACCTGCCCACGTAAGGTGCTCACAGAGCGGCCTGGATAGAACCGTGAGGTCGGCCTCTTCAAGATCTCCAGGCCGGTGACCGGGACAATCCCCGGACCTATGCCCGCCTAGGGAGCTCTTAAGGCGGGTTGGCAGTTTCCCCCTGGGTCCCTGGATGTCTGGGGCTCTGTGCCTGTAGTGGCCCTGGAGAGCAGGTCTAGACTCTTGCATGCGAGCAGCGGCTCGCCTCAGCTGTGACTCGAAACGATACCAGGAAATAGACCCACGCGTGGCGCTTTAATCCACCTGGTCTAGTCCAGGTTTAGTCCAGGTTTAGTCCAGGTTTAGTCCTGGTTTAGTCCAGGTCTAGACCTGCTGGCAGCCGGGTCAGCTGTCACACATGCCGCTATCACACACGTGTCAGAGCGCAGTCTTCTCCCCCCTCCTCCTTCCCCCCACACTTCATTATTAATACATTTTGTTGAAAATCTATGAAAGTTTGAGTGTTTAAACGAGAGAGAAATGTGAGAAAAGTTTAAATCCAGTCTGAGAAAAGCGTATGTGGGTGGCTGAGCGCGCATTATTTGAATTTTTGAGATTTCGCGTTTCGTAACTTGAATTTTCTTTCATATCTAGAGACCAAAATTTACCGTGAAGGCATTTCGTAACTTGAAATTTTCGTTTGTTGGGTCATTTGTAAGGTGAGGTACCACTGTACTTTTCTGATGGGGATGTTGATGCTTGTCTCTATAAAAATGTTATTACATTGCCTGTAAAGGAAGAAAGTGGTGTGGAATAAATCCCGAAGAGGTTCAAGAAATTACTTAAGAAAGTAGAACTAGGCAATGATTGTCTTACAGAACAGCTGATTTATCATTTGAAATGAAAGTACAGAAGGGACATACAGTATTCAATAGTCTACTGCTCCAAAATGTGTTATTTTCAAATTATACACCACAAAAATGAGAAGAAACTAAAACATATGTTCAAATTCACCTCTGTCAACATAAAGCGTTTGTCACTTGTAGACTTCACAGTAAGAGTACTATTACACCAGGTGATATAGTTCAGCTGGTTAACTCAACTGGTAAAGTCACTTGACTTTCACCCAGGGGACATGGGTTCAAATCCACCCGGCAATGAGCAACCAGTGTGGGTCCTTGGGCCCGACCCTTCACGGTACTGCCCCCCGGGTGCTGGAAAGATGAGCTGCCCTCTGCTCCTGAAAGGATGGGAAAATGCAGATAAATAATTTCCCTACAGGGATAAATAAAGGATGTCTTCTTCTTCTTCTACTCGAATAGGAGTAATTGTTTGGTATTTGATAAACTATAGTGAAGTACAATTATTTTAAAGATGCACTACGTAACTTTTCTGGTGTAGGGTGTGTCTTTTTTGCTTTGCCTGGAATATTCCACATGGCATTTCATTTATCTGTCAACTATCTCCAAGATAAATGATCATCTTTAAAGAAGGTATCATTTTCAGTTATGGGTACTACTTTGCTATTACTGGTACTTGCACTACATGTTTCCTGTGTAGATTCATTTATGGTGCCGGTCTATTGACGGCAAGTGCCACACAATGTTAGGAAGCTTTTGACCTCATCCACAAGCTGTTACAGAAAGTGCTCTACCCCCTCCAGTCCACACACACTTGGACATTTCATCATTCTGACACCGACCACAATGCTAGAGTGTCCAGTGTTTGTTTATTTACTTGAGCAACTTGGCCTAAACACAATATAAGGAAGTGGGGAGAATGGGACCCCACGCCGACTGCATCCCTGTTTCGCCTGGTCTGTCTCCTCACGGGGCACCCCAGGCTGGAGTGACCGATTTGGGGCAGCTTTCTCCCACTCACAGGGGGTGGCTCTGTATCCTGTCACTGATAAGGACTGTGCAGAGGAGAGTGAAGGAGGGGAGATAAAGTCAAGTGGATCTGAACGAGGGCAATGGAGGAATTTTACTGCCCCCTATAGGGATGTAAAAATATGATGAGAGTCCAGAAGATGTAGATATAGAAGACAAAGTTGCAGTTTCACCTCCAAATCCCACACTGGCAGTGGTCACAGCTGAGAATATAAAGTCATGGGCCATGCATCAGCTGCAACAAACAAACTTTATGGAGTTTCAGAGACTGTGGATTATTGTTGCACTGGGATGAATACATTATCAAAGAAGAACGCTGAAGCTACCGCTGATCAAACCGTAACTTAATTAAGCTATGGATCTATTTTTACATCAATATTTTTGGTTTCTTTGGTTTCATCATCTCATTAACATCGTATCACATTGCTTTGCAATACAGACCTAATATTAATGTTTAAGCCTTATTAAAGCTACCATCCACAGATGTGAAGCCTGTTCTCCCTCCTCGTTCCCCTGATGTGTCCCTTGTTCAGACTCACCTGTGTTCTCTGCTCTTCTTCTGTCACTCTATCAGACAGGAGTAATGTAGATAGCATCTAGGGGTGATATGTGAGAATGCAAGGGCAGGTCGGCTTGCCTGGTTTACACCCATATCACAAGTGAGATATGGTCTGGAAGCCACCTTCGAAATATCTCGTACCGGAGGTGTGGTTTATGATCGCCAACGGCCTTTTATTGGGTGTTACGAATGTCTATCATTTGGCGTATACGTAGCCCATAGCCAATCATGTCAGTTGTCAGTTCAAACTACAAGTTTCCGTTTGTCACGTAGTACCCGTCACCGTCTTGCCACCCCTCCCCGCTCTCTGATTGGTTCCCAGAATCGGGAGAGCTCGCTTGCCATAGTCGCCAGGCTGTCTTTCAGATCGGAACGAACGAAAGTAACCTGGGATTTCCCAGGTTACAGGTCGGCCAATGTAATTACAGATGGTCGCTTTGAAGGTGTGACAGCTCTGACAAAAAATGTGAAAAGAATGTTGTGAACTTATCTGTCTGAACATTTTGTATCCATTATAAGACAGCAAATGGTGGTGAAGAGATGAGTGAGTTCAGCTAGAGCATTTGTGTTATTTCCATTAGTTCCAAAATGATGAAAAATGTTCATTGTTGCCATAGTGATTAACAAGTTGAAACAAAAATATGAATGGGAAAAAGTCCCCAAAATGTTATTGGAAGTCTATAAGACTGGGATTCCAAAATGATTTGACATTTGACAGGTCCTATAGGATGATTTTTTTTAATGCAAGCTGAGACATGATATTAATAAATTAATTTCACATTTAATTTTTTTTTCTTTTCTTTTTTGGCAGCTCCAGTCTGATGAAGTTTGACCAAAACTGAGTGCAGCGCATATAGAGATTCTATAAACTGACATTACCCCAACAGTTTAGTTCAAATTGCTCTCTAAACCAATTACAATCATTCCACTCTTCCCAAAACACTCCACACACCCCCACCCCTTCCCTCTCCACTTGACTGGGGCAAACTTGAGGAAATGAACCCCATTACCCCCCAGTACCAGTCTGGGACCTGCCCCTTAAAAACCACACTGGTGCACACAGAGCGCCCATTCACACTCAAAAACATATAGGTACAGACCAGACCCAACCAAACCAGGGCCAGACAAAGAGCCACTTCTCTGCCCAAAAAGGGTGTGGTTGGTGGGTTAGGGAGGGGGCCTGTGGTCCTGGGGGCCATTTCCAGCTGTTTAGGCTGAAGCGGTCACAATATTTAGTCTTCAAAAAGAGACTTTGCTACATTGAGGTAAAGGTGTAGTGGTTCTTCAGAAATGTGATGCATTTTGTTTGCAGTTTGCATATTCTTTCTGTGTCTGGGTCAGTTTCCTTTCAACTTACCCTATTTGTCAAAAGCCCATGGTACTCCTGACCAAACCAATCTGGATTTGGATCCCTGGTCACACACTGCTTTAACCCATAGACTACATCAAGAAGTGACACCACCCACAGCATTTGGCTCCAGTCAAATGAAATGAAGCAGTTATGGGGCAAGTTTGGAGTTCGGAGATAGTTTCAAATTATCAATAGAAATTGTATTTCTGGACAAAATAGTGAAAACCCAAGGATCATGTAAAGCATCTAATATGAACATTTTAGGACCAAAATGATGAGGCTCACTGCAGCAACTACAGAGAGAAAGGTGACCATTTTTCAATATAAAATCAATTGAAGCCCAAGAAAATTTAGCCCAGAAGTGCTTCCATGGTCACTTCCTGTTTGGAACACTGCAGCTAGTTGGCTAGTGTCCATTTGCATATGCAGTTTATGGTTTAACTGCAGGGGTTTGAAAGGAACAAATGGAGACACAAATGGAGAGTATTGACTTCCATTACGCTTTCAGGCATTAGTGACAATATCACCTACATATCACCTACATCAATAACATGGGAGATATTGTCAAGTAAATTATAATGGGCTACAATGGGCTACAAGCTGAATATTTTGCCCATAAAGACACTATCCCAAAACCCAAAAAACAATAAAACAATATGTCTCATAGACAACTGAAGACGTATTTCATATTTATAAACCAGGAAAAACGTTTATTTAGAATCTAATAGAGACCGTGGCTTAGTGGTTAGAGCACAAACTCAAAGGTCAAAGGTTTGATTTCTAGTCAATTCTTTTGTTATATCTTTTGTGTGTGTGTGTGTGTGTGTGTGTGTGTGTGTGTGTGTGTGTGTGTGTGTGTGTGTGTGTGTGTGTGTGTGTGTGTGTGTGACTTGAGTATAGGCTGACTGGCATCACCCAGTGCCCAGTAGTGGAAGCAGAGCTGCAGCAGTGAGCCAAGAGCGCCCTCTGCTGGATACCACAGGCAGTATTTGAATCTGCCCCTGGAGCGTCCCTGAGGGCACACACACGCACGGACGGTTTGGTGTCACTTTTGACGCCCTGAGATGAGAATGTGTGAGCCAGTGTACGTGCATCTGTAATTATGACGTAATATGAGGAGACCTTTGTGACAGAGGTTACACTGTGCCTAGTTACCTAGTACTTTGTTTCCAAGGAGATCTCACTGTCACAGCGTAATTATTGTTTACTGGAGCCTGTTTCATACAACAGGCAATGTTTTCCTTCAGTTCAATCAATCCATCAAAACTGTTTGCATACTGCTTTTCCAAAATCCACAATGTGAACAAGGTGCTCCACAAAACAATACAAGTTTAATTCACTGTTCAATTTGTTAAGCAATAAAAGAAAAATGCATTCACACAATAGCCTAATATAATAGCCTAAACAGTGTGATGTCTCACAAAAATTAGTTGTAGTAGCCTAAGAGTAGCAAAACAGAATTTGATATCTCCAGGTAGTAGTAGTTGTAGTAGTAATAGATCAGCAGTAGAATTAGATAATAGGTGGTGGTAGTAGTAATAGAGGAGTAGTAGTATAGGCTAGTAGTTAGTGTAATAGTTCTTGATTGAATAAACCACTGGCACAGATCAGACATGCCAAAAACATGACAATCAGTCCCAGGGCAGCTGTGGCTAAAAATGAAGTGGCTTATTGGATTTAAAAGATCCATAAATTATAAAACACTTCAGATATTAGATCAAAATCTGTGTCTTTATTATAGAATTAGGAAGATATAGTGATAAATCATGTTGTTTAGGGTTCATTTGTCAGGAATAACAGTATTGTCCAATCTTTTCATGTACAATATGCTCATTAAAACCCATATGCACAACAGTGACACAAATGCAAGCTTTGCAAAGCCACTCTGCGCTGTATTCGTCATCTGTCAATCCTTTTGTATACCTCTAATCCACACCATTCTCCATTGTCAGGCTCATATCCACCAGCAGGACCTTCACAAATTAGCTCAGGGCAATTAAAACGCACATCCAAACGGAGATTTAATTAACTTTGCTCCTCATTAAACAATTCACAAATCAATAAGGGATCAATGGTCAGAGCGACCTTTGCTGCTGTGGACAGATGGGTTGTGGTCACTTAGCAGGAACAAGCGCTGGAGCAGATGGGTAAGCATGACCCCTCCCCCCTCCACCGGCTCAAATCTGCCCCCAAAGGGTTTTATTTTTACCCCTGAGGTTACAGTGAAATTAAGCTTCCCTAAGATTCTCTGGTAAAGTTACATAATATGAGGTAAATACCAGTATTATATGATTTAAAGGTGAGTGATATTGAAAAAGTAAATGTATTCATATTTTATTGTTAATTTCTCAATTGAAAGATTCCACTGACAATGACTCTTTTATTTGTATTAGTTATTATATTCTTATTATTCTTATGCATATCTCAAAAAATATTGTATTATTAACTCTTCATATTATCCTCACATTAAAATCAGATATTGTTTTTTACAGACAACAACTATGTTCATTTATTCACAATAATTTTGATGATATTTTTAGGATAAGTAACTAGGCTCAGCTATTGTGTGGTTAGGGTTAGGGTCAGCTGGGAGACTCATCGATATATTGTATGTCAAGACAAATGCATGATAATCCAATTTATCTACTAGCAAATTAACTAAACAAGGCAAGGACTTATTGATAGGGATGTGTTGACTCACAACTTGTCACCCTGATCATACCAGCAAGATGCTCCAGTAATGGGAGTAAGATACAACACGCCCAAAGAATGCTCGTCGCAGTCTCATAAGATTATGCAACGTGCCAAGAGGCCTGGCTGGTCCGTGCACCAACAAAGAGGTGCTAAGTCTAAACCATAATACTGTATAAAACTCACTGTATAGACGTAAACATTGAGTCTCTGTGGGAATGTCGGTACAAGTACTCCTTGCTTTCTAATATTTGAATAAGTAAATTATCTGGACTTTATTTCTGTTTCAAGTGTATTCTTTATCCAAGCAGAAACAAACGAACACAAGAGGAAAAAGCATTTCCATCCATCCATCCATCCATTTTCTTCCGCTTATCTGGGGCCGGGTCGCGGGGGCAACAGTCTAAGCAGGGACTCCCAGACTTCCTTCACCCCAGACACTTCCTCCAGCTCCTCCGGGGGGACCCCAAGGCGTTCCCAGGCCAGCCGGGACACATAGTCCCTCCAGCGGGTCCTGGGTCTTCCCTGGGGCCTCCTTCCAGTGGGACATGCCCGGAACACCTCCCGAGGGAGGCGACCAGGAGGCATCCGGAACAGATGCCCGAGCCTCCTCAGCTGGCTCCTGTCAACGTGGAGAAGCAGTGGCTCTACTCCGAGCCCCTCCCGTGTGACTGAGCTCCTCACCCTATCTCTAAGGGTGCGCCCAGCCACCCTGTGGAGGAAACTCATTTCGGCCGCTTGTATCCGCGATCTCGTCCTTTCGGTCATTACCCAAAGCTCATGACCATAGGTGAGGGTAGGAACATAGATTGACCGGTAAATTAACCACAACGGTCCGGTACAACATCACTGCCGACGCTGCACCGATCCGCCTGTCAATCTCACGCTCCATCCTCCCCTCACTCGTGAACCCCGAGATACTTGAACTCCCCCACTTGAGGCAAGGACTCCTCACCCACCCGGAGAGGGCAAGACACCTTTTTCCGGTCAAGAACCATGGCCTCGGATTTGGAGGAGCTGATCCTCATCCCAGCCGCTTCACACTCGGCTGCAAACCGCCCCAGTGCACGCTGGAGGTCCTGGTTCGATGAAGCCATCAGGACAACATCATCTGCAAACAGCAGAGATGAGATCCTGTGGTTCCCAAACCGGATCCCCTCCAGCCCCTGACTGCGCCTAGAAATTCTGTCCATAAATATAATGAACAGAACCGGTGACAAAGGGCAGCCCTGGCGGAGTCCAACATGCACCGGAAACAGGTCCGACTTACTACCGGCAATGCGAACACAGCTCCTGCTCCGGTCATACAAGGACCGAACAGCCCTTATCAAAGGGCCCCGAACCCCATACTCCCAGAGCGCCCCCCACAGGACCCCACGAGGGACACGGTCGAATGCCTTCTCCAGATCCACAAAGCACATGTGGACTGGTTGGGCAAACTCCCATGCACCCTCGAGCACCCGATGGAGAGTATAGAGCTGGTCCAGTGTTCCCCAGCTGGGACGAAAACCACACTGCTCCTCCTGAATCCGAGGTTCCCTTACCGGGAAGGCTGAGGAGTGTGATTCCCCGATAGTTGGAACACACCCTCTGGTCCCTCTTCTTAAACAGAGGGACCACCACCCCGGTCTGCCAGTCCAGAGGCACTGTCCCCGACCGCCACGCGATGTTGCAGAGACGTGTCAGCCAAGACAGCCCTACAACATCCAGGGACTTGAGATACTCAGGGCAGATCTCATCCACCCTCGGGGCCTTGCCACCGAGGAGCTTTCCAACCACCTCAGTGACTTCAGCCAGGGTGATGAGTGAGTCCGACCCCGAGTCCCCAGCCTCTGCTTCCTCCTCGGAAGACGTGACGGCGGGATTGAGGAGATCCTCAAAGTATTCCTTCCACCATCCGACAACATCCCCAGTCGAGGTCAACAGCTCCCCACCCACACCGTAAACAGTGCTGGTGAAGCACTGCTTCCCCCTCCTGAGGCGCTGGACGGTTTTCCAGAATTTCTTTGAGGCCGTCCGATAGTCCTCCTCCATGGCCTTTCCGAACTCCTCCCAACTCCGAGTTTTTGCCTCTGCCACCGCCCGGGCTGCAGCACGCTTGGCCCGCCGGTACCCATCGGCTGCCTCCGTAGTCCCACGAGCCAACAAGGCCCGATAGGACTCCTTCTTCAGCCTGACGGCATCCCTTACTTCCGGTGTCCACCACCGGGTTCGGGGATTGCCGCCGCGACAGGCACCACAGACCTTACGACCACAGCTACGGGCGGCCGCATCGGCAATAGAGGCAGAGAACAGAGCCCATTCGGACTCTATGTCCCCAGCCTCCCCCGGAATCCGGGAGAAGCTCCCCCGGAGGTGTGAGTTGAAGGTGCCCCTGACAGAGGGCTCTGCCAGACGTTCCCAACAGACCTTCACTACGCGCTTGGGCCTGCCAGGTCTCTCCGGCTTCCTCCCCTGCCAGCGGACCCAACTCACAACCAGGTGGTGATCAGTTGACAGCTCTGCCCCTCTCTTCACCCGAGTGTCCAAGACACGCGGCCGGAGGTCAGATGACACGACAACAAAGTCGATCATCGACCTCCGTCCTAGGGTGTCCTTGTGCTTGAACACAATGGAAATGTTCAGCATTTCCATTACAATATAAAAGTTGTTTATGTTTACATTTGGCAGTTTCTCAAACGTGACCTCCGTGCATGAGGCTAACCGTGTACCGTGTGAAGGAGAGTGCATCATTTAGACTAGAGTGTATTTTTATCCTCCTTTAGATAAAACTACAGTACAAATTATGTAGTCCACTTTTATACCTGGTTTAGCCGTAGAGTAGACCTGGAATAGTCGTGTTATAGACCTGGCACTTGGACAGCCACCTTTGGTACTTTGGTGTCCTACATTTGAGAGAAATGAGTTTTCCACTTTGCAATAAACTCAAAAGCTAAAAAAAAAAATGGCTTGTTTCATTTGAGAAACATAAAATTTGTATTTGGAGTTTGAAATCTCAGGACCATTGTCTTTATCAAACAAACCCCTCCGCCATCTCAAAGATTAGATATCATTAGATATCATTCCCTGCACTCCACTTGGAGATGTCAAAGTCTATACTGATTTCCACCGTAATTGTTTCCAGAGATTTTTAACTCAGACTTAGACAAACTTTATTGATCCACAAGGGAAATCACTTGGACACAGTAGCTCACACATCACAATACAATAACAAAGAGAAAAATAAATATAAATAGTAATAATAAATTCTAAATAAGTAGCAGATTCTAAATAAGTAAAAAAAAAAAAAAAAAGACAAATATCAAAAATAATCATCTTATTTCATTTGTTTTTATTATATGTGATGTCATTACCCGTGTGGGTCCCTCCCCCCTCGGTGTCCACAGCACTGCCCAGCTGTCCCTGTTCACTCAGCTGACGGACCGAGGAGGGCGAGGGGGGCCCCAGGATCACAGCTGAGAGGAGGAGGAGGAGGAGGAGGGGGTGAGGAAGAGGGGGCCACAGCCGTCACAGCTGCTGCACTCTACAGTCCAATCATATTAGGCCACCTGAGAGAAGCTCGTTTGAGGAAAACGCTGTGGGGAAAAGTAACAAGGAACTGAAATGAAGCATGAACATTGAACAAGAAGGAGTAAGTAAATATTACTTTTCAAAAAATGTACTGAGACCCAAATAAATCAATAATACATCAAAATAATAAAGCTGCCATGTTTGTTTTGGTGTGTGTGGGCGGCTGCCTTGTGATTGAGTTGGAACACACTGGTGAATTGGACAAACGCAAAAGGATTCTGGTGAGAATCCACTGCAATTTCTGTCACACTGGCTCTATGACAGGGCAATGACAGGGCAGGAGAGTGAATCACTGCCCAATACACTGTGTAAGTGTATTGTTTTATGCAGGGAATGCTCAGAAATTGTCAATATGATATCAAATCTTGGCCTTAATCTTGAGATAGTGTTAGAGTGAGTAGAGCAGGCCCTCGTCTTATCACCTGCAGGGCTCCAGCTGTGGTCTTATTCTTCACTGTATCAGCTTAAGCCGGCCTTTATTGTTCTACTGTATGCAGACATAACAAAACTATTGTGTTCTGTGTGTATATAAGTGATAACATATCTGGATTGTTCTTAAATCAGTGAAAAGAGCTTTTAGTCTGAGGTTGTGCGAACATATGTACAGATTATCAGGCCCTCAGCCATGAAGCAAACGGCATATGAAATACCGTGACAAATGTCAAATATGATTGATTTATTTCAGGACAGTGCATATTAATGAACATTTCTGTAAATGTGCCAGATTAAGCGGGGCTGTTTTTCAACTGTAGTCCTGTGACAGATGTTAATGTCTGCCTATTATCTTAAAGGTCCCATGGCATGAAATTTTCACTTTTTGAGGTTTTTGAACGTTAATGTGAGCTCCCCTACCCTGTTTAGCCCCCCCCCCAATGGTTAAAAGTTGCGAAATGTCTAAACTGAGCATTTGCGATCCTTTTCTGCGTTACAAAAAATCGGAGCTCAAACGGGCGATTTTGAACAAGGCACCTTATTGACGTCAGATCGAAAAAAGAAATGCAAATGCAGTTCCACCCCCGTCTGTCTGTACTCAGCATCTCTGTAAATCACGCCCAGAGAGTTTGGACTGCGAATGCGTTAGGCAATGCGAAATGCGTTTTTTTATTTGCCTGGAGGCACGTCCGAGTGTTTCTAGGCTCGGAAGTCCTTTATCTGAGCCTCTGGACCTTTGAACAGCAGTGGTTTAATTTTATTTTCTGTGGAAATTTGTTTTTTTTTCATTGAAAAGGCTCTCCTTTCCTCCTCCGCTCTTAAAAGGCGGAAATGGATCAGCTGAGAGCTCAGAGCGAGAGCAGAGAGTTTGGCCACGCCCCCACCCTCTACTATTGGCCAGCTCTTTTCTCCTCATTTGCATTCAAGCAACAACGCCCATTATGGCCTGTTCTGAGAGAGAAAAATTACTCTTTCTCATCTTATCTCTGTTTCTCTTGCACTGAGTGTTGATTTTGAAGAAGGATTCATTTACAGTATTAGGGAACCATTAAGGAGCCATATAAAAGCATCAAGAAGTACCATGTCATGGGATCTTTAATGGTGTACTGCGTAACATTTCCGATTCATGTATTTCACCTACTTGGAGATTTTATGGAATTATGATTCCACAGTATGTAACCCAAGGAAACTGAAATTGCAAGTTTCCTTTTCCAATGAATTTTTGAGTCAGATTGGATTGAATAATTGCAAGAGGTTTGATAACATAATGAACAGGCAGGCAAAGCATTCAACTCCATGGAGACAAGCAGATACCTATTGCCAGAAAAGTTACACAGTGCATCTTTAAGACAAGTCGGAATGACAGTTTTTCTCCATTGGTTTGGCTCATTTCTTGAAATAGAAATGACATTCTCAAAACAACATGGATAAATTCTCAAATCATTTGGCCATTGTTCACAACAGAGTGGATATTCTCACTGTTTTAATCAAACTGCAGTTGTCTTAGTACATCTCTTCAAATCATTAAGTACAAGTAGCCTACAGTTAGCACAATTTTCAAGTGAATACATCTTGTTGATCTAAACTGACTGACTGATTGTAATGGCCATTCTCTCCAAAACATGTCAGTGTTATTTCATTGTATAAGTCATCACATGCAGAACAGTCTGTCCAGTTGTCAAAATTAGTCAGGAACATAGAGTAAGAGACTGAATACCATATGAATTTCTTGGATCATCCGGTGGCCAGGAGGGCCGACGACCAGTGAAGGGCCACAGTAAATCAGCTTTATTTACAGTGCTGTAGGCTTGTTGCTTGTATGTGTTTTGTCTTGTTGTTGTTTAGAGACTATACAGTATATGATGCTGTATTCATTTTCTTTTTACTTTACAGTATGTGTGAATACTCATTCATTCATTTTCTTCCGCTTTTCCATTTTCTGGGTCGCGGGAGCAGCAGTCCAAGCAGTGTTCTGCTGCCCAGAACACACAATGCACCAGCCCTCAGAATCCTTCCACGGGTGGTGGGTCCACAGGAGGACAGCTCACAACGAGCCTTGATGTATCTTCCATGGGGTCTACCAATGTCCACAGACACTGGGGGCGAGGTGGGGTTAAGTGTCTTGCCCAAGGACACAACAGCAGCGCTCATCTGTGGGAGCTGGGATCACATGCGGTCAACCCGTCAAGAGCGGGATTCGAACCGCCAGCCCCTGGATCACGAGGCAACCAACTGAGCTACTGCCGCTGCTGTGTGAAGAGATTTGAAGCGTTCCATTGAAAAATAAACACATTTCCACAGAAAATAAAATTAAACCACTGCTGTTCAAAGGTCCAGAGGCTCAGATAAAGGACTTCCGAGCCTAGAAACACTCGGATGTGCCTCCAGGCAAATAAAAAAACGCATTTCGCATTGCCTAGCGCATTCGCGGTCCAAACTCTCTGGGCGTGATTTACAGAGACGCTGAGTACAGACAGACGGGGGTGGAACTGCATTTGCATTTCTTTTTTCGATCTGACATTAATAAGGTGCCTTGTTCAAAATCGCCCGTTTGAGCTCCGATTTTTTGTAACGCAGAAAAGGATCGCAAATGCTCAGTTTAGACATTTCACAACTTTTAACCATAGGGGGGGCCTAAACAGGGTAGGGGAGCTCACATTAACGTTCAAAAACCTCAGAAAGTGAAAATTTCATGCCATTGGACCTTTAAAATATCAATCGAAAACCTAATCACATGCTTGTCAGAAAAATTGCATATATTTCCCAAATTGATCACGAATGTCCAAAGCCTAACCTTTCACTTGTAGACCCTCCACTGTAAAATCCAGAGGCGTAAAGCTGCTCTCTGCACTTTTCACACATCTCTGGTTTCACTTGATGAGTCCATTAGCACAGTTCAAACCTTTGGGACAGGACTTCATTGTTTTTGCTCAGGGCCCCATAGCACAAAGCTGATATTGATCTTACAATGGGTCTGCTGTTATAACCATCTGCAAACACATATTATCCTGAGGGGTCCGTAGAGCTTGGTTTGACCAAACGACAGCAAGAAATCAATCTGTAAGGGCAAGTTTTATTTTTATGGTCCAGTTTTGGATGGGCTGATGGATGAATGGGAAAGTAACACTTAAAAATATCTCAAAACAAGTCATGTACCCTTGTTATAGTTTGGTATAGTGGCAATGTATACCAGGGCTGGACTGGGACAAAAAAAAGGCCCTGGCATTTTTGGCTTAGACCGGCCCCTCATAATTAGTCCTGGTTTAGTCCTGGTTCAGACCTGATTTAGTCCTGATTTTGACCTGATTAGTCCTGGTTTAGTCCTGGTTCAATCCTGATTTAGTCCTGGTTCAGACCTGATTTAGTCCTGGTTTAGTCCTGGTTCAATCCTGATTTAGTCCTGGTTTAGTCCTGGTTCAATCCTGATTTAGTCCTGATTTAGATCTGATTTAGTCCTGGTTTATTCCTGGTTCAATCCTGATTTAGTCCTGATTTTGACCTGATTAGTCCTGGTTTAGTCCTGGTTCAATCCTGATTTAGTCCTGGTTCAGACCTGATTTAGTCCTGGTTTAGTCCTGGTTCAATCCTGATTTAGTCCTGATTTAGTCCTGATTTTGACCTGATTAGTCCTGGTTTAGTCCTGGTTCAAATCCTGATTTAGTCCTGGTTTAGTCCTGGTTCAATCCTGATTTAGTCCTGGTTCAGACCTGATTTAGTCCTGGTTTAGTCCTGGTTCAATCCTGATTTAGTCCTGATTTAGACCTGATTAGTCCTGGTTTAGTCCTGGTTCAATCCTGATTTAGTCCTGGTTTAGTCCTGGTTCAAACCTGATTTAGTCCTGATTTAGTCCTGGTTCAATCCTGATTTAGTCCTGATTTAGACCTGATTAGTCCTGGTTTAGTCCTGGTTCAATCCTGATTTAGTCCTGATTTAGACCTGATTAGTCCTGGTTTAGTCCTGGTTCAATCCTGATTTAGTCCTGGTTTAGTCCTGGTTCAAACCTGATTTAGTCCTGATTTAGTCCTGGTTCACACCTGATTTAGTCCTGGTTCAGACCTGATTAGTCCTGGTTTAATCCTGGTTTAGTCCTGGTTCAGTCCTAAATTGTGGGCCTGTCTCTAAGAAAAAAAGAAGAAAAAAAAAGAAGAAGGGCATCGGCCCCTAGGACAGACAGACAGACAGATAGATAGATAGATAGATAGATAGATAAGAGACCTCTGCATTTTTTTCTGAAATCAGCATCTCTACATGTATTACAGCCATTCCATTCCAGCGTCTGTTGAATTCCAGCACAAACACAAAGCTGAGCTACTTCAGTTCTTGCACCAGGAGTGGAATAAAGTCACCCAAGAACAATGTGAAAGACTTGTGG
Source organism: Paratrypauchen microcephalus (assembly GCA_036785185.1). NCBI lineage: Eukaryota > Metazoa > Chordata > Actinopteri > Gobiiformes > Gobiidae > Paratrypauchen > Paratrypauchen microcephalus. The sequence goes on along the minus strand of JAVJIX010000255.1, from coordinate 357,400 downwards.
AGAGCATGCCAAGACGCATGAAAGCTGGGATTAAAAATAAGGGTTATTGCACCACATTTGTGAACTCTTCCTAAGTGTAAACATTAGTATTATGTTGTTTTAAAATGAATTTGATCTTGTTTCTTTGCATTGTTTGAGCTCTGAAAACATGGATCTTTTTTGTTATTTTGACCATTTGTCATTTTCTGCAAATAAATGTTTTAAATGATCATGTTTTGGGGGGAATTTCACTACTGGATGAATGAGGGATTACACTTCTTAAGTCCATATTTTCAAAATACTTCATAAACAACATCTTATAAAAGGAAAGCAAATTAACAAAGTAATCTTATATTGTTATGTATATAAATGTACTTATAAATATTAATGAGTATTTTTGCTCTGAATCCTCTGAAAGCATACACTTCTCTGTCTATTGTTTTCGCTCTGACGTGGCTAGTTTCTATCATCCAATCAGAAGAGAGGATTTCCCAAACAAGCTCAGAGTTCACTGGGTTCAGACCAAACAAAAACAGTCTCCAGACCAGCATATGGAGCTCTGCTGAATATTAGAATAACCAAGAAAATACACAAAAGGTTGAAAAACAATGCGTTGTTCAGCCCGTTCAGGCCGGAAAGTTCAAGTGTTCAGTTACGCACATTCACACAGAACATTTCAAAGTACTTTCGATTATCATGTTGTGCTGAGCCTCCGAAAGGGAAATCTACAATACTTGAACAAGTTTACAGTATTGCTTGATTAGCCTGAATAAAAACTCATAAAAGTGAATGAGCAAATAGAAAAAAAATCCAGGTTTATTCATTTAAATAGTATTAGTATTAACTTCTTATGATGTTACCGCTAAAGCCGTACTTTCTAGGTGATTTCTAAAGTACCTCGTTACTCCGTGTGGTTGCTTAAAGATCACATGATGCCATTAAACCTCTCTGGACTCCTCTCATGTGATGGAGTGTGGAGGCCGTGGGGGAGGGGCGGTCTATCAGATGACCAGATTCAAGAGCAAGGTGGGGGCGACGAGGGGGCAACAGGGGCTAAAACAGTGGTCAGAGGAGAAGAAGAGAAGAGGACATTTGGGGTCGGGGGGTTGGGAGAAAATAGAATGACGAGAGGCATTTATGTGACAGGAAGAAAGAGGGAGCGAGAGGAAGAGGAGAGATAGAGACGGGTGAGAGAAGGGGTGAGAAGAGACAAAATACAAAGGATGTACAGAGGGTTGAGAGAGGGTAAAGAAAGAGAAGAGAGACGAGAGAGGAAGGGAAAACTAGAGATAAAGAACAAAGCATAGAACGATTGAAGGTGGGGTGACTTTATGTCTTGTAAAAATATAAAAACACCAATTCACCTGTGCAGTGTCTCTCCTTATCTCTTGTACATATCTGAATTATTAGTTTGTCTGTTACAGTATAAGGTGTAGAGGGGGATTGGAAAAGGAGGAAGAGAAGGGAGGGGTAGGCGTGTAGTGCGTGGTAAGGCTGGGAGAGGGAGGGGGGTGGTTCCAGATGGACAGTGGATGGGAAGTGTCCCGTCGGTGAGAGGAGGGTTCAGGCTCAGCACATGCCAGTGGTGCCATCTCTGCAGCTGACAACAACATCGCGGGTGGAGAAATGACCAAGAAGGACAGAAGGACAGAAGGAGGGAGAGGAGGGAGCAAAGGAGATGGAGAAAGAAAGGAGAAAGGACAAAGGAGGGTGGGTGCCACAACATCACACATGTGAAGAAATGAGAGAAGGAGCGAGAAGAAATAAAAGTAAAATGTATTGAAAGAAAGGGCGGCGCTGAGGCTAGCACTCTCACCTCACTGCAAGAAGGTTCTGGAGTTACTGGTTTGACTCCTGGGTCCATCAACTCAAAATATGCACAATCCTCCCACTAAGGTGGTCCTGACCAAGCCTCAACTCACGATCTGCAGCTGAGCCCGGGCTGCTGGTTCTGACAGGCTGTTGACAGCGGCACTGGAAGATAAATACAGGCGACAATGAAGTGTACTTTATCTTATGTGGTTATACTTCACCTCTCTCAATTTTATTTTATTTTTTAAAGATCCCATGACATGGTACTTCTTGATAGCCTGGGAATTCCCAGGCCGCTTCCGTTCGTTTCGAACTGGAAGGCGGCCTGGAAACTCGTCCAAGCGAGAGTCCCAGATTTAGGGCCCCAATCAGAGAGCGGGGGAGGGGTGGAAAGACGGTGACGCGTACTACATGACAAACGGAAGCTTGTAGTTTGAACTGACAACTGACATGATTGGCTATGGACTTACGTATACGCTCAATGATAGACATTCATAACGCCCAATAAACGGCCGTTGGCAATCGCTAACCACACCTCCGCTACGGGATTTTTCGAAGCGAGTTTCCAGACCCATATCTCACTTGTGATATGGTCAGGTGTTAACCAGACTAACTTCTTGATGCTTTTATATGGCTCCTTAATGGTTCCCTAATACTGTAAATGAATCCTTCTTCAAAATCAACACTCAGTGCATGAGTAACAGAGATTAGATGAGAATGAACACTCCATAATGGGCGTTGTTGCTTGAATGCAAATGAGGAGAAAAGAGCTGGCCTATAGTAGAGGGTGGGGGCGTGGCCAAACTCTCCACTCTCCGCTCTAGCTCTCAGCTGATCCATTTCCGTGTTTTTGCACGGGGGGAGAGATTTGAAGCGTTCCATTGAAAAATAAACACATTTCCACAGAAAATAAAATTAAACCACTGCTGTTCAAAGGTCCAGAGGCTCAGATAAAGGACTTCCGAGCCTAGAAACACTCGGACGTGCCTCCAGGCAAATAAAAAAACACATTTCGCATTGCCTAGCGCATTCGCGGTCCAAACTCTCTGGACGTGATTTACAGAGACGCTGAGTACAGACAGACGGGGGTGGAACTGCATTTGCATTTCTTTTTTCGATCTGACGTCAATAAGGTGCCTTGTTCAAAATCACCCGTTTGAGCTCCGATTTTTTGTAACGCAGAAAAGGATCGCAAATGCTCAGTTTAGACATTTCGCAACTTTTAACCATGGGGGGGGGGGGGGCTAAACAGGGTAGGGGAGCTCACATTAACGTTCAAAAACCTCAGAAAGTGAAAATTTCATGCCATGGCACCTTTAATATTTACTGTACTATGAAATACTTTGGCTGAGAAAATAACAGTATTTTTGCAGTATCATGCGGGGGTATGCAGGGGCCTCAGGGTGTGTGTGGCTGTAACTGCTCGTCAACAACAGACAACAGACTAAAAACAGGGAGGAAAAGGAGAATCAGAAAGGAAAATAAAAGAGGAAACAAAAGGGGAAATAACGAGAAGAAACATTTTGCCATTTCATTCACTATTATTTATAAAAAATAAAAAAGGATTTCTTTTTTCAATACACATTATTTACAAAATACAGATCCAAAAATGAGCTCCCCCTTCTGTGAAGACAGAGGGGTTTCCTGGGGTGATCACCTGTCCCTATACTCCTGACACACATTATCCTCACACATTAACAAACAAAAAGTGAAATAAAAACATCACGGCACATGTGTTCAGATAAAGGATAGAGCACACTCGCACAGTCTTAAAGGAAAAGTAACGTTTTTTTTACAATCTGAGCCTTCTTTCAGCAATAAAACAAGTACTTTTACTCACCCATAGCAGTTTGGTGTCAATTGGAGTGGTATCGCAGAAGTTATGTTGGAGCCGTTCTGTTCTACTAATTATCCCGTATCCGTTAACATGGTGCTCGTATCATATGCTCGGGGCATTACTTTGCGCTCTCCAAATAACACAAACTTTAGCACTTTTCAAATCACAGAAGATCGCTGTGTCAGGGTAGACTTTTAGTGGATTCCAAAACGGCCTGAAACCCGATATCCAGCTATAGTTTCATTTGATGACGTCATCAGAGAGGACAGTGCGCATGTGTGAACTCAGCTGTTTTGTAAACACCGCTAGTCCGAAAGAAGCTAACACCGCTCTGAACTTTACTTTTCTGTTGCGATATCGGGTTTCAGGCCGTTTTGGAATTTACTAAAAGTCTACCCTGACACAGCGATCTTCTGTGATTTGAAAAGTGCTAAAGTTTGTGTTATTTGGACACCGCAAATCAGTGCCCCGAGCACTCACGCTAACGGATACGGGATCATTAGTAGAACAGAACGGCTCAACATAAGTTCTGCGATACTGCTCCAATTGACACCAAACTGCTATGGGTGAGTAAAACTACTTGTTTTATTGCCGAAAGAAGGCTCAGATTGTAAAAAAAAAACGTTAATTTTCCTTTAAATCTATGTGCCATGTGTAGCAGGTAGAACTCATTTTTGGACTTGACTGGAAATGTTCTTTTTTGTTTTCTTCTTTTTTGCAATACAAAGAATTGTGTGAAGAATCCCTCAGTCGTCCAGGTAGAATCCATGGTCAAAGGAGAAATTCAATTTGTCAACTGGACAAACGTTTATTTGGTCGAAGACGTTTCACAGCTCATCCAAGCTACTTCATCAGTTCTGGCTGGACCTGTCCTGGCTAGGGCTAGGGCTAGCCAGGACAGGTCCAGAGGTGTGAAAATACCCATTATGGTACTGAATGGGTATGCTAATCAAGACCTCAGACCGAAGCTGAAAACAAATAGGTGTGACAGTTTAAAGGAGAATTAACGTTTTTTACAATCTGAGCCTTATTTCGGTAATAAAACAAGTTGTTTTACTCACCCATAGCACTTTGGTGTCATATGGAGCACTTCCAGAGATGCACGAGTATATGTAATATATGCCCCGAGCATGTAATATATGCCCCGTGCGGTCTCCAAATAACGCAAACTTTAGCACTTTTCAAATCATAGAAGCTCGATGTCTTGGTCTACGCTTTCATTTGAGTCAAAAGTGGCCTGTAATCCGAGATTTAGCCATAGTTTCGAGTAGGAGGACAGTGCGCATGTGCGGAGTCACAGTTTATTTCACTCTCAGCTCCCGGGACCCAAACATGAAACGCAAAGCTGTAAATTATGGATAAATCTTGGATTACAGGCCACTTTTGACTCAAACGAAAGCGTAGACTAAGACATCGAGCTTCTATGATTTGAAAAGTGCTAAAGTTTGTGTTATTTGGAGGCCGATGCCCCAAGAACTCACGTTACGGCTATCACTAATCTAAAACATCTCCGGAAGTGCTCCATATGACACCAAAGTGCTATGGGTGAGTAAAACAACTTGTTTTATTACTGAAATAAGGCTCAGATTGTAAAAAATGTTAATTCTCCTTTAATTTCATTGTAGTTAGCTCCTCCCTTCAGGCAGATATAAGCAGTGTCCACAGCACTCTAGTCAGAACTGAAGAAGCAGCTTGGATATGCTGCGAAACGTATTCAACCAAATAAACTTTGTCCAGTTGACAAATTGAATTTCTCCTTTTACCAATACAAAGAAATGAGAATGCTTTTATGAAAGGACATTGCATTGCTTTGCCTGGAAGGTTCCACAGTACAGCAGTAAACATATATTGTGTATCCGTTCAATTGCATGTACTATTAGTGCTTAAGAGTGATAAATAAAATAAGTTTAAAGCCATGTTAAAGGAAAATTAACGTTTTTTTTTACAATCTGAACCTTCTTTCGGCAATAAAACAAGTAGTTTTACTCACCCATAGCAGTTTGGTGTCAATTGGAGCAGTATCGCAGAACTTATGTTGAGCCGTTCTGTTCTACCAATGATCCCGTATCCGTTAGCGTGAGTGCTCGGGGCATTACTTTGGGGTGTCCAAATAACACAAACTTTAGCACTTTTCAAATCACAGAAGATCGCTGTGTCAGGGTAGACTTTTAGTAGATTCCAAAACGGCCTGAAACCCGATATCGCAACAGAAACGTAAAGTTCAGAGCGGTGTTAGCTTCTTTCGGACTAGCGGTGTTTACAAAACAGCTGAGTTCACGCATGCGCACTGTCCTCTCTGATGACGTCATCAAATGAAACTATAGCTGGATATCGGGTTTCAGGCCGTTTTGGAATCCACTAAAAGTCTACCCTGACACAGCGATCTTCTGTGATTTGAAAAGTGCTAAAGATTGTGTTATTTGGACACCGCAAATCAGTGCCCCGAGCACTCACGCTAACGGATACGGGATCATTAGTAGAACAGAACGGCTACAGCATAAGTTCTGCGATACTGCTCCAATTGACACCAAACTGCTATGGGTGAGTAAAACTACTTGTTTTATTGCAGAAAGAAGGCTCAGATTGTAAAAAAACGTTAATTTTCCTTTAACTATGAGAAAAATTACATAGTGCACCTTTAACATGTTTCCTTTTTTTTTTTTTTTATCTTAATTTGGTCTTAATTTTAATCTCTAGAGTGATCTACCCAGAGGGAGCAGAGTGCCCTGGGACAATGGCCTCTTTGAGCAGTTCAAAAGATGAGAACTGCCCCAAAACAAAAGACAGGGCTGCTGCACTCTTTCAGAAACAAGGTGTGGCTCTCTGACCATCAAAAGCCCTGCTGAGCTTTGATCCACAATGCAACCTGTGTCACCTATTGTGTCACCTATTGTCTGCGCAGAAAAGGAAACCCCAATATTTACCAAACACACAAATCTCTATGAACTGGGCCAAATTGCCAAAGAAAAAAGTTGACTTTTGTTTTGACCTGTTACTAAAAACCTCTATTGTTGTATTTTAAAAGTGTTTTGGGCATTATTTAAGCTATATCAGACAAAGGGGCAAAGGAACAGAGAAAATAGACCAAGAAAGAAGTGCAGCTCATGCCTTTAATGTGGTTTGGTGGAGTCTGTTTAAATGCATTTCGTATTTGTGAGCAGGGGCATCCAAACTATAGTGAAACAGTCAAAGTGGAGGGGCGCAGACTAGTGGCCAAATCAGGCGTTGCATTGTGAGATTTGCCATCTTGGTAAGCTAACAACAACTAGCATGCTAACTGCGCGCTTCCTAATGAGCAAACAACAACAAACTTTATATTTATGCAACCTTATAATGATGAGCAGATTTATTTTAACCCCAAGAGCTGCTTATACATTATACCTGGCCCAAGACAAAATTTGCTCAACTATATGGAACAAAAATCAGACTTCTTATAAATAAGTAATACATAAAAATTCTGCTAGCATGAATAAAATATATTTTGTAAACGATTGTTCAAAAGCAGTTTATGTGCCAAAGGGTTTGTGAGAATCGAGACAGATTTAAATACCTTCTTCCCTGTTTAATATTTTAAAAATCCTTTCTTCCAGATGTAATGTTAAAGGAAAAGTAACGTTTTTTACAATTTGAGCCTTATTTCGGTAATAAAACAAGTTGTTTTACTCACCCATAGCACTTTGGTGTCATATGGAGTACTTCTGGAGATGTTTTAGATTAGCGCGACTTATAGCCATAGCTCGGGGCATTCCCCGAGCATGTAATATGCCCCGTGCGGGCTCCAAATAACACAAACTTTAGCACTTTTCAAATCATAGAAGCTCGATGTCTTAATCTACGATTTCGTTTGGTCAAAAGTGGCCTGTAATCCGAGATTTAGCCATAGTTTCGAGTAGATGAGGACGCCAGTGCGCATGCGCGGAGTGTGCTCTCAGCTCCCGGGACCCAAACATGGAACGCAAAGCTGTAAACTATGGATAAATCTCGGATTACAGGCCACTTTTGATTCAAACGAAATGGTAGAGTAAGACATCGAGCTTCTATGATTTGAAAAGTGCTAAAGTTTGTGTTATTTGGAGACCGCGCGGGGCATATTACATGCTCGGGGAATGCCCCGAGCTATGGCTATAAGTCGCGCTAGGCTAACGGTGTTAGCCTAACGCTAATCTAAAACATCTCCGGAAATGCTCCATATGACACCAAATTGCTATGGGTGAGTAAAACAACTTGTTTTATTACCGAAATAAGGCTCAAATTGTAAAAAACGTTACTTTTCCTTTAAATCCATGTAACCTGGGAAATCCCAGGCTACTTTCGTTCGTTCCGATCTGAAAGACAGCCTGGCGACTATGGCAAGCGAGCTCTCCTGACTCTGGGAGCCAATCAGAGAGCGGGGAGGGGTGGAAAAACGGTGACAAACGGAAATTTGTAGTTTGAACTGACAACTGACATGATTGGCTATAGGCTACGTATACGCCAAATGATAGACATTCGTAACGCCCAATAAACGGCCGTTGGCGATCGTAAACCACACCTCCGCTACGAGATATTTCGAAGGTTGCTTCCAGACCATATATCACTTGTGATATGGTCAGGTGTAAACCAGGCAAAAATCCATGAGTTCCGACATAACATTCTTTGCCACAGACTCAGAGAGTTTCCCTCCCTTCTCCACAGCCCATGTTAGCTCCATATGTGCCTGTGTGTCCCTGTAACGGACAGGTCTGTGTGTCCCTGTAGTCTTCCACAGTGTGATGGACAGGTCTGTGTGTGATGGACAGGTCTGTGTGTCCCTCTAGTGGTCCACAGTGTGAGGGACAGCTCTGTGTGTGATGGACAGGTCTGTGTGTCCCTGTAGTGGTCCACAGTGTGAGGGACAGGTCTGTGTGTGATGGACAGGTCTGTGTGTCCCTGTAGTGGTCCACAGTTTGAGGGACAGGTCTGTGTGTGAGGGACAGGTCTGTGTGTGAGGGACAGGTCTGTGTGTGAGGGACAGGTCTGTGTGTGATGGACAGGTCTGTGTGTCCCTCTAGTGGTCCACAGTGTGAGGGACAGGTCTGTGTGTGAGGGACAGGTGAGGGACAGGTCTCCGTCACAGGACATCACACACATCACTATGACACTGGCAGGAGTTAGCGCCTCCAAGTGTTAAAAAACACACGGAGCATCAGAGCAGGAAGTGCACACATGTTTTGGAAGCTGTTGTCATGACGCTAAATGGAGCAAATGGAAGTGACAGGGAGCAGCCAAGAAAAGTTTTAACACAAGCCTATTTTTATTTTGGCTCAACAACATCTTTCCTTTTGGTTCGTTTTCTCGGGAACATTCTCCAGGGATTTCATGTACATGTTAATTTAACTGAGTTCCTCCTACTTTTCTCTTCCTGAGCTGAAGCTTGGTGTTTGCATGCTGACGTTGTGTCCTTGAACAATACACTTTCTTCATACACAGCCTGTATAAATGCGTCTTGTATGGTGTATAGTTGGGTTGTGTGTTTGGTGGCTCTGAGAAAGGCTATTGCCATAGAAGTACAATCAGTGACTGTGACTGCCCAGGGAATGAAATATCTAAAGTAGAGTGAAAAGCACAAATCATGACTGAATAACTGCTTTAACATGTTTTTGTTCTAGTTGTCATGGAGAGCAGATGTGTTTCTTCTTCCTCCCTTATCTTGCTCTGTCTGGTGTTTTTTTTTCTCTTGTCTCGTCTCTTTTTCTCCTGTTTGGAACAGATTTTCAAAATCCCAAATTACAGAATTGATAAGCTGGTCCCTCAACGCAATTGACTAACTTTTTTCACAGAGGAATGCCGGCCCGGAGAGCCGGACTGTCCCGACGGAACTCGCTGCCGGATACACGAGGGACGCTTGGGACAAGTGGAAGAAGAAGAAGAAGAAGAAGAAGAAGAAACGACCTTATTGATCTCACACAGGAGAAATTCTTCTCTTCATTTAACCCATCCTGTTATTAGGAGCAGTGGGCAGCACATTACTGCGCCCGGGGACCATCTCCATGATCTTCTTGCTTCGGTTTGGTCAGGACCTCAGCTGGAGGATTTTACCTGGTACATGTTTTGGGTTGATGGGGGAAACCGGACTGCCCGGAGGAAACCCACCCAGACACGGGGAGAACATGCAAACTCCACACAGAAAGGCCCAGGCGACCCGGGGATCAAACCCGGAACCTTCTTGCTGTGAAGCATGGATTTTTGATGGCAGCACTAAAGACAGATGATGTGCTGAGGCAGCTTCTGAAAAGAAAAGCTAAAAAATGAGACACCCTTGTAAACAGCGTGCTAACGTACTAGCATTCAAATGCAAAGTGCAGGTAAAGAGTTGTTAAATGGAACAGGGAGGTGTTCACTTTGGGATGAATGGAAAGTGGCTTGGATGGAAAGTGCCTAATGACAGGAAATGAGGAGAGAGGGAGAAGATTAGTTGCACTTGGTTGAAATCTGAGGCTTGAGTTGTTGGTCGTTTACACAAAAGACAAAAGGCCCTCCTCACCTTCACTGTCTGATGTCATCCAAGTGTGACCAGTTGCTGAGGAGAGGTCAGCCAATCCACATTTTGTCTAAGGTCCCCATTCAAAAACAGCAAAAACCTCAATGTTTCTATCCAACTCAGAACTATGGACCTTTACAGGCCAAACTAGTGCACTTCTTTGAGTTTGACAGTATGAGCAAAGCTTGTTACACAAAACTGGAGTTTAACTAAGCATATCATATTATCTGTGGCATTACTCTTCTTTCTGAGGAGATTACTCTTCTTTCTGCTCCTTTTCATTCATTTCTTGTAATGTTATCACACTACTGATGTCTTTTTATACTTTATAAATGAAATAAACAAACAAATAAATAAATAAAAAATGATTTAAAAAAAAACTAGGCTATGTTTTATTGTTAAAATACATTTTGAATGAATACTCAAAGCTACAAAAAAGGTTTAGAATTTGGCTCACAACCCCCAATAATGTTGTAACTTTTATGCATGGTTGGGGTAAAGCAAGAGACGAAGAGAAGTAAGGTTACAGAGAGGTGATCTGTGGAGAGGTGAGCCCACCTTTTTATGGGTTGATACTGCAGAACATTACAGGTAAAGCAATACAGAACATCTCCATGAGGACAAGTAGGTCTCAAACTGAAAGATCCTATAACGATACTACTATATAACTACTGTACAAGGTCATCTACATCACTACATACACAGTTTACCAGGAGAAGGGCCGATTTTAGCGGAGATACTTGACATCTCCTGACTAACTGATCCTTACTGGAAAGGTGAGAGAATGAAAATGGGGTGAGAATGGGCTTCAGTAGAAATGGTTTGTTTTTTGTTAAGATCAACACCAAATACTTCTGTTTTTTCACACATTGAAATGGCACTTCTGCTTGTGATGTAATACATATTCCCATAACGAGAGACCTGTGAGGAGAGGAAGTCACTGATACATGTGCTCTTCGTTTCTGTTTATATTCTATTTTATTGGCTTATAAGGATAGTGAACTGTCTTTAGTTCATAAGCTCAAAGCTCATCCCTGACTGTCCAAAGGCAAAATGGCAACTAATGCATTTTTTGAATTTTGAGCTCAGTGAGTCATTGAGGGGGTTCAAATTTGAATAATCATTTTCAGCTTTGGTTTTTGAGTGTGTACATGCAATTTTTGATCTGTGTGAAAAGCCAAGTAACTTCTTTTTGGTGACATTGCAGATTGCACATCAGAAGGGGCATTATGCAAAAGGCTGGCTCCAGTCTCTACAAAGATATCATTGCTTTGGCTCAAATATCCAACGGTATGGCATTAAATTATTATCTTCACGGAGACAATTGGGGAGGTGACACTACCGGGCCGATATGCAAGTCAGATCTGTAGAGGAGCAACCCTCATCACTGCAGAATGTTTTTCAAGGTATTTAACGAATTAGAAACAGGCAACCCAACGACATCTCCATGGAAACAAGGAGGTGGTGGATAAACGTTAGCAAGAAAGTGACGCAGGGCACCACTAATGCCAGTATAAGTTTCATACGTTGGATGCGAGTTTTATGTATGCATCAAAACTTAATTTCACTATTAGTGCTATTGAATGTTTCCCATAATTTTTTTAAATGATTTATCTGAATGTGGGCAATTTATCAAAACATTTTCTCAAAACAAAGCAGCAGATGGGGGTTTGCATTCTCACACAGCGGGACTCGACTTCACCAGATGCCCCAGTCCATTATTTCTGCGTGTGCTAAAAGGTACAGAGGGCCAGCAGGGACAATGATCCAAGGGCAAATATGTTGGCTTCTAAGGAGCAACAGCTGTGACCGACAGACCAGGAAGTGCCACTTGTTCATTAGAGAACCAGCAGGGGGCAGTACTACACCCCCCACCCAATCATGCAACTAAGGCTGAAGACCCTGGCCGCATCTCATTTCTCCTTCCTCGCTTCCTTCTCCTTCATTCCTCTCCTCGATCCTCCATTTTTGAACTGTCAATCAAAGCTCAGAGAAGTAAACCACAGAGTAAACACGAGGAAGCTCATTTAAAACTAAGACGGATTTTTAAAAAGTTAAAGCACATTTGTCTGAAAATAAAGACATTGATCTGACTTTAATTTAACAGTCATGGAATAATAATATAAAATAAGCTTTATATAGTCCTGATTATAGCGTAGTTTTGGTCATAACCAGCGCCCGTGTCTCCTCCCTGTGTCTCCTCTGTGGGTAAGACTTCCTCACCCATTTCCTGCAGAATCGAGGAGAGGAATCAAGGAGAAGGAAGTGAGGAAGGAGAACTGAGCCCCTATAGAGCACCTGCACCCACGTGACGTAGGCCACATCTCATTTTCTCTTTCCTCACTAAGTAAAATTTTTGCTGTAGGGGCACTATCATGGCCATTTTAGATTTTCTTTTATCAGTCTGTTCAAGGTCGGGGTGTCCAACAACGATTAAAGTTTGTGTAAATTATCACTTGTTGAAGTTTGGTGGCGAGCTGCAAAAATGAACCTGAAATTTGCACAGTTATCACGGAAACACCATTCAGTCTTTTAGAACGCTTTTAATAACTTTTAATGTCCCACTTGTCTAGATGATACAGAATGATTCTGGTGAGTCTGGGTCAAAAAACCTAGGACAAGTTTTAAAGTACAAAGGCGAAAATACGCCTTCGCCGCCAAGTCACACAATCAGTCCAATATGGCTGACTTCCTGTTGGTCACCTAGCAACCGCGTAATATATTATTTGGTTTGAAACAAACCATCCACCAAACCAAACCATCCACCACCCGAATTTCGTTTGTCTACGACAAAATTCATTTTTCGGGTATAGCCATAGTTGAGCTGTTGCGCCATTTAAAAAATTATTATTATTATTATTTTGTAATGCAGAGCATTTGTTCATTCTTATTTTGGCGTTCTTGAATTTTGTGCAAAATTTGGTGATTTTTCATCAGTGACATGTTGCCAGACTGTGCAAATAGGGCGTGAGGAAAATAATAAGAAAAACTAGAACAAAAACTATATACTGTACATAACAATATACGAAAGTGCTCGCGTCCAGTAGTGGACCCATGGGGTCCATTGACCTCATCGATTACTCATATGCCCAATGCATATTTTTGACCTTTACCAGGGTTAACAATTACAATTATTATTTACAATTACAATGGGCAATGCCAGTCTGTACTATTAAATGCCGTGAGTGTCAATACTGAGTAACGGGAGAAATCCAAACCAATCCTAATCCAATCCTACCATGTGCACGCAGTCATTGAGTGTTTGATTAGGGGAGAGCGCTTCACGCTCTGTGCACGATGTCAAGTGCACCCTATGTTTTGGGGTGAACAATTACAATTTGGCTATCGCAGCCATGGGAGGTGCCACTGGTGGCACTTGTACATTTACATTTATATAAAGTGTTTTTGAAAGAAATATCCAAACAGAAGATTCACAACAACAAAATACAATTTCTTAGGTCTCCAAAAGTGTTTGAATCATCTTAGACTTAGACTGTCAATAAAGTTTGTCTAAGTCTACGTTTTCAAGGTGTTCAAAGAATAAAAAAAAACACCTGTGATTGAATAAGTACTATTATCAATGGATCTACATAGAGAGAAAGTTACATAGTGCACCTTTAAGTCAGTTATGTAATACAGTGTGTTAGGCTGTACTAATCTGATATGATCCACACACTGGGAAAGTCCGGGTGACTTCCTGTAATCTCCTGATCCTGCTGACATGAAAGCTCTTCTCCTGCCCTGTTACAATAGAGCCTCTAATAATAATAATAATAATAATAATAATAATAATAATAATAATAATAATAATAATAATAATAATAATAATAATAATAATAACAATAACAATAATAATAATAATAATAATAATAATAGTTATTATATTATTATTATTATTATTATTATTATTATTATTATTATTATTATTATTATTATTATATCATTACATATTGAATACATTAGCTAACCAGCACAGTTATCAATTGATTTTCAGTTCATCTTATCAATATAAATGAGATTTAGACACTTTTATCTCAGAAGCGGATCGAGTCCAAAAAATGTGTATCCCAGTGTAACCCCATGTCCTGTCAATCATCAAATCATCTTGGCATTGTTTTCCTTATGACCTCTTGTTTAAAGTTGAGATATTTTTATTACTAATTGTTCTATTTTATTTTGACTTGTACATTTACATTTATATAATCATTATATATAATGCATTATTTGACACCTCTCTCTTGATAACTTTTTTGCTAATAAGCTGGTCAGGAGGGCCAGCTCTGTCCTGGGCTGTCCTCTGGACTCTGTAGAGGAGGTGGCTGAGAGGAGGGTACTGGACAAATTCACGTCCATCATGGACGACACCTCTCACCCTCTGCACCGGACTGTAGAGGAGCTGAGCAGCTCCTTCAGCAGCCGACTGAGGCATCCCTAGTGCAAGAAGGAGCTTCTTCTTGAGAAGGAGACTCTGTTAGATCCTGTCAGACCTTGTTAGACCCTGTCAAACGGTGCTTGGCCCCCACATTGCTGCTTGCAGCTATATTTTTTATTATTATTACTATTTGTCTGCTGCACTTTCTGTTCAAACTTTCTTTTGCACTAAACTGCCTGGAGCTAATGTGGCAAGTGATTTTCTCCTGTGTGAGATCAATAAAGTCTTATCTTATCTTATCTTATCTTACTGATATAGAATTTATTATTACCATTCATATTTTTTACTCTTTGTTATTCTAATATATTGTGATTATTGTGATGTGTGAGATACTGTGTCCAAGTCATTTCCCTTGTGGATCAATAAAGTTTGTCTAAGTGTAAGTCTAACTTTATTTATTGTCAGAATAGATTAGACCAAAACACAAATAGGCTTATCCATAATGTACAGTATAGTCTGGTCTGATTTATCAAAAAAAAAAAAAAAAAAAAATCAATATGGGCCTACTATTTCAAATAGCTTACATTGATAGTTAAAATGGGAAATGATATATGATAGTTTCACACCTGATTAAACATTTTCATGTTCACTGAAAGCAGAGGCCTATGTATTAAAAAGTAAGAAATGGCATACTCTACATTTTAATTTACTGAGGTTCTTCAACAATTGGCTAAGAAACTGATGATAAAAGCATTTCTGTCATCATTACGTATTATATAAACAAAAGAAAGAAACTCAAACTTAAATAAACTATTTTGAGTAATTCCAGAAAAAAAGAAGTTTACCACACACTTGACTTTACTCTTATTCCTTTATTGGGCTTAGAGCGAACAATGTGTTTCACTTCTACAGCGTCATCAGGTACTTTTTTGAGTGTGCAAAAATTACATTCTGAGGCTATTTGTCCATAAACAAACGTCAGACTCGTGTCTGTTGTCACTGCCTTTTACCATCACAGACGCTGATCACTTGGTCACTGGTTCGATTCCTGTCCTACAAAAGGAGGCACCTGCCAGAGTCCGGACCTAATCCTCAAACCCGGGACTTTAGGGGCCCAGAACTTAATCCACAGCAAGGGCACGGGGCCAAATCAGGTCCCGAGTCCAAACCAGAGGCCCCTGTAGCTGTTGCCTCAGCACTGGCCCCTAATCCCTCCTAACGTAATCTTGACCACTCTCTGTCCCCTCCCCGAAAACCTGTCCCACCAAAGAGCATTGATTTGTTGGTTTCTCCGCTTTTGTCCGCAGCTGCCCGAGTGTGAACGGGACATCCAGTGAGCAGGCCGGGCCTCCAGACATTTAGAAGGGGAGATTAGGGTCTCAGGCTGAGGCATCTGCCGCGGAACAGCTCCCCGTGTTTGGATGGAAGGACGCACACAAATCAGTTTGGTGACTTTTGAAAATTGTGTCTAATGTAAAAAAAAAACAAAAAAAAAACCTAAATAAATAAATAGAATTATGACATCATGAAAGCTAAAAAATAACCTAAAGGCTGTGTTTCGGTGGCTGACACTCCGACATAGCCAGAAGTCGCGACCCTTAGCAGGGGCTTTCAGAATCATAGGGCCCTCTGAAAGCATTCCCCCTACTTCCTTGAACCCCTAGTTGATAAACGTTAGGGCTCCCTTAGGAGTATTCACGAGAGGCACTACAGCAGGGCCAGCCCAGGGCCCCTCTGACTGCGGTCCCCCATATCCCAGGGGCCCTCTGACTGCGGTCCCCCATATCCCAGGGGCCCTCTGACTGCGGTCCCCCATATCCCAGGGGCCCTCTGACTGCCGTCCCCCATTGGCCCAGGGGCCCTTGGGCTGCCGTACCCCATAGCCCAGGGGCCCTCTGGGCCCCCTGGACCCTTGGGCCTGGGCGCCGGCCCCACTGGCCCTGTCCGTAATACGGCTCTGCTTCAGAGCTCTAAAGGTCTGGAGGAACATCCAGTTTGTTTGTGGCTGGTACGAGAGCGTAAAGTGCGGAAAATTGGAGACAAGTGTATTGTGATGGCAAAGGTCGGCATACTTGTATTACATGTGTAACGTGTTTAAGTACGAGTATATTGCTTTTTATTATTCACATTTTGCAAAGATTAAAATATTAGCATTGCAATACAATTTACTGTAGGGGCTAATGAAGCAAATGAACATGTACAAATATTTACAACTAACATTTATGCCTTGATCTAGTTTAGTCGGTGTTTGTTTATGTAAACATGGTCGCTACAAATTGGTTCAGAATTAGCAATCACAATGCACAGTATGAAATACCTACTGGCTGCAAAATGAGCTGAACATATGCGAATGTTGTCGAGATTTTTCCAATCCAAGTTCTGTTAAAGATCCACAATCGCCTCCTTTCCTTTGATAATCGCTCTGTCTCTTCACCCTGGTCACTACTTTAGGTAAACGATGCAGGTGTTTTTCTCTGTCCGTTCTATTGTGACAGCCTGGGACCGCACAATGCTTGACCTTTTTTTTTTTTACACTTTGCAGCATAAATGCAGTGTTCGCGGTGCTTCAAATGCCCCCAAAATGGCCGACTTCTGGATTATGACATCACGTGAAAATGCTCTATAGGCTATAGGCCTAGGTTTGGTCTACTGTATGCCCAACTAACTAACCAACTTAATTTGCAAACTTCTTTACTTTTATTTTTTTCTGTATTCACTCATTGATTGATCACATTGATTGATTGATCTCTGAACGTCAGCAAAACTAAGGAAATGATGGTGGACTTCAGGAGACCAGCATCCCCCCATCTCCATTAACAACGCTGAGGTGGAGCAGGTCAGCAGTTTTAAGTTCCTTGTGGTACACATCACTGAGGATCTGTCCTGGACACTACATACAGACACTGTGGTTAAGAAAGCCCGACAAAGACAAAGAGGAAGTTTGGTATGAACACCAGCATCCTCACAAACTTCTACAGGTGCACCATCGAGAGCCTGCTGACGGGCTGCATCACAGTGTGGTATGGGAACTGCACCGCTCAGAGCCGCAAAGCACTACAGAGGGTGGTGCGAGCGGCAGAGGTCATCATTGCAGCAGTCTCCCCTCCATCCAGGACATTTACCACAGCAGGGGTCTGCGTAAGGCACGCAGCATCACTAAGGACCATACTCATCCGGCACAAGGACTCTTCTGTCTGCTACCCTCTGGTAGACGTTTGAAGATCTGGTTAAATTTAAAACCTTACTAATTATGTATCAAGCCTGGTATAAACAACTACCAGGAAATATTCAAATATTATTTAGCAACAGAGAAGGAAATTATAACTTAAGAAATGAATTAAATTTTAAGAAATTATTTTTCCGTACAACATGCAAAAAAATGTGCATCACAAGATGTGGAGTGGATTTGTGGAATAATTTCAATGATGAAGTTAAGAGTTGCCCAAATAAATACCGTTTTAAACATCTGATCAAAAAGATTATACTTGATAATTATTTAGACATGGGATGAGTTAAGGGGATATATGTACATGTGTATGTGTGTATGTATGTATGTATGTAGGTATGTATGTATATATATATGTATGTGTATATGGATATGTGTATGTATGTATGTATGTGTATATACTATATACATATATATATCTATACAATACTACTTTGCTTTTACCAATAAATTGAACATATATATATATATATATATATATATATATATATATATATATATATATATATATATATATATATATATATATATATATATAGTGTTTTCTGTTCAATTTATTGGTAAAAGCAAAGTAGTATTGTATAGATATATATATGTATATAGTATGTAGAGTTGTACAGGACAATGATGAGAAATGTATATTGTATTATATTATATTATATTGTATTGTATTGTATTATATTACATCATATTGTACAATATTGTATTGTATTGTATTATATTATACTATATATATTATAATAGCTGTCAATATGGAATGTGTGAGAATATGGAGCAGGAGTACATACGTTTATACTTCCACCTGCTCCATTTTGAGCAAAAGGAACTGCAGAGACATGTGACATAAGTTAGTATTTGTTTGTATTTTGAGTTTGTATTTGTGAAATTTTGCTTAAATGGAACCTGCAAGTTGCTCAAATAAACATAAACATAAACAACAACGATACAGGAGCCTGTCAGCACGCACAAAAACACTCAAAGACAGATATTACCCTAGTCTGGTTAACACCTGACCATATCACAAGTGAGATATGGGTCTGGGAGCTCGCTTCTAAAAATCCCGTAGCGGAGGTGTGGTTAGCGATTGCCAACGGCCGTTTATTGGGCGTTATGAATGTCTATCATTGAGCGTATACGTAAGTCCATAGCCAATCATGTCAGTTGTCAGTTCAAACTACAAGCTTCCGTTTGTCACGTAGTACGCGTCACCGTCTTGCCGCCCCTCCCCGCTCTCTGATTGGGGCCCTAAATCTGGGACTCTCGCTTGGACGAGCTGCCAGGCCGCCTTCCAGTTCGAAACGAACGGAAGCGGCCTGGGAATTCCCAGGCTAATATTACCCCCAAGCTGTCAGACTACTGAACTCTGGATAATACTCTAAATACTGAACTCTCAATAATACTGCACTAAACTACCTTTCATTATGCAGAATATGTTTACTGCTGCTGCTCTGTATGAATGTATCATGTTTGTCACTACCTCACTGTAAACTACTGTTACCTGTGCAATAACCTATGTGCAATATTTATACCATACTATGTGCAATACGAAATCCACATGCAACACTTATACTACACTAGGGTGATATCAGGTAATTTGAGCCACATTTTGGTTAATGTCTTAGGAAACTCGTAAAAAAAACTATCTATGACACTTATATTTATTTTAGTTAATAAATACAATCCTTAATATTTTAGGGTTGAATTATTGTATAAAATTTAATCATTTAGGTTTTACAGCTTATAAAACATGAGCTGTCCCACATTTTTTTAACGATCAGTGTTCAGGTAAAATTACCCACCACAGGTAAAATTAGCTTGGCCTTTGATTGACTTCGGTCGTCTCTTTGCTTGTCTTTCGTTTGTTCTTTTGTTTGTTTGTCCTGTTTGTTTGTTTGTCCGTCTGTTTGTTTCTTTGTTTGTTCGTCTGTTTGTTTGTCCGTCTGTTTGTTCGTCTGTTTGTTTGTCCGACTGTTTGTTTGTCCGTTTTTGGTTTTTTTTGGAGGGGGGGGGGGGTTCCCTCTGGCAGCATGAGTGGCTAGCACTCATGCTTCACAGCAAGAAGGTTCGGGTCGCCCGGGCCTTTCTGTGTGGAGTTTGCATGTTCTCCCCGTGTCTGGGTGGGTTTCCTCCGGGCACTCCGGTTTCCCCCATCAACCCAAACATGGGCCATAGATAAAATCCTCCAGCTTAGGTCCTGACCAAGACTAAATAACAAAATCATGGGAATGGTCCCCGGGTCAAATGTAGAAACAATTTCTCCTGTGTGAGATCAATAAAAGTCAATCTTCTAATCCTTAACCACTGTAAGGCGCTTTGTGCTACAATTTTGTTTGAAAAGCGCTTATATTATTATTTGATTGATTGATTGATTTATTGAACCCAAAAGTATATCCAGGAGGGATAAATAGAACAGAAGATGTGGATAAGCAGGCCTACATATCATCAAAATGCTATGCTAATAGCCTATACCATCAAAATATGAGCTAAAGCTAACTCTGAAGGTGGCTCATTTTAGCTGAAGTGCATGGCTCAATTTACCTCAGTACATCAAGGTAAATTGAGCCACCACCAAAAATACTAATGTCATGAAAAATAGTTTAGCTAAGCAAAAATTCAGCATCATATCTGATAAAGGCTGACACAACATGCATTTAGCCTATTTTTTTTATAGCTGTAGATCGATTTTTTTTAAATTATTTATCAACCTTATAAGTTTCAAGAAAGAATTGTCTGCCAGGCCACTAACCTCACAGTTCTCCTCAGCAGTATGTAAGTGTGGCATTGTCCCGCCCACCATACCAACCATGCACCAATCAAATGTATTGTTTTCTATCAAGTACAGTTGTAGCATGCATTTGATATAGTTTGCAGCCATTGGCTGCTAACATTTAAAGAGCTAGGACGCTCAAACCTTTAATGTCTCATTTTAGCTGATGTCACCCTATATTTTGTGCAATCTGTGAAATACTCTACTTACACCTTATTTCATCCTATCTGCACCTTTGTACATTGTACCTTGTATATTTATTACATTTTATTACATATTTTATTATATTGTTTACTTCTTCCCCTGCACTTTTGCAACACTTTTTTACCATGTACTATTATTGCTGTTATTAGTACTTCTGACTATCTTAGAGAGTCAACGGTTCTTCTGATCCTAAACATTTCATTGCATTGTTGAACCTGTGTTGATTCTGCATAAACAATCTTGAATCTTGAAAATGTTTATCTAATGAGGACTGATTGTAATTATTAGCCTAACCATGTGAAACCAATAGGCAACATGTCACGTGCTCTGTCGCCCCCTAGTGGTGTTCACTTCAAATTCCACACAGTAATTAAAAGATATACACACACACAGACACACATATATATATTATATATATATATATATATATATATATATGTGTGTGTGTGTGTGTGTGTGTGTGTGTGTGTGTACACATATATGTGTGTGTGTGTGTGTGTGTGTACTTATGAATATAAATGATTTGTTTATATTTGTTATAGTGTGAGTGGTATCGGCAAAACTATGTGGTGCTTCAGACCTTGTTTGTCTTGACCTGGGTGAGTCCTGGTTTAATTCTGGTTCTTGTTGGCTCTGTCACTTCGATGAGCAACAGTAAACCCATGAGTGTAGACAAAAACATTCTAAACTTCAGGCAAAAGATTAGGCATTATCTGAGGACTAGTGAGTGTGAGAGCCACTGTCCAGGACGAAACATCCAAGATTCATATTTACCCTGATATCCTCAGTAACATTTGGTTTTATTGAATAAGGCACTTAGGAATAATTCAAGTGTATACAGTACTTGCAGCTCAGGCTGAGATGTAAAATACAAAATACAAAAATAAAATCAAAATCAAAATACACTGAAATAATAAAAATGTGGCTTTCCTTTGGTTCTCATTTCTTAGTTCATGCGTTGCTATGTGCGCTGCGCGGCGCAGTGTGCGCCGGAGGAGCTGCTACGGAGGACGCGCAGAGGCTGACGTTACTTTTTTGTGCTGTTCTTGATCTGTGCGTTGCAACACTGGAATTTCCCCACTGAGGGACTAATAAAGGCATATCTTATCTTATCTTATCTTATCATTGTTAACATTGGTTTTAGTTTAAAGTTTTTAAATGGTTTAAATTATTATCTAAAATAGTTTTGGGGTTTTATTTTAGTTGGAGAGGATTCGGTCCACACGTAACAGTTGGGTCACTCCGACTCTCTTAGCGCACTTGTTCTGGGAAAAAAAAATACACATTTAACTAAAGTCAGTAAAAAAAAAAAAAGGTAGCCCTCACCATGTGGTTGACCACGTTGACGTGATAAGGGATGCCACCCATCTCTTCACAGTTCTTCATGTTGGCCCGCTCTGGGTCTCCTGCAATCAGCACTGGGGCCTCAGGGTCAGCCTGGAGCACACAAGCCACGGGGTTAATATGGAATAAAAACAATGTGACTATAACACTTGTACACATTATTTGTTCCAGTTGATAACAGTGTTTCCCATTAATTGAGGAGAGTGTTGTGGCCCCTCATAGTCTAATTTTTGCCCTTTAAAAAGTGGAGAAAAAACTGGTTAAATTACGCTTTTTGGTTGTAGTATTGACTTAAACACATAAAAGTAACTATATTAATTATGTTAAAGCAGTGTTTTTGTTCAGTACAAAGCAAGCAAGTGACATTATACTCACATATGGGCTTAAAGGGATATGCCACCCCCAGGTCAAATTTGGGCATCTCCCCACAGTCCAGAGACTAAAATAAGTGGTGGAAAGCGTTTTCCTGCTCACCCAGCCATTGTCCGAGTCTGTCGCCACTGACCGCCGCGGTATCTGGTGCTCCTCCTCCTTAGACTGGAGTCTAACGTCGCCAGAGAAAGATTTCGGCCAAAAGGAATTAATTTGCTCGATGCGTTTCCCAATTACTTTCTGTGTAGTGCACATTCATATCGAGTGCAAATAAATTTGCAAATCAACACGGAGAGCTTGCCTTGGTCATTTTGGGTGGGAACTATTTTCCAGTGCGGAAGAATAAAGCCGAATCACGCACCACGCTGTGCAACAGGGGAACTCCCTTCCTGGTGCGTAACAGGGATTCCCCTGGCAGCGTGCTGCGTGATTCGGGTTTATTCTTCCGCACTGGAAAATCGTTCCCACCCAAAATGACCAAGGCAAGCTCTCCGTGTTGATTTGCACATTTATTTGCACTCGATATGAATGCGCACTACACAGAAAGTAATTGGGAAACGCATCGAGCAAATTAATTCCTTTTGGCCGAAATCTTTCTCTGGCGACGTTAGACTCCAGTCTAAGGCGGAGGAGCACCAGATACCGCGGCGGTCAGTGGCGACAGACTCGGACAATGGCTGGGTGAGCAGGAAAACGCTTTCCACCACTTATTTTAGTCTCTGGACTGTGGGGAGATGCCCAAATTTGACCTGGGGGTGGCATATCCCTTTAAATAAAAGGATTCATATATGGTTAACTTAAATCTAAAACCTGTGGGACAAGCATTTCAAAATAAAATGTTAACCATAATATATAGAAGTATGTATTAGGTTCAGCTGCCTTCTGTGAGCAATGATGATCCAGTAAAGATTGGATATAAGGCAGCATTCACCATTTTCACAGGTCTGGTCCTAGTCTGATCCCATTCAGTCCTGAAGTACCCTCCTGTTCTAGCTCTGCATTATGTTCTGGTATAGTCAAGGCTTAGTTCTGGGTTTAGTTCCAGTTTAGTCCAAACTCTGGCATCACCTGCTTGTGCCCATAGTATGGAACATTACAGGCAAAGCAGCAGTATCTCCATGGAGACAAACAGATGGCAAAACCTTCTAGAAATGTGATAAAGGTCACCTTTAATTAAAGCCCCTGTATTTGAGCAAAATGCGTCTTGCTTATACAAAATGTGTCAACTTATATAATAGACATGCTATAGTATAAGCGATGTATGTAGTCAAATTAAGTCAGCTGCATTCTGTCTGTATCTAATTATAAAGTTTAACTGTCTGAGATTCAGGAATTAAGATGCTTGGAATGTATAAGGTAAGGGCGGAATTGCCTTTCGACCACTGCCAACCCTTTAAAATGAACTAGTTTTGTTTTTCACATTTTTAAGACATTAAAAATCACAGCTCCTTTAACTACAATTCTGATGGACTGAATAGTTTTTTAGCCCAGTGATACTCACTGGGTCCATGCTCCTCTGGATGGACAGCAGATTGGACATCCTGTCAGTGAATCCTGGGGCAAAGTTCTCCGGGTTTATCGCCACAAAACACTGACCCTGAAAAACAAAGATGACGTACTTGAAACAGCAGCAGGGGCGAGTTATCCATCAACTTCACCTCTGATAAACAACTCTTATCACTGAACTAACAAGATAAAACATGTCTGTTTATACACTGTAGGGCTGCTATAAATGAACTGAATAATTATTTTAAACAGTCTCATTTAATTGATGATAAATATATATAATAGATATAAAATATATCTTGTTGACAACATAGAGCTGATGATATTGCAGTCTGTCAAAAATGTGCTGACATGTGTATGTAAATATCTAGATTGAGGTACAAGTATGAAACAAAAAAATGAGTTTATTTTTGCTGATACAGTGGTACCTCACCTTACGAAATTAATTTGTTCCAGAAGTGGTTTCGTAACGTGAAAAATTCGTAAGTTGAGTAGCTATTTCAATGGAAAAAGCCTGATTCGTTCCAAGGCCCCGATCCAAGTTTTTTTTTTTTTAATAGTGTAACTTTTTTTATAGTGTAACATTGTGTTCTGCGTCCTGATTGGTTTCTCAGACTGGATTTAAACTTTTCTCACATTTGTCTCTCGTTTAAACACTCAAACTTTCATAGATTTTCAACAAAATTATTAATAGTGAATTGTGGGGGGAAGGGGGAGGGGGGAGAAAACTGCGTTCTGACACGTGTGATAGCGCAGCATGACCCGGCGCAGGGCTGCCAGCAGGTCTAGACCTGGACTAAACCAGGACTAAACCTGGACTAGACCAGGACTAGACCAGGTGGATTAAAGGTCTATTTCCTGGTTTCGTTTCGAGTCACAGCTGAGGTGAGCGCATGAACGAGACCCACGAACGCATGCAAGAGCCGCGGTGGTCTAGACCTGCTCTAGACCTGGTCTAAACCTGGTCTAGACCTGGTCTAGACCTGGTCTAGACCTGGTCTAGTCCTGGTCTAGTCCTGGTTTAGTCCAGGTTTAGTCCTGGTTTAGTCCAGGTTTAGTCCTGGTTTAGTCCAGGTCTAGACCTGCTGGCAGCCCCGCGCCGGGTCATGCTGCGCTATCACACGTGTCAGAGCGCAGTTTTCTCCCCCCTCGTCCTTCCCCCCACACTTCACTATTAATAATTTTGTTGAAAATCTATGAAAGTTTGAGTGTTTAAACGAGAGACAAATGTGAGAAAAGTTTAAATCCAGTCTGAGAAAAGAGTATAATGTGTGTGGCTGAGCGCGCATTATTTGAATTTTTGAGATTTTGCGTTTCGTAACTTGAATTTTCTTTCGTATCTAGAGACCAAAATTTACCGTGAAGGCGTTTCGTAACTTGAAATTTTCGTTTGTTGGGTCATTCATAAGGTGAGGTACCACTGTATTTGTTTTTTAATGCAAAAACATATTAGCATATGCATAACATATTCATTATTTAAATATACTAGCAAAGTTAATAAATGCATATAAAAAATCACCTCAGTAATGCTGCCTATAGTGTATTCGTACCACAATCAAAACCATTCAAATCTCCCGTACCAGATTGGCCACTTTATCTGTGACTTTCCAGGTGCGGATGCGGTTACTGTACTCGGCTCCAGCCAAAATCCCACAGAACACCTCCACCATCATGCCCAGGCCGTAGCCTTTGTAACCCCCTGACGGAAAAGAAAACATTTTAAAACAAAGAGTTGAGTGCCTCTTGGGCACAGGTCTCATCATCTTGGTCTCATCATATGACATAAATTTAAAGGTCCCATGGCATGAAATTTTCACTTTCTGAGGTTTTTGAACGTTAATGTGAGCTCCCCTACCCTGTTAGGCCCCCCCGCCCATGGTTAAAAGTTGCGAAATGTCTAAACTGAGCATTTGCGATCCTTTTCTGCGTTACAAAAAATCGGAGCTCAAACGGGCGATTTTGAACAAGGCACCTTATTGACGTCAGATCGAAAAAAGAAATACAAATGCAGTTCCACCCCCATCTGTCTGTACTCAGCGTCTCTGTAAATCACGCCCACAGAGTTTGGACTGCGAATGCGCTAGGCAATGCGAAATGCGTTTTTTTATTTGCCTGGAGGCACGTCCGAGTGTTTCTAGGCTCGGAAGTCCTTTATCTGAGCCTCTGGACCTTTGAACAGCAGTGGTTTAATTTTATTTTCTGTGTAAATGTGTTTATTTTTCAATGGAACGCTTCAAATCTCTCCCCCGTGCAAAAACAAGGAAATGGATCAGCTGTGGGCTCTGAGCTCTGAGCGGAGAGTTTGGCCACGCCCCCACCATCTACTATTGGCCAGCTCTTTTCTCCTCATTTGCATTCAAGCAACAACGCCCAGAATAAAGAGTTTGAGAGAGATATTTATGACTCTTTCTCATCTTATCTCTGTTTCTCATGCACTGAGTGTTGATTTTGAAGAAGGATTCATTTACAGTATTAGGGAACCATTAAGGAGCCATATAAAAGCATCAAGAAGTACCATGTCATGGGATCTTTAACAATTTTATGCACGTTCTGCCTTTAATAGATTCATTGGTAGACTCTCACTCAAACTGAATACTATAGGCTAAAAAGATGTAAGTGTAAATATTTATTTTGCTCCAACTGATTATTTTTTTAAAATGTTTGCATAAAAATATATTGGAATAAGCAACATGTTTTATTTGAAAATACAAATTTGAAGCAAAAATATAAACATTTTTGAGGAAAATGACAAGGGCCCCAATTTAACACTACAGTCAAATATAATGGTGATGGGCTCCTAAGTGTATATTTTTACCTGTAGCCTCACTGCCTCCGATGGGCACCAGTCCTCCTCCACTCAGGACTCTGGAAGCGTTAGTGGTCATTTTACCCTGAGAATCTTGGCCCCAGCCAATCGGGATCTCATCTCCTCTGCGGTCATACAACTCGATCTGGACAAAGCATTTAACACTAAGTTTATACAGAGGTGACGAGAATGAATGTTAATGTTAGGATATTGCTTTTGTGTGTAGTAATACAATCAGTATTGTATGGATTTATATAGCACCTTTCAAGAAGTTATCTTGTAAGGGAAGGGATATTTTGTTCTTTGCTGAGGAACTGTATTGCCTAAATAATTGCAGTCTTAGTCTGATAGTTGCACCAACTCAAATTGCAAATTCTATTTGATTGTAATATAATTCCTTCTTTACAACACGTTATTTGTACTTTGTGGTGGAAAGCCACAGCGGCCCTGGACTAGAACACAATCTGTGCAATCAGCTTCTCTAACTATGCCCAGAAGTTTCCCATCCCAGTACTAGCTGCTGCAGATTAATCGTTCTCATTCTCATGGTAGTTGGTACAGCCAATAACAAATGTTTAACACAGGAGCATGAAGCCATATTAGTTTTCTGAACTAACCAATATTTGAGTGTGGACAGTGGAGGGAAGCTGGAGAGAACATACAGACCATAGATACATTGAGTAAAGACTAAATCCCACTCCTGGTACCAGGCAGCACGGTAGCTGAGTGGTTAGCGCTCTTGCTTCACAGCAAGAAGGTTCCGGGTTCGATCGCCCAGGCCTTTCTGTGTGTGTTCTGTGTGGAGTTTGCATGCATGGTCTGGGTTCAATCCCCGGGTCGCCCGAGCCTTTCTGTGTGGAGTTTGCATGTTTCTCCCCGTGTCTGGGTGGGTTTCCTCCGGGCACTCCGGTTTCCCCCATCAACCCAAAACATGCACCATAGGTACCTCCAGCTTAGGTCCTGACCAAACCGAAGCAAGAAGATCATGGAGATGGTCCCCGGGCGCCCTAATGTGTGTGCTGCCCACTGCTCCCAATATATGTATATATACATATATATATATATATATATATATAGGATGGGTTAAAATGCAGAGAAGAATTTCTCCAGTGTGAGATCAATAAAGTCACTTCACTTCACTTCACTTCACTAAATACACTTTCCACCTGTAGAAAGACCAGTTACAGAAACTTCTGTTGTAACCCTGTATAACCTCACAATGCCAAATCTCACTGAAACCACAGCCTTCAAAAGAAATATGGATCATGCTTCAGCTATTGTACTAATGACTTGGATTAGGTAAGGGATGCGTCTTGCCTGAAGACACAAGAAAACAGTATGGATCAAGCTGAAGAGGGAAAACACCTAATCAAACTTTATTATCTTTTGCCATTTTGATTTTAATATTGCAGTTACAGATGCAGTTTTTTACATGTAATGCCACAAAGCAGCACTGTACTTCTGATCAGTGTAAATAGGCAATATGGGCAAAGTGTCTTGCTCAAGAAAACAGCCATTCATAGAAGATGATTTTTTATCCACTATGTTGTTATCATCTATGGCACATCATTATTTAATATTTTTAAAAACTATCAAAACTACTTAAAGGTCCCATGGCATGAAATTTTCACTTTCTGAACTTTTAGCCCCCCCATGGCTAAAAGTTGTGAAATGAGCATTTGCATGAGCATTTGCATGAGCATTTGCGGTCCTTTTCTGTGTTAGAAAAAAACACAGCTCAAACGGGCGATTCTGAACAAGGAAATTTATTGACGTCACATCGAAAAAAGAAATGCAAATGCAGTTCCACCCCCGTCTGGATGTCCACCCCCTGTCTTTGGAAATCACGCCCAGAGAGTTTGGACCACGAAGGAGCTACGCAATGCGAAATGCGTTTTTTTTATTTGCCTGGAGGCACATGTGAGTGTTTCTAGGCTCGCAAGTCCTTTATCTGAGCCTCTGGACCTCTGAAACAGCAGTGGTTTAATTTTATTTTCTGTGGAAATGTGTTTTTTTCATTGAAATTCCTCTCCTTTCTTCCTCCGCGCTTAAAACGCGGAAGTGGGAGACAGCGCACAGCGCACCTAACCAGCGGCACATTTGCCCCCCTCCACCCGCTCCTCTAACCTATCTGTGTCCTTCTTATTTGCGTTCAAGCAACAAGGCCCAGAATGAGTTGTTCAGAGAGAGAGATTATGACTCTGACTGTGTACATGTGTCTTTCTCATGCACTGAATGTTGATTTTGAAGAAGGATTCATTTACAGTATTAGGGAACCATTAAGGCGCCATATAAAAGCATCAAGAAGTACCATGTCACGGGACCTTTAAAAGAAACAAGTGCTCTGTTTTGGGTTAGTAAACCTGTTAGCAGCGTAGTCTCTCAAAAGTCACCAAACTAACTAATCTAACTTTACATCGATTTTGCATCCTCTGCTCCATGTGACCCTCATCTGCATTCTCTGCTCCACCTCGCACTTGTGTGAAACATACACTATCTTTGTCCTCACTGTGATACTCAACTGTGCTGTAATTGTAGTTTAGTCTGGATTCTTAAAGATGTTCCCAGTTAAACCCATTGATTATGGTTAAAGTTACCTTTCCCAGTGCAACAGCAGAGGTTGCCATGTCCAGGACAAAGCTGTCTCCATCTCTAGCTGGAGCTGCCACACTGATGGGGTTGGTGCCCAGGGTGCACTAAATGCAAGATAATGTTACAAATCAGACATATCATGCCACAATTAAGTTATTTTAGCTTAAAGCACATCATAACAAATGCATTACAGTGTTTCTAAATTAAAATAATGTAGTTTTGAATAAATCAGCTCCTTCAAATCCAAGGTCATGATTCTCAACCAGAAAAAGGTGGGTGGAGAGTCCCTGCCTCAAGTGGAGGAGTTCAAGTATCTTGGGGTCTTGTTCGTGGGTGAGGGGAGGATGGAGCGTCAGATTGACAGGCGGATCGGTGCGGCGTCTGCAGTGATGCAGCGTGTGTGTGTCAGATGCCCTGCCAGTGTCTGCAGTGATGCAGTCGCTGTATCTGACTTGTGGTGAAGGAGGAGCTGAGTCCAAAGGCAAAGCTCCCCATTTACGGCTCAATCTACGTTCTGCCCTCACCTACGGTCATGAGCTCGGTGCTCCCTTGGAGCAAGGGTGAGGAGCTCAGTCACAAGACTGCTGCTCCGTGACCCGGCCCCGGATGGATGGATGAGAAAACAGATATAGACTCTTAAAACTGACATATGGACTGGTCAGTATTAAAGGTACATTAGGTAACCTTTCTGGTGGGTCCATCTCCTGTAAGACTCCATGGAGATGATGTTGTTTTGCCTGGAAGGTTCCACAGAATGGTATAGAACTTATATATCACCATGCAGACAATCAGGTACTAAAAAGTTACATTATGCACCTTTATTTTGTTCAAAAATACATGTATTATATTCAAACATTCTGCTTATTTGTCATACTAACTACTAGATTTTCAAAAAACTTAAAAAGTACCTCTTTAGCTCGTGTGGGGACGACAAGTGGAGACGTGTTTGTGAAGGACATTCCCTGAAAACAAAAGACAATAAGAGGTTACTGGATTCACAATAGAAAAAAATGTACTATAAACATGTAAATACAGTGGTACCTCACCTTACGAATGACCCAACAAACGAAAATTTCAAGTTACGAAACGCCTTCACGGTAAATTTTTGTCTCTAGATACGTCTCTAGATAAATTCAAGTTACGAAACGCGAAATCTCAAAAATTAAAATAATGCGCGCTCAGCCACGCACATTATACGATTTTCTCAGACTGGATTTAAACTTTTCTCACATTTGTCTCTGTTTAAACACTCAAACTTTCATAGATTTTCAACAAAACGTATCAATATTGAAGTGTGGGGGGAAGCGGGAGGGGGGAGAAGACTGCGCGGACACGTGTGCACAGCATGACCCGACGCAGAGCTGACAGCAGGACTAGACCAAGATCTAAACCTGGACTGGACCAGGACTAAACCTGGACTAAACCTGGACTAAACCAGGACTAAACCAGGACTAAACCAGGACTAGACCAGGACTAAACCAGGACTAAACCAGGACTAGACCAGGTGGATTAAAGCGCCGCGTGCGGGTCTATTTCCTGGTTTCTCACGAGTCACAGCTGAGGCGAGCAGTGAGGAGGGGACCGCACGCAGTCTGAGCGCATGTGAGCGAGAGCCATGCAAGAGCCGCGGTGGTCTAGACCTCCTCTAGACCTGACCAGGTCCTCCTCTAGACCTGACCAGGTCTAGAGGAGGTCTAGAGGAGCCGCGGTGGTCTGGATTAAACCAGGACTAAACCTGGACTAAACCAGGAGGAGCCGCGCTCACATGCGCTCAGACTGCCTGCGGTCCCCTCCTCCCTGCGGTCTCCTCCTCGCTGCTCGCCTCAGCTGTGACTCGTGAGAAACCAGGAAATAGCCCCGCACGCGGCGCTTTAATCCACCTGGTTTAGTCCAGGTTTAGTCCTGGTTTAGTCCTGATTTAGTCCTGGTCCAGTCCAGGTTTAGATCCTGGTCTAGTCCTGCTGTCAGCTCTGCGGACGCAGAACACAATGTTACACTATAAAAAAAGTACCACTATAAAAAAAAAAACTTGGATCGGGGCCTTGGAACGGATCAGGCTTTTTCCATTGAAATAGCTACTCAACTTACGAATTTTTCACGTTACGAAACCACTTCTGGAACGAATTAATTTCGTAAGGTGAGGTACCACTGTTTTGTATAAACTATATGAGGATAAACAATAGTATTTATACAATCATGTTTTCCTTCAGAGCCTGCATGGAGTAGTATCCAGCGATGCCATAATGATTGGATCCTGAAAAATACAACTTTGATCAGTTCAAATATTTCAGTAGCCCTAGATTATTTTTGTTGCAAATGTTACTCATGAAATGTAAACGAACTGAAATAAAATATAACTGTATATTGATTTTATGTTATTTTATGTTAAGGCGATTTCTAACTTGCTGTATGTGGTGGCTCATGGTACTCTCTGTACCAAAGTGCACTATATGCTTGTGACATCAAGGATTGTAGGTCAGACCAGCTAAACCTGACCATGCCTATACAGGGCTGCAGATGTACTTCACTTTTAAACAAACATATTAAATACCTAAGCTACCTGTGCATGTCTCAAGTTTCTATTATGACTATTGCCTTTTTAATTATGCCTTTTATTTACACATTTTTTATTAGATCTTGTTAATGCATTAAAGGTGGTCTGTAGCACTTTTTGTAGAAGTTAATGCTTTGTCTGGTGTATTACACAGTATGGAAACAAATGGATCTATCTTACATTTATTTCATTATTCATTTGTCCTATGAGAGGTGATGCCTCTACACAGATCTGACCAGTAACTTACTTGGCATGTTACATATGGCACCTTCAATTCATTTATCTGGAACAGTGCCCTTGTTGCAGTTTGTATTGTCGTGGTATGTATGTATTATGTAGTGCCATTATGTGCAGCACTTTGGAAACTGTCAGTTTATAAATGTGCTATACAAATAAAGTAGGATTGTAAAACATTGGAAAGAAATAAAATGTGTCTCATCAAAACCACTTAAAGGAAAAGTAACGTTTTTTTTTTACAATTTGAGCCTTATTTCGGTAATAAAACAAGTTGTTTTACTCACCCATATCACTTTGGTGTCATATGGAGCATTTCCGGAGATGTTTTAGATTAGCGTTAGGCTAACGCCGTTAGCCTAGCGCAACTTATAGCCATAGCTCCGGGCATTCCCCGAGCATGTAATATGCCCCGTGCGGGCTCCAAATAACACAAACTTTAGCACTTTTCAAATCATAGAAGCTCGATGTCTTTAGTCTATGATTTTGTTTGGTCAAAAGTGGCCTGTAATCCTAGATTTAGCCATAGTTTCGAGTAGATGAGGACGCCAGTGCGCATGCGCGGACTGCTCCTGGGACCCAAACATGAAACGTATAGCTGTAATCTATGGATAAATCTCGGATTACAGGCCACTTTTGATTCAAACGAAATCGTAGACTAAAGACATCGAGCTTCTATGATTTGAAAAGTGCTAAAGTTTGTGTTATTTGGAGCCCGCAGGGGCATATTACATGCTCGGGGAATGCCACGAGCTATGGCTATAAGTCGCGCTAGGCTAACGGCGTTAGCCTAACGCTAATCTAAAACATCTCCGGAAATGCTCCATATGACACCAAAGTGATATGGGTGAGTAAAACAACTTGTTTTATTACCGAAATAAGGCTCAAATTGTAAAAAACGTTACTTTTCCTTTAAATCATATATAACACTGACCCCAACTGAACATTCCTCTTTGGCTATCAACAAAGTAATTATGATTGTGTATGTTACCCCGTGCAACGACCCAGCCAATGCCCGACTCCTTGGCCTTCTTCAGGGCCAGTTTCATGCAGAAGTTTCCCACCACAGGCCCCAAGAGGTTTTGCCCGTCCACCAGAGCCGTGGCAGCGCTCTCCTTCTCGATCACCGGCTCTCCGTCTTTGGCACAGATCCCAGACTCGATGTCCTTCACATACATGTCTGAAAACATGAATATGCATGTAAGAGACTACACATTTGACTCAATTGTAGTTAAAGTTGTTATATTTAAGATTTGCAAAAGAGTCAAGTTTTCTTTGGGTATGGGCAGCAGAAGTAAGTGACATAAGGAGAGGTAATTCAAATTCTTTAAATCCCTCAATTACGTAGGTAGTCTGAATCATTCATCATCAGTCAAGTTGAATCAAGTCTTTCTTTGTGATGTATAAAGAGTAAATATAGATAATAGTGTCATAAAATATGAAAATTAACTATTATAGTGATCACTGGAATTGTTATCTGGATGACAAGTTACTCAGAAGTCAGGACATTTCAAGATGGTAAATTACTGAATTAAAAGCATGTGTTAAATTACAAAAAAAAAAAAATTTCCAAGGCAAACTTGGCAATACCACAAGACACATTACTACACTGTTCTCCGGTGCACTGTTTGAAAATCTAGTGGACTAGTTGACTGCTAAAATAATGGTTAGTTACAGCCCTAATATTCTCATAATGTAGATAGCCCAAACCCTGTACAGACACTCACCCATACGGTTGAGTCCATGGCTGTAGTGCCCCCGGTGGTCGCCCTCCACCAGTACCTCGGCCAGACTGTGAGCATGGTGCTGCTTCGTGCCCACTGCAGTCATACAGCGTTCAATAAAGCTCTGCACCTCAGACTTGTGAATCAGGCACCTGCAAATACATAAGGAGCACCAATGTTACAGCCAGAATCATCAAACAATCACTGTTTGAAACACACACAGACACTGGGCCGGAGTAAGACACCAGGGTTATCAGAAGAATCAATAATCAGATGTTAATGAATATTGAAAACTAAATACTCAATTGAAGTACCAATACCAAAAAAATAACTAGGATAAATTGGGCAAAAACTGCCCTTTTCTGAATAGTTTCAGATGAAATGGTGATGATCTATAAGAGTTGGTGGCGATATGCCAACATAGGGCAATGTGGGCGTGGCTTGCAAGGATTAAATCATCCAAGTGGTATCTGTAACACAAAGCGGGCGTGTTAGTTCGTTTGAGTGTGAATGCAGTGATAAGAATGCCACCAGACTGACACGGCCCGTTTCAAATTATTACTATGGAGACATGAGAAACTGTCCGTGTGCCGCAGACAAACCTTTCACTGCTGTGGACGAGTACGTAAATCCACAACCCACTTCAGATTTTGAATGAGTTAAAGTTTCATTAGTCATAGTCATAGTTATAGTTTGCTTTATTGTTGAATACGTGGAGTTTGAAAGTTGCGGAGAAGAGGAAGTTGAATGTAGTTGAGATGAGATGTCTGAGGAGTATGTGTGGTGTGACGCGCATGGATCGTGTGAGAAATGAAGAAATCCGAGAGAGAACTGGTGTGTTGCGAGAGTTGGCTGAGAGAGCAGAGCAAAAGGCATTGGGATGGTTTGGACATGTTGAGAGGATGGAAAGGGAGCGATTGGTGAAAAAGGTGTATGAATCTGATGTGAGTGGAGTGAGAATGAGAGGAAGACCGCGAATGGGATGGACAGAGGGTGTAAGAAGAGCGTTGAATGCAAGAGGGATGACTGTGGTGCAATGGAGAGAGGCTGCTCAGGACAGGGATGAATGGAGAGAGTTTGTGTATGAATGAATGGATGGGTGTGGTAGAGGACGGGTCTTGATATGAAGCGGCAGGGGGAAACCAGCTTTGGCTGAGGCCCTGCTGTGGAAGTGCCCACACTGGGCTGTGCAGCTGACCCTGGTGCAGTGTGGTGTGGTTTTAGATCGGTCCTTAGACCTTAAACCAAGGTGTCCTTTCCCCCAACATCATCATGCCTCTCCGGTGACGTTTGGGTGGTGCTGGCGTCTGAGTGCTGGTTTGTTCTGAGTGCTGGGTTGTTTGGGGGGTTGCTGGCGGGCTTGGGTGGTATCACCAGGTCTGGTTTCGGGGTGCCGAGGGGGCGGCTGGCTGGTGCTTAGGGGTGTGGTCCGGATGGCCGCCTGGATCCGGGGTTCTTTGGGGTTTTGTATGGTGGATGGGGGCACCTGGAGGGGGGGACGTTATCTAGGTGCACCTTTAGTTATTACTGTTACTGCTGTTGTAGTGGGATGATTGCGGATGGTCTGGACCTGGACCCTCTCCCAATGTTTTGGATTGTTTTTAATGCATCATTTCTTAGTCAGGGCAAGCTGAATACCTACACCTAGGCTGCAGGACAATGTCCTCCTTCTTTTAATGCATCATTTCTTAGTGAGGGCTGAACACCTACACTTAGGTTTGCAGGACAATGTCCTCCTTCTTTTAATGCATTTAGACACATTATAAATAGTATACACATTATACACAATATAGGGCAACATAGGATATGAAGAAATGTTCGGAGAGGGGGGAGAAGTGGATTTTAAAGTGGGGCGACAGCGGTGATGGTGATGGACGGAAGGTGTGCTTGGGTGCTCGTCCCTCTCTAGGTGCTGTCCCTGTGTGGTCCTCTGGAGGATTCCTGGGTGCTGGCGGTGGTCCGGTTTACGCTCTGGGTCTGGCCGGTCATCCCTTTGTGCCGCCTGGGGCGGGTCCTGGGGGTTTTTCCGCTCGGGTTCGCTGGCTGCCTTCTCGGCTGTCCAGTGCATGGATGGGGGGTGGGTGGACGCCAGTGTGGGAAGAGAGTGGTGATGGTGATGAGGAAAGGACGCTGGTACAAACGAAGGGAAAAAAAAAAAAAAAGTCACGGAAGGAGGGTTTGGGGAAAGGAAGGAAGGAGGGAAAGGAACAAAAATGTATGCCCTGTCTAGGCTACCCCACTATGGTGGGACACAGCCTTTGTATATAGATAGATAGATAGATAGATAGATTATTGTTGAAAAACCATATGTACATGTACATAGAGTGAATTCGAAATTTCATTTCCCCACTAACCAGGCAGGACAGTGATAGAGCGGGTAGGGGAGGGGCCGCTGCGCATGTACACACCGCCGACTGGGAGATGCAGAGTGGAAAAGATGCAATACAATCAATGACAATTATACACAACATGTAATGACAGAAAAACAATTGGAGAGGTAACATACGATGTTTTTTTGTTTGGCGACAAGGAGGGAGGGTGTGGGGCAAGGGAACTGATCAGAAATCAATTAAATTGATTGAAAATTTAAGTAGAAGCAGACATCCTAAAAATAGGGCAATATTACTTAAAGGGACAGTGTGTAGGATTCGTGGCGCATAGGTGGTTACTAGCTATTCCACTTCCTCTTTTGGCTATGGCAGACCTCGAGGGTCACCCGGACGCGACGTAGCGCCGACATCGCGCGTGCCCGCGCACGAACCGCGCGCCGCTGTATACATAAAACGCGGTCCCCCGTTCACTTTTTTTTTTTCTTTTCGCATGAAAACACACAATCCCGATCATGATTCATGACAATCTACACATCAAATGAAACCTTACAGTCTCCTCTTTTTGACTATGCAATTCATTTCCCTGCAAAACAATCACTCCCCGAGCACATGGGGCTTTTATACAGAAAAGCACAAAACTTAGCTTACTTAGCTTACCTTTGAAGGCTCTGCACAGGTCAAACTCTGTATTTCATCATAAACTTGGTCTCAATCTGTCCATAAGGATCCAGCGAATAAAATCCAGTAAAACAATTTAGTCCAAAATACGTGTTATATCCATTACGAGTGTGATCCGGCAGCATGCTTCTTTACGCGAGGCTCTCCCCTTCCCCCCTCCCCTTCCCCTTCTCTCCTTCTCTCCTTCACTCCCATATGCAGCCGCGGAGCAGAGGAGCGAAGGAGAGAAGGGGAAGGGGAGGGGGGAAGGGGGGAGCCATATGCAGCGCGGATGAGCAGCTGCTAGCAGGAGCCGAGGCGAAGGATGAGCCCAAATGTCCTTCTGCGGCTCTCGTATTCAAAATGGCTGCCTCTATATGGGGAAGATCCCCCTTTTATGTGACTATATCTAAGTCCAAAAGAATACTTTGATTTCATGATGGAAGTGAAAAGGCTTGGAAAACAATGTATTTTTGAATGGGTATCTTCAATTTCAGTAATTAACAGGTAAAAATCTTACACACTGTCCCTTTAATACATGTGTATTACCCCACCAAGTTCGCAGTTCCCTGTACTGTCCGGCAGATCGGGACTCTTTTTATTGATTTTTTTTTTTTTTTTTTTTTTGATAAGACAAGACTGTTAATTGTTACTTTAATTAGGTTTCAGGTTCAAGTAGTTGCTGCATCTTCTCACCACTGCGAATGCCCTGCCCATGTTCTTTAGCGAATTTAGCGACCAATTTAGCGACCAAACAACTGGCTGTTAATGTAAACACCTAGTAATTTTGCATCCTTCACCTGTTTGACTGGTGTGTCATTTATGAGCAGTCTGTGACATCGTTCATTCTTCAGTGAATAGCATGAATCAGTGACAATAGTTTTTGGCTACAATCCATTTCTCCACAGATTTTAGCTCCTCGTTCAGCACTGTATTCAGTTTGATGGATGAGGAGGCAGCTGTGTACACTCGTGTACACTAGTGTACACTACAGCTCGTGTCACACATGACTAATTTTACACTTTTCAAAGCCAAAGGCAGGTCATTTCAAGATAAAATAGTTGGATCCCTTGAGATGTTTTGCGTTGTGCAAAAAAGTGTCTCTGTCTTTTATTCTGAAAGGTCCCATGGCATGAAGTTTTCACTTTATGAGGTTTTTGAACGTTAATTTGAGCTCCCCTACCCTGTTTAGCCCCCCCCCCCCCATGGCTAAAAGTTGTGAAATGTGTAAACTGAGCATTTGTGATCCTTTTTCCGCATTTGAAAAAAAGACAGCCCAAACGGGCGATTCTGAACAAGGAAAGTTTTTGACGTCACACTCGGGGAAAGGTTTCCACCCCCCGTCTGGATGTCTACCCACCATCTCTGGAAATCACGCCCAGAGAGTTTGGACCGTGAACGAGCTACGCAATGCGAGATGCGTTTTTTTATTTGCCTGGAGGCACGTGAGAGTGTTTCCAGGCTCGGATGGCCTTTATCTGAGCCTCCGAACCTCTGAAACAGCAGTGGTTTCATTTTATTTTCTGTGGAAATGTGTTTTTTTAATGGAAAGCGTCTCATCTCTTCCTCCCCGCTTACACACACGGAAGTGGGTGACAGCGCACAGCGCACCGCTAAATGAGGAAACAGAGGCGCATTTGGCCACACCCCCACCCGCTGCACTGGCCTGTCTCTGTCCTCCTCATTTGCATTCAAGCAACAACGCCCAGAATAAAGTGTTTCAGAGACATATTTATGACTCTGACTGTGTTCATGAGGCTATCTCATACACTAAGGCTTGATTTTGAAGAAGGATTCATTTACAGTATTAGGGAACCATTAAGGCGCCATATAAAAGCATCAAGAAGTACCATGTCATGGGATCTTGAAGAACTAAATCAGAAACTTATTTACTTTGTGACATGCTGTACTTTAGTACAGTTAAGTTAAGATGCAGATGCAGTTTGTCCCTGAGTAGCACTGTGATCTTCTCCTCTGATTCAGACCACTTTTCATTTGATGACATCATTCAGATCGCAGTAGCAGGTAGCAGCATAGAGATGTTCTGTGCACCTGGAGCAGCCATGTTCTCTCTACAGTTAAAACACATCGCGAGTATAAAAGTGTTGCTCCGGTGTGAAAAATATAAGTCACAGATGATTGACTATAGGCTCCATTCCGGGTGGGTTGCTTTAGACCCACACTCCTATAAAATGTTGTTTCCTATTAAATGTGTTTGTCATTTCAAATGAGTCCTAAACCCCCCAAGCAGCACTACTATGTATCAAAGTTCAAGTTCAAAGTAAACTTTATTGTCAATTCTGTGTTCAACATACAGTGAATCAAAATTCCGTTTCTCTATGGCCAAGCAGTGCAAAAAGACAGTGTACAAAATATAATATAAAGACAAAAACTATCTATCAAAATCTAAAAATTAGTGCAAAGAATAAATACCTATTTACAGATTTAGTAAACAGTAGCTCTTAGCAGCAGTTTTGACCTATGTATGACCCATGTTACTAAGATAAGATAAGATAAACTTTATTGTCCCCAAGAGGAAATTTGTCTTGGGTTCACTGCTGCAGCTTAAAAACACAGTTACACTCACACATACAGTACAGACAGACAAACAGAAAACAGTCGCAGCTCATCGTAAGATACATTTGTCCATCGTTGACGCCCATTGTCCATTTGTGCCCTGCAAAACCTTATTGCACCAGCTCTATTGAACAAATAATTATTGCACAGATAATTATTGAGCAAGCGGCAAGCCCTATATAAACTGAAGTTTGTGTAATGTTTGTGTACAATAGTTCTTGCACCATTCAATATAAAGTGACTAAGCGCGCCTATTTTGTGCAAATTTGTTCAAGAGTGCAACAGAAGTGGCACAAATGAGAGTTTATATCTGTTACTATTAAAGTTATGTGCTCGATAGCATCTGCCTGATGGGAGCATTTCATATTCCCCATGCAACAGGTGAGAGGGGTTCCTGACAATCCGTCTGGCCTGAGCGAGCACAGAGTCTTGAAAAATGTCCCGCAGAGAAGGA
This sequence comes from Paratrypauchen microcephalus, assembly GCA_036785185.1. Taxonomy (NCBI): domain Eukaryota; kingdom Metazoa; phylum Chordata; class Actinopteri; order Gobiiformes; family Gobiidae; genus Paratrypauchen; species Paratrypauchen microcephalus. The sequence continues at coordinate 317,554 of JAVJIX010000255.1, read as the reverse complement.
AACTCTTTCCTGCCAATCACCTTCATGGCCTTATTTACCAGTTTCTCAAGTTTGATTTTACACTGGACAGTTAAGGAACCAAACCAGGCGACCAGACTGTAGCGTATGAGACTCTCCTAAACAGCATTATAAAAACAAGTCATGATTTTTGTGCTCACACCAAACAGCCTCAGTCTCCTTAAAAAGTGGAGCCTCTGGGACAGCTTGGAACAAAGAAAATCAACATGTACATTCCATTTAAACAGACTGTCAATGTACACACCCAAATATTTAAAAAATGCAACCTGCTCTATTTGTCTGCCCTCAGTGACAACAGGGTCATGGGTTTGCAGAGCACGAGGATCAAACACCATCTCTTCAGTTTTGTTCACATTCAGAGATAGGTAATGCTCACTGCACCAAGACAGGAAAAAGCTTATCTCTTGCTGGTAGGTGGAGATACAGTCGCCCTTGTTAAGAAAACTCACAATTATTGTGTCATCAGAAAATGTTATGATTTTGTTTCCTGGCTGACTGTTCCGACAATCATTTGTGTACAATGTGAACAGAACAGGTGAACTAGCTGCACCCTGTGGCATACCTGTACTACATTTTTTGACTTTGGATAGCTTACTGTTTACCCTCACTTGTTGTGATCGATTTGTTAAAAGAGAATAAAACCATTTCACTAGTGCAGGGCTTACATTCAAGTCCAATAATTTTTTAACAAGATTGGGGCCTATAGTATCAAATGCAGCGCTAAAATCTGCAAATAAGATGCTTGCATAAGTCCCAGGAGATTCCAAATGTTAACAGATCAGGTGCAACAGACTGATGACTGCATATGCTGTGCTAAGACCCTGTCTGTATGCAAACTGCAATGGGTTACTGCACAGACCTATGTTACTGTACAGAGCAGAAGAGCATCTGGCAAAGCACCGGGGAGACATGTGAGCGCTCTTTCTTACAGACTCAATGAATGTGGCTGGTCCTTAGTAGTATATAATGAGAAATCAAAGGTTGTGGGGAAAGGCTGAAGCTCATGAGACCAAAGCTTGGCTTTATTCTCCAAAGTTGAATAGGAGTAGCCTATTGTTGTACTAATCATTATATAGGTAAGGCTGCTACATGCATTTATTACTCTAAAGTCCACCAGATTACAGGAAATTACAGCTGTTTTGTCATAAATTTCCTGAAGGGAAGACCCCCAGACCCCCCTGCATGAAAGAAGTGCATTACATCAGACTTTCAAGAAAAAAATATTGGTACAAATGAAAGGGGCCTGTGCCCAAGTATAAATGTAGGTCTAGTGCCATCCCTGATAGATACTAAGGAAAATTCAAGTTTTGCTGCAGCAAACTGTTGCAGTTTTGCTGCAACATTTACACTACGTGTTTCAGTCAGATCTCAGTGCAGTTTTACAGGAGGACTGCTCAGGGAGGTTGGAAGAGCTAAAAATGTCCCTCATCTGTGTCCTGCAGCATCAAGGTGCAAGAAAGGCCTTGTTCTTACTCTGCTCTGGTGTTTTGGTTGGTGATGAAATGGTCCATTTTCCTCTGGAAGATCTTCTGCCACATTTACTGCCACATATGGTATAAAAAGCATGGGGCATTTCAATGCCCATAGCTAGCTAGCTCCTTAGCTAGCATCTTGCGCAGTCTCCATGGATACAACAAAACCAAACAGTTAATTTCACAATCCAACAGTCTCTTGTATTCATTTACTCATGCATACACTCATATATGCCTATCTAAGCGCTCACATGTTCATAGACTGGCACAGTGGTGTTTCTGCGTCTGGATATGGATATAAAAATTACACATAACCACCATGTCCATAGAAAGCCATGTGCATGCAGGAGTGTGCACAGGCCTCTGTATGGATAATAATCAGATCAAGAACAATGATAATCAAAAGGAAACTGTAATAACAAAGGAGTGATTTGTAAATATTGTAACGTGTTCCATGTGTGAACAAGCTGAAAGTTTTACAAACAAAAGATAAACAACATGATCAAATAAACTAAAGTAAACTTAAGGTAAACTAAGGTCGTTTTCACACCAGGAAAGTCCGATAGTTCACTTGCTTTGGTCCGGACCAATTATTTATTTATTTTATTTTTTTTTTGGTGCGGTTCGCTTTCACACTGCAGTTTTTCCCCAAGCGAACTAACGTCTATAAACAAAAGCACGTGTGCTGAGGTCGCTCAGCCATTGGACAAAAATGAGCCGTGTCCAAACGCGGAAGGAGGAGAATAACGGTGTTACGTGCTGTTTTCAATCTAGCCTTAGCGATATAGTTTGCTCAGTTTTTGCAGTTCTCATAAATGTTTGAGCAGCATCGTGAGGTTTACACTATTTTACACTCAATTTCCAAACGTCGAAGACACAGGGCAAGACGGCTACGGAGGACAGCGCTCATGTGCGCATCAAGTTCTGACTCTCGCTCTTCACGCAAAACGTAAGTAAGCCTCGTAAGTTTAGTTTAGTTTTGTTTAGTTTCGTTTCGTCAACCTCGGTTTCCCATAATGCTCGACATACGACGGGAGCACGTTAAGTACAAAAAGCCAACTTGTGTCGGATCGAGTCCGGTCTGCATTCTCACCTCAAACGAACCGCACCAGAGTTCGTATGGAACCGGACCGAGACCGACCTTTTTAGGTGGTCTCGGTCCGCTTGTTTGCTCCGGATCGAGACTTTTGGTTTTTATTCACACCAGAACAAAAGGTCCGAATCAAAGGAGCAAACGAACTCTGGTTCGTTTTAAACGAACCAAACAAGGCAGGTGTAAAAACGACCTAAACTAAATTAACTATTGTAATACTTGTGAAAAAAAAATACAAATATTTTTTACAGCCCTTGTGAAAATTGCCCAAAATGGTGCCCACAAACAGGAAGCTTAAACCAATAAATCATTACAACATTCTTTCCGCACATGGCAATGGTCATCACCTCATGCCCACGCTGCTCTCTTGTAAAGGAGGGTATGCAGTCCTCATTTAGGTTTGTGCAGTTTGTCTGAACAACATTTTTAAAGCCAACAAACAAGGCATGCACCAAGCTAGAGAATAGTGATTAGTTTATTTTATTATCTGTTTAAAATTATTATACGGTTTGAATGTTATGATTGGATTTTATAAAATAATAGTTAAAGAAGTGTTGTCTGTTCATTCATTTTACCAACAAAAAACCCCAAAGTTCTCCTCCCTGAACTGCCACCTTACCGTGGTGGGGGAGTTTGTGTACCCAAATGATCCTAGGAGTTATGTTGCCCGGGGCATCGTGCCCCTGGTAGGGTCTCCCATGGAAAACAGGTCCTAGGTGACAGGTAGGACTAAGAGCAGTTCACAATACCCTTATGAATTGTTTAAAATCAAGGACCGTGATGTCGCCCGGTATGGCGCAGCTGGGGCTGTTGGGGCCTTCTTGGAGTCCCTGGGGAAGAAGGGGGGATACTAGACACTACATTGACCAGGGACTCCATTGTTCTACTGGAGGACTTCAACACCCACGTGGGCAATGACAATGACACCGGAAGAGGGGTGATCGAGAAGCACGGCCTCGCTGACCTAAATCTGTCAGTGGTTTGTTATTGGACTTCTGTGCTAGTCACAGTTTGTGCATAACAAACACCATGTTCAAGCACAAGGGTGTCCACCAGTGCACATGGCACCAGGACACCGTAGGCTGGAGGTCGATGATCGACTTTAACGTCATGTCATCTGACCTCCGGCCACTTGTCTTGGAGCTGTCAACCGATCACCACCTGGTTGAGAGTTGAATCCACTGGCAGAGGAGGAAGCTGGACAGTCCTGGCAGACCCAAGCGTATCATGAGGGTCTGTTGGAAACGTCAGGCAGTGGCCCCTTTACCTCACAATTCTGGCAAACCATTCGACACTTCAGGAGGGGAAAGCAGTTCTTCTCCAACAGTGTTTACAGTGTGGGTGGAGAGCTGTTGACCTTGACTGGGGATGTTGTTGGGCAGTGGAAGGAATACTTTAAGGATTTCCTCAATCCCATGTCACGTCTTTAGAGAAGGAAGCAGAGACTGGGGACTCAGAGGCAGACTCACCCATTACTCTGGATGAAGTCACTGAGGTGGTTGGCAAGCTCCTTGGTGACAAAGCTCCAGGGTTGGATAGGATCTATCCTGAGTACAGTAGCTTAAGTCCCTGGATGTTGTGGGGCTGTTTTAGTTTTGCAACATCGTGTGGCGAACAGGTACAGTACCTCTGGACTGGCAGACCTGATTGGTGGTCCCACTGTTTAAGAAGGGAGACCCGAGGGTGTGTTCCAACTACAGCCTCCCTGGTCAGGTCTATTCCGTGGTACTGGAGAGGGAGAATCAGACCAGTAGTCAAACCTCGGAATCAGGAGGAGCAGTGTGGCTTTCGAGGGTTTGTGGGAGTTTGCCCAACCAGTCCACATGTGTTTTGTGGATCTAGAGAAAGCATTCGACCAGCAGTAAGTCAGACCTTTTCCAAATGGAGGAACTGGAGGAAGTGTGTGTGGAGAGGGAAATATGGGCGTCCCTGCTCACACTACTGCTCCCACAACCCGGCCCCGTTTAAAGCAGAAGAAAATGAATGGGATGGATGTTACAATGTGGATGTGTTTTGAAATGTATCTGGAGACTCCTGTTAGAATAACAGCCTTAAACAGACTCAAAAATCTGTATTGCCCTACATTAAAATATTCAAATATTTATCAAGCTTGATTTATTTCTCATTCACTTCTTTTTTGAATTGGCTGTGGTTGAATTTGGTCATTTCAAATGAAGGGCAGGTGCCTAACTCTATGGAAGACTGAGCGTGTTAGAAGAAATATCCAAACTTATGATCCGCAAATATGATGTCAACAAACCTGCAACCTGAGAGCAAATTCTATAGGCCTGGACTCCTTAAAGGTACACTGTGTAAGATGGTGGCGCATTGGTGGATGGTGGGTATTGCAATTCCGATTCTAGCTACGGCAGACTTCGAGGGTCATAAACAACAGTAATAAGTAGCAGAATCGCCCAGGAACCAGTAGGTGGCGGTATGCGCAAGCAACGCGTAACCCGCCATTAACCCGAAAGTGAAAGTGTGTGAAATCCACGGGCCAGTACGGACAGCTATAAAGAAAACGACGAAGGCGGAGCCCAAAATACAGTATGTCCTTCTGCGGCTCTCGTAGTTAAAATGGATGCCGCTACATGGGGAAGATCCCCCTTTTATGCAGGTGAAATCGACTATATCTAAGTCCAACAGAATACTTTGATTTCATGATGGAAGTGAAAAGGCTTGGAAAACACTGTATTTTTGAATGGGTATCTTCAATTTCGGTAATTAACGGGTAAAAATCTTACACAGTGTACCTTTAATGTTACGCACTTAATTCTTATTCTAATTTCGGGCATTGCCACAAAAAAACAACAACAACAACAACAACAACAAAATCCTTAAATTGCAGTATTTTATGATTTGATTTTGATTTTGTATGTATTATGTATGTACTTTTCTGTTTGGGTATCAGTACCTACTGTAGACTTTTATTAGTCTCATGGGGAAAATGTTTGTGTTGCAACACAAAGCTTGTCTGTATGATGGAGATATTATTGCTTTCTCTGGAATGTTCCACAGTATGACATTAAACCTGAGCATTTTTTTGTTCAAAAATACCTTGAGCATTCCGGATAAGAAAACATGTTGTGTACTTTCGACTAGAAAAGTTAAAGAGTGCAACTTTAAATTTCTCATTTTGGCCTGGATCCTTTGGACAAACTAGACTTTACCCTCACAGACAAAATAAATACAAAGTAAATATGTCATTGAGAATTAGCATAATCGGTTTTGTATTTCACAAACTGTTACGTCCCAAGTCCAAACCTAAAACGCAAATGCCAAAGAGTGTATTGCATCATATAGTCAAAAATAGGTCAAAAAGTAACAGGTTAAATCAATAGTGTCTGGATTAATTATAACCTTTGTGAGAGCTGGCAGGACACAAGGTACCAGTTTAGAAGTAGTAGTAGTTTTGAGAAACAGGTGCACTATGTCACTTTTCTGGTAGACTGTCTGACCTGCTAGTCTCCATGGAGATTTTATTGCTTTGCCTGAAATATATTAATGTGCTTTGTTGACCTTTTTGTATGATATTTATTGTTTTTTATCTTGTTTTTAATGTTGTACAGCACTTTGGTTGACTTTGGCTGTTGGAAGATGCTATAGATATAAAGTTTGATTGATTGATTGATTGAAATATTCCACAGTATAGCATTAAACATGTCTATCGAAGCCACTAGGCCAAGTAAACAGGTCAGATCTGTGGAGAGGTGAACCCTAGGAGTACAAATGCATATTTTTCAAGGCATACTCATTGAGGAAAACCAGTAACAAAACAAGAATATGAATAAGTGATGAATAAGTGATGTGCCAAATCGTTTTTAAGAGCTGAAAACTAAACACATTTTAAGACTTCCTTCCTCCATTCACGGTTTGAAAATCAAGTAGCTTGGTAAAAAAAAAAACATTAAGAAACTGATCCAAATGTGGTATGTATGTGTTTTTTTAATTTACAGAAACTTTAAATATAAACGTTCAAACACTATGAGGAAAACAATATCCTGCAATTTCAAATCCTGTGTGTGCAACCTGTACATGTGTTTTTTGACAATAAAGCTGACTTTGAATCCTTTACCAGTTTTTCCTCCCAGACTATCAGCAAATTTCTCTCTCATGTTCACCCTTAAAGGGATATGCCACCCCCAGGTCAAACTTGGGCATCTCCCCGCAGTCCAGAGACTAAAATAAGTGGTGGAAAGCGTTTTTCTGGTGACCCAGCCATTGTCCGAGTCTGTCGCCACTGACCGCCGCGCGCAGCTGCAGCTACTCCGCGTTAGACTGGAGTCTAACGTCGCCAGAGAAAGATTTCAGCCAAAAGGAATTAATTTGCTCGATGCTTTTCCCAATTACTTTCTGTGTAGTGCGCATTCATATCGAGTGCAAATAGATGTGCAAATCAACACGGAGAGCTTGACTTGGTCATTTTGGGTGGGAACTATTTTTCAGTGCGGAAAAAGAAAGCCGAAGCACACACCACGCTGCGTAACAGGGGAACTCCCTTCCTGGTGCGTAACAGGGATTCCCCTGGCAGTGTGGTGTGTGCTTCGGCACTCGATATGAATGCGCACTACACAGAAAGTAATTGGGAAAAGCATCAAGCAAATTAATTCCTTTTGGCCGAAATCTTTCTCTGGCGACGTTAGCCTCCAGTCTAACGCGGAGTAGCTGCAGATACAGTGGCGGTCAGTGCTGATAGACCTGGACAATGGCTGGGTCACCAGAAAAACGCTTTCCATCACTTATTTTAGTCTCTGGACTGTGGGGAGATGCCCAAGTTTGACCTGGGGGTGGCATATCCCTTTAAGGTATTTTCCACGAGAACTTGTGTACCCTGTAAAATTACATACAAAACATACAACAAACTCATATTGGAAACTAAAATATTACACAATTTACATGTTCAAGTCAATGGAGAATTCACTCCAATCTGTAATGTATTTCTTTATAAGAGAGTACCGGTTACCATTATTTTAGTATCTAGTTTTGATAATAGTTTTAGTATTGATTAGTATCTGGGTACTGATTTGATATTTTCACTTAAGGAAAGCTCTATTCTCCACTGGGACTTTTACATGATGAGAATATTTAATCCATGTGACTAAATGCCCTTTTCGTCCTCTGGAATGAAGAAATCAAGTTAATGCATAGATCCAAATCAAACATTGCCAGATAATCTATTCATGTCAGGACACACCTTTAGAAGTGCAACCACAGACAGAAGACTTACATCACTTTGCTATAACAAGCTGTGATTACCTGCCAGACAGTGGACTCTCCATTTACTGCAGGTCTATGCTTAAACCAGGCACCCCCCACTCTGTACACTTCCAGGATATACTGTTGCTTCAATTGTCTGTTTAAGGCTATACTACGTAACATTTCTGGTGGAATGTCCACCATTTGCTTGGCTCCAATCCTACAGTACAAGGTCTGGGTGTAATAATGCCTTTAAATACATTTCAGGCACTTGTCTGTAAACCTGTGTCCCTGACAAGTCTAACTTATATGAGCACTTCATGTCCACAGAAATATTTTTACCCAGAGAGGTACTCCAAACTAGAAAATATCAAAACTACATTCACTATAATGTTTAGAAGCATTAGACAATCCTATGAATTTTCACACAATTGGGTCAGTGTCTCTGTTTTTTCTTCAAGCTTTGTTGAAAATTAGTTGCGTGAGAGGAAAAGAGCCATAAAACAAATAACTTTACTGCACACATGGGTACACATATCTTCAGTAGAATTTGGGACAGATAATGAAAATCTGAGAATTGCCAACTAAAATGATTTTAACTTCCAAGGAGCATGATGCTTAGTTACATAATGAACAAGAGAGGCTTTATCAAGTCCCTGGTCCAGCCCGTAGTCAAGTGAAGTCATTTTCTGCACAAAATAATAGGCAAAAGGAGAAATTCAATTTGTCAACTGGACAAAGTTATTTGGTCAAATACGTTTCGCAGCTACTTCTTCAGTTCTGGCTAGAGTGCTGGTGGACACTGCTTATAACTATCTGCAGGGAGGAGCTAACTACAACTAAATGACTATGAAACTATCACTCCTATTCAGTTTCTGTCTGAGGTCTTGTTAGCATAATCATTCAGGAGCATAATGGATGTTTTCACACCTCTGGACCTGACCTGGCTAACCCTAATGTTTTCTGTGTTTGTTTTGATTTAGGTTTGAGGATAGAGTTATAGATGGGAGACAAATTGTGTCTGAGCCCTCCATTTCTGTTCAAGGAAGGATTCTCTTTTTTTGACAAAAATTAGCCTTTTTAACTCCCCTCTCAAACCAGTTCTTTTCTCTGGCTAAGATCTGAACCTCACTGTCCTCAAAAGAATGGCCCGTGGCTTCTAGGTGGAGATGTACGGCAGACTGAGGACCACTCTGGCACGCCCATCTGTGTTGGTACATCCTCTTGTGAAGTGGCTGTTTTGTTCCTCCAGTGTAGCGCTCACTGCAGTCTTCACTACACTGAATGGAGTAGACCACATTGCTTTGTTTGTGGCTCAGTGTTTGGGGTGGACCAGTTTTTGTCTTAAAGTGTTTGTGGGTTTGAAATAAACTGGGATTTCATATTGTCTGAAAATCCTCTGTAGTTTTTCAGAAACGCCGACCAGGTAAGGAATAGCTACACCCTTCCTCCTGGGTTCTGATTCTCTAATAGGTGTTCTATCAGGTTTAAGTCAGGTGATTGTGAGGGCCATTCAGTTGTATCAGTCCCTTCATCCTCCAGGTTCTGCCTGCAGACTCTTGGCACATGAGGTCAGGCATTGTCGTGCATCAGGAGGAACCAGGACCTACTGCACCAGCGTATGGTCTGAAAATGGGTTCAAGGATTTCATCCTGATACCTAATGGTAGTCAGGCAGTGGTTTTCTAGCCGGTAGAGGTCTGTGCATCCCTCCATGGATATGCCTCCTCAGACCATCACCACCACCAAACCGCTCATGCTGAACCATGCTGCAGGCAGCAGAGTGTTCTCCTCATCTTCTCCAGACTCTTTCCCGTCTATCACAGGTGCTCAGGTGAACCTGCTCTCATCTGTGAAAAGCACAGTGCACACAATTTGTGCAACCTCATATTACTAGATGTGATAATCAGTCTAGCCATGGTTTTGCACAAGACCCACCTTGATCCAATCCCTTGTTTAGTCTGAACATCAGATCTAGACAGTATTGGGTTTGTTCATCTTTAGTCTTTAGTTAATCCTGATTTTAATCTAAGTTTAGTCCTGGTTTAGCCCAGCTGAAGTCTTATAATTTTGAACAAGTTTACACCTGTATTTGTAGTCTTAATATACTCTTGCTCTAATCCTTGTTAAGACCGTGGTTTTGACACACATTGAGACATGTTTTAGTTCAAGATGTCTGTGGTACAATGAATTATGCACTGGATATTGCTTCTTTGTCTTGAGTGGAATCCATATGTGGAAAGGCCATCCAAGGACAAAGATTTTTCAGACGTCGCAAGAGGCTGAAATGCAAGCCGTCAATGTTAGCAGGAAGAAAGGAAGCATGCCTCCCAAATTGAAGGAGAGAATCAAAAGTGAGCTAAAGCAAATCTCATATATAATATTAGTGAAAGCAACTTTCTGGATGAGCTACTGTATATACACGGTGAGTTGCATAGATGTCATATAAACCTCATCAAGCTTGTTTTTAATGAGCAAACAATATTAACACATGGTATAAAGCTCCAAAAAATGTAGGTTAAAAAAAATTACCACAACATAATAATAGCCTGTAGGAAACAAAAGTCTGGAAAGTGGCCTTAGACGTAGACAAATTGTATTGATCCACAAGGGAAATTACTTGCAATAGATTAAAAGCTACAGATCTGCAAAAAGTTAAAGAAATCTAAACAGCATATTATTTGACCAAATACAGACCTTGAACTTGCACAAGGACTGAGGTGCCCTTTGGATCTAGTTTCACAAGTTAAAACAAGCAGATTGAGCCGTCCTGGGAGTTAACTATTGTCCCATGTCGCTTAAACACTACATTTTTGTCGCTGAAGAAACTGATCAGATAATTAAAGTTTTGACTCCTCAAAATCATTTATAATCAAAAACATCATAAATACTTAAAGAAGAATTAATGTTTTTTACCATCTAAGCCTTATTTCGGTAATAATACAAGTTGTTTTACTCACCCATAGCACTTTGGTGTCATATGGAGCATTTCCGGAGATGTTTTAGATTTGCGTTAGCCCAGCGCAAGTTCTAGCCGTAGCTCAGGGCATATAATATATTCCCCGAGCATGTAATATATGCCCTGTGCCGTGTCAAAAGTGGCCTGTAATCCGAGATTTAGCCATAGTTTCGAATAGATGAGGACGCTAGTGCGCATGTGCGGGTCACAGTTTATTTCACTCTCAGCTGCCGGGACCCAAACATGAAACGCAAAACTGTAAACTATGGATAAATCTCGGATTACAGGCCACTTTTGACTCAAACGAAAGTGTAGACTAAGACATCGAGCTTCAATGATTTGAAAAGTGCTAAAGTTTGTGTTATTTGGAGACCGCACGGGGCATATATTACATGCTTGGGGAATATATTATATGCCCCGAGCTACGGCTAGAGCTCGCCCTGGGCTAACGCTAATCTAAAACATCTCCGGAAATGCTCCATATGACACCAAAGTGCTATGGGTGAGTAAAACAACTTGTTTTATTACCGAAATAAGGCTCAGATTGTAAAAAACATTAATTCTCCTTTAAATTTTGAAACGTGTTATTAATCTAACTGTGCCTTTTAGGATGGGTTCACACTTTGAACTTGGATTTAGTCTTGTTTGAGGCCGGGTTTAAGTCCTGGATTAAATCCTGCTTTAGTTCAAGTTTAGTCACAATTTTGAGGTGATGTCAACAAGGGGCACTATCACCTCAAGAAGCAAAAAAATCCTATTTGAATATAATAATGACTATATAATTGTGCAGACTGGCATCAATATTTGTAATAAATGTAATAACAAAATGTTTTTTTTTTCTTTTTGCAATAAAAGAATGTCTGATATTTCTGATATGTGGCATCACTCTGTATTAATTTATACTAATTAGCACGACATGGTTAATTGAAAACTATTAAATACTAAATATTAAACATAACGTAAATCTCTCGCCTATTGGTTTCTGTCTTTTGTTCTAGATGCCAGAGAAACAAAAGACAGAAACCAATAGGCGAGATATTTTCGGAAAGTAGTTAGCTAGTTAGCTCCTCCCGGCAGCGAGATATAAGCAGGGACTAACCAGCATTCTAACTAGAACTGACGAAGCCTCTTGGATGAGCGGCGAAACGTTTTCGACCAAACAAACTTTGTCCAGTTGACAAATTGAATTTCTTCTTTTATCAATATAACATAACATTGCAGTAAAAGGTTATACATGGAATGAATCGTATGATATGTTTTGTTTTGTCACCAACTACTTGAAATTGCAGCGGTCACTGAATGCAGCACCAACTTAGATTTTTTTTTTTTAGTTTTTGTTTGTTTAGTCTTTAGATAGTTTGTATTAGATAACGCTATTAAAACAACATGTGCACAGTTTAGTAGTGAAAAAGTACTTTAAGTGTTTAGTTCCATTTATAAGTAGATGACAGTGCATGTGACAGACTAAAACAAATGCTTATACGAAGGAGAGAATCAACAGACAGTAATAGGAAATAAAACAATAATTGGAGTTTAGGTTGGGTTAGGGCATATAATGAGTATTTAAAGATATTTTAGTAATGAGTAAATCAGTGAATAAATAATATGTCTTTGATGGGCTATTGAAACTTCTTTATATTCATTACAGAAAACCGTTGTTTTTTTTCAGTTGCTGATTGAATCGTCTGCCAGCCCCCTCCTGACCCACTGAAATCTCACAATTCATATTTTCACTTGATTCCTTAAAGAAGACATATATGCCACTGACCCCCTGTTCAAAACTTGAGAATTTTATTGTGGCATCTTTCAGTTTTTAATTTAGGTGTATTTGATTTTTACATGATATTTTAGAGTCCTATTTGTATCACTAAGATGATTGTTTTTATGTACAGGGGTCTGGTCAAGGACAGGGGATTGGTGAAAACAGAACCTCAACTGCAGGACAAAACAGGATTACTCAGACATGCATGAGTCTATCAATCAACATATAACTTTGAGTAAGCTGTCATTAAAGATCCAGTGTGTAGGATTGATGGCGCATTGGTGGATGGTGGGTATTGCAATTCCTGTCCTAGCTACGGCAGACCTCGAGGGTCACCCGGGGGCGCCGTAACGCGGAGAACTCGCCGTACCCGGAGGAGGGTTCCGGCAGCCGCGCACGAACCGCGCGCACATGTGAAGCGCACCCGGCGCTGTGCGCGGGTGGGGGGACTCGGGAACCGGACCGTGGAGGTCGGTCTGAACCCGGGGTGCGGGCCCGCGCTGCGACAAAGCCCCAGCCGCGGTAGGTACTATGTCCTTCTTCTTTTCCTCTTAGATGAAGGTGCTTGCTCCTGCGATGTATGTGCGGAGTAAGTGTGATCCGGCAACATGCTTGTCGTTGTTTATCCAAACGCGTACTATCTCGTGTGAAAACCACGAGCCCTTTGACAACTACTGTATAAATAAAACGGCAAAGGCGGAGTCCAAATGTCCTTCTGCGGCTCTCGTAATCAAAATGGCTGCCTCTACATGGGGAAAATCCCCCTTTTATGCGACTATATCTAAGTCCAACAGAATACTTTGATTTCATGATGGAAGTGAAAAGGCTTGGAAAACACTGTATTTTTGAATGGGTATCTTCAATTTCGGTAATTAACGGGTAAAAATCTTACACACTGTCCCTTTAACACAATGCTATGGGAAAACAGCACTAGAAGACTTGATGTCAGGTAGGAGATGCCACAAAAAATTATACTTATCTTAATACGAAGCCAACTTAAGTACATTACCTGGTTTTGATAAGTAGCTTTGATTATGTCAAATTTAGATCTGAGACAAACAAACAAACAAACAATATTTATAAGGCGCTTTTCATACAAAATTGTAACACAAAGCGCCTGCTGAGAGTAGCAGCAATAGTAGTACTGATAGTAGCAATGCAAGATTACTAGGACAAATGATAGTTGTAATTATTCAGGAATATAAATGTACAAACATAACATGATGAATCACAGTGTCAGCACAGAGTCCAGGGAGACTGTGGTGGCACAGATAAATGTCATTTCATTTGAATAATTTAACCTTTGCCCCTTACTATACTCTATGTCACTTATAAACTTAATATTGGCGCAGTCCTTTTGCCTGGTATATTTACTTTTACATGTTATGTATGATAATAAAGTGGGTAACAAAGTGTCATTTTGTGACACAAATGAAAAAAAGAAAACCTAAATGTAAATGTCTGTTTATTGGACACATCGGTGGTTTCAGATTCTAGAATGTGATGATGTCATACTCTTAGATGGGGGGCAAGAGCCTGATTTCCCTTTTGATTAAATTTTACTTTTTAAATTTACCTTTTGGATATCTCATGTTTCACCTAATGATTTCAGACAAGACCCATGGACTTGCTTTATTACAACAAAAAGTGCATTTAAAAAATATTCATTATAGCTGCCTGCATATGTAGTAAATATTATAGGTTTATAAAATCCAGCAATTAACTTTACTTCATTCACAGAGGATTTAAATGTATTAGAAAATAGAATTAAGGTATTCAGACAGACAATGGTCAACAATTACAGTGTAATTAACTTTTCTTTTCTTTTTAATTATCGATAGGTGCATACAATTTAGTACATCCAGTAATTTAAAAAAAGATATAGGCTATAAAAAGTCAATAAATAAATTAGACATGTTTGGTTGGTAGTAAGTAGCAATAAAACATATTTGGTCCCACACATCTACTTCCTTGATGCTCTGTCATATTTGTCTAGTTTGAATATATAATAATAGTCTAAACATTTGATACACACTGTCCTTGGTCAACTGAAAATGGCAGAGATGCGTGAAGAGTCCCTCAGTCGTCCAGGTAGAATCCATGATAAAAGAAGAAATTCAATTTGTCAACTGGACAAAGTTTCAAACTTTGTCCAATTTCTTCTTTTATCATGGATTCTACCTGTACGACTGAGGGACTCTTCACGCATCTTAAGAACAACTACGAGCCTAACATCATTGGACTGGTAAGAAAGCTGGAAAAGGGCACAAGAAGTTTAGCTGAGAAGAGGAATCATTTACGCTTTAACCTTAGATGTCGACAGGAGCAACTTATTCCACAAACTTTGTCCAGTTGACAAATTGAATTTCTTCTTTTATCATGAAAATGGCAGAGTACTTTTTATGATCAAGCTTTGATTACTTCAATTCTGGGTTTAAAACATGCAGTGGTACTATTACAAAACAATCCCCAAACAATAATGAGCACAGGAATGGTAAAGAAACTGCACGGCTAAACTCCTCCAAGTTACCCCCTCCCAAATAATTTGGCAGTGCAAGTTTACACTAGTTGCTTTGGCACATAAATAACACTAGATCTGTCACATCATTTTCTTTTACAGTTTAGCCCACAGGTGATGCTCTGAATTGGCACTATACTGGTTAAAACGTGTGGACTTACCTGCTCATGTTTGCAGCTTTGTTTGCTTTGGAGGTAAAGTTGGTTGAAATTGGTCTTGATGTTGCTCTTCAGGTGCCAGCAGGATTTCCACTGTCAACCAGTCAACCCGCTCGTCAAGACAGGCTGCAATCATCTTTTTTTTTCTTTTTTTTTTGGAACGCCCCTTGGTGCCAAGTCAGGTGTTCTCCCCACCTTCGTAACAATAAATAAAATAAATAAACAAACAAATAAATAAGTAAATAAATCAGAGTTATAGCCTACAATTGTAGAAAAAAATTCAAAAACCACTCCGCCTGTAGATGATCTTCATGTAGACAGGTCAGGATTAGAAGCATTCGAAGTATGCGCATTTCCCCTGCCCTACAAACGCCTCTAATAAAGAAAATAATCATCTAAAATGCATTTATCGTTCGTTTCAAATATTTTAGCAATGCTGCAAAAGTCAAAATTTAAAACATGGATTTTTCTTATGAAATTCTGCACTTAAGAAATCGTTTTAATAAGTGTATTATAATTTAAACTAAACTAAAAGGTCAAATGCGCATTCACACGCGGCTGCATACTGTACTGAGCTACGGTGCAATCACAGTTTACCTGTATGGCCCCAAGATAAACATGCAAAACTCGTAAAACCACCAAAAGCAAAGTAGATAAACACGTTTTTCTTTGCGCTGGGCTGGAGCACTGACAGGGGCACGTGTCAAAAGAAAACTATATGTTTACATTGTGTTTCCTCAGGCCTCGTGTGGCGCCCCCTCGTGGTGCGTTTGTGTACTGCTGGGTTATTTCGGACCCGAGCATCACTCGTGCGAAATAACAGTTCACTGCAAAGGCACAGGACACTACATACTGCTGTAGGAAATGTGTTTTTACAACTGTTTCCCAGACATTAAGATGGCACTTTTCATTTTAATCATTTTATCGCAATAGCCTATGTGAAGTAGTCTAATGATAATAATGACAAAGTTAATAACATGGTTTCATAACCTAGGGCAGGGGTCTTCAACGTTTTTCAGGCCAGGGACCCCCAAACAGATGGCGAACTGGGCCAGGGACCCCCTACTATATATACGGCATAGAATTGTGTTTTATATTAAATTGAGCTTAGTGTCATGTATAAACATTGCTACTCTGTTATGGTACATCCAATACAAGGAAACACACACAGGTACAGTATTAACACAGGTTAATACTGTATTTTCATGTTTTTTTTATTTTAAAGATGGGCCAGATAGGCCCCAGGGGGTGGATGTGCTACTGCAGTTTTTAAACACAACTTGCATATAACACAGGCCTATTAAGATCGTTCACTGATTCAACCAAAAAACAAGTGCAAGGGAGAGAGTGGCTGTGCTTCTGCCATTTACACATACATCCTGCTCAAATACAGAGCTATTCAAATAATGAACAATTAACACAAATCAAGTTAAGCTTTGATCATAACACATCAGGTTAAACTGTGAACATACATGAACATACAGGGGACAGTGAACCCCCAAAGCCATCTGTGAATTCCCACTTCAGTGAGATGTCTGACCCTGATGAGTTGCACATAACATATCTATCCTGGGGTGGATGGAGGCCGCCATGTACGCATTAATGTGCATTTTAAGACATCAATGAGGGTGGAGGGACAAGGGAGAAATTGATTGGGGAAAAATGAAAAAATATATTATATATAATAATATATATAAAGATTTCGACCCCCCTGCAGTACCTCCGCAACCCCCTTAGGGGTCGCGACCCCCCTGTTGAAGACCTCTGGCCTAGGGTTTTAACAGAAGGATGAAAAAGTATAACCTCCTCAGACTTGCTACTGCTACTGGTTTTAGTTAAATGTATTCTTTTATGAAGGTATGGGGCTGGGTGGACATTATTAACAGTAGTTGTGTGTAGGAAATGCAAAATAGTCTGTATAAATTGCATTTAGCTGTGATTGGTGTCTCCATGTGTCCCTATGGCTCACTCTACAGGTCTTGAGCAGATGAGGGCGACATTAGCCTGAGAAGATCAGCTTTGTATTGCACAATAATATGGTGCAAAACACTGCCTGGCAAATCTAGAAGGATTAAGTGTGTATTCTGTATAAATGTTCCATTCCCACGCAAAGGCCTAGCAAAAATCATGATTTCCATCAAGTTCAACAAGAAGCCTAAGTTTGATCTGTCGACTCAAAGAAAACCTGACCATTTTTATTTATATATACCACTTTTGTTTAAGATGATGAATATTCTCATGTTTCCCCACACACATGGACTGACCCCACACCACCAGAGCAAAGAACCCAAAGCTCCTCTAAACTTGACACGCTTTGGCCTGATCTATGGTGGAAATGACTTTCAGCTCATGTATAATCCTGTTAACTGTGTTGTACAACTGGCGGCTCCTGTTCCGTCTCATCTGAAGCGTGTGTGTTGTGGATATAAAAGTGAACAGTTGTGATTAGTGATGATGATGAAGCTTCATGAAGCATTGAAGCCTTTCACCCAATTGGTTCACTCCAGCGCAAAGCTTCTTGAAGCTTCATTTGCTCTAGTAGGACATCCACTGGATACAAAAATATCAGTTGGCCTGAATTTGAAGTGTGTGGCATTTTGCAGAAAGTCTGTGAATAAAACTGTCAGCAAAGTAAAGAAGTATACAAACATGTATATTGTAGTGATGGCAGTATACTGTGTATATATATACTGGTATTATGGAAAATGATTATTTTTATTTTACAGTGAGGTGAGGGGGGTTGGGGTATGGACAATGATTGTGCTTTTGTAATGTTGAGGTTTGGCCAGTGATTATGGTTTAGGGCAGAGGTCTTCAACAGGGGGGTCGCGACCCCTAGGGGGGTCGCAGAGGTACTGCAGGGGGGGTCGCAAAATCTTTTGATTTCACTTTAAAATAATATAATTTTATATTTTATAGTGTAAAATACAGTATTAACCTGTGTATTATTTCCTTGTATTGGATGTACCATAACAGAGTAGCAATGTTTATACATGACATTAAGCTCAATTTAATATAAAACACAATTCTATGCCGTATATATAGTAGGGGGTCCCTGGCCCAGTTCGCCATCTGTTTGGGGGTCCCTGGCCTGAAAAACGTTGAAGACCCCTGAGCTAGAGTATAGACACTAAATAATAATAATAACTAAAATATAGCTATAATATAGTAAAAAACAATAAGCAAATGTATCAAATGTACTATCAGTGATCCAGCAAGTTGTTTTTTGGGTGATGATAATAAAAATATGCACTTAGGCCCCTGTCCTCCACCAATCATTCACACAGTATGATTAATATAAAGCAAGGAGGGTGGGACACAACAGCAGAGTGCACTTCTACTTGTATTTTGCTTTATTTGTCATTATAAACAATGCAGACACAAGAGGAACATGCAAACTCAGATTGGTTCAGGATTCAAATCCAGAACCTTCCATCTATGTGGTGAGAGGACGAACAATCACACCTCAGGACCTGTACGCCTCCAGGACACGGACACGTGCAGGTCGGCTTGCATCGACCCTTCTCACCCTGGTCATGGACTTTTGGACCTGCTCCCCTCAGGCAGGAGGCTACAGTCCATTCGGACCAGAACCTCCCGCCATAAAAACAGCTTCTTCCCCTCTGCTGTTGGACTCTTGAATAACAACACCAGGACTGTTCCCACCCCCCCGCTCTGTGTCAGTCACATGACCCCACCAACCCGCTCTGTCAGTCACATGACCCCACCAACCCGCTCTGTCAGTCACATGACCCTGTGTCAGTCACATGACCCCACCACCCCGCTCTGTGTCAGTCACATGACCCTGTGCCAGTCACATGACCCCACCAACCCGCTCTGTGTCAGTCACATGACCCTGTGCCAGTCACATGACCCCGCCCCCCGCTCTGTGTCAGTCACATGACCCCCCCCCCCCGCTTTGTGTCAGTTACATGACCCTGTGTCAGTCACATGACCCCCCCCCGCTCTGTGTCAGGCACATGACCCTGTGTCAGTCACATGACCCCACCCCTCGCTCTGTGTCAGTCACATGACCCCACCCCCCACTCTGTGTCAGTCACATGACTCTGTGTCAGTCACATGACCCCCCGCTCTGTATCAGTCACATGACCCCACCTCCCGCTCTGTGTCAGTCACATGACCCTGTGTCAGTCACATGACCCCACCCCCGCTCTGTGTCAGTCACATGACCCCACCCCCCACTCTGTGTCAGTCACATGACTCTGTGTCAGTCACATGACCCCGCCCCCGCTCTGTGTCAGTCACATGACTCTGTGTCAGTCACATGACCCCGCCCCCCCTCTGTGTCAGTCACATGACCCCCCCGCTCTGTGTCAGTCACATGACCCCACCCTCCCGCTCTGTGTCAGTCACATGACCCTGTGTCAGTCACATGACCCCATCCCCCGCTCTGTGTCAGTCACATGACCCTGTGTCAGTCACATGACCCCGCCCCCGCTCTGTGTCAGTCACATGACCCCATCCCCCGCTCTGTGTCAGTCACATGACCCTGTGTCAGTCACATGACCCCGCCCCCGCTCTGTGTCAGTCACATTACCCTGTGTCAGTCACATGACCCCGCCCCCGCTCTGTGTCAGTCACATTACCCTGTGTCAGTCACATGACCCCGCCCCCGCTCTGTGTCAGTCACATGACCCCCCCGCCCTGTCTCAGTCACATGACCCTGTGTCAGTCACATGACCACACCCCCCCGCTCTGTCCCAGTCACATGACCCTGTGTCAGTCACATGACCCCGCCCCCGCTCTGTGTCAGTCACATGACCCCCCGCTCTGTCAGTCACATGACCCTGTGTCAGTCACATGACCCCACCCCCCGCTCTGTGTCAGTCACATGACCCTGTGTCAGTCACATGACCCCGCCCCCGCTCTGTGTCAGTCACATGACCCCCCGCTCTGTGTCAGTCACATGACCCTGTGTCAGTCACATGACCCCGCCCCCGCTCTGTGTCAGTCACATGACCCCCCGCTCTGTGTCAGTCACATGACCCTGTGTCAGTCACATGAACCCGCCCCCGCTCTGTGTCAGTCACATGACCCTGTGTCAGTCACATGACCCTGTGTCAGTCACATGACTCTGTGTCAGTCACATGACTCTGTGTCAGTCACATGACCCTGTGTCAGTCACATGACCCTGTGTCAGTCACATGACCCCACCCCCCGCTCTGTGTCAGTCACATGACCCTGTGTCAGTCACATGACCCCGCCCCCGCTCTGTGTCAGTCACATGACCCCCCCGCTCTGTGTCAGTCACATGACCCTGTGTCAGTCACATGACCCCACCCCCCGCTCTGTGTCAGTCACATGACCCTGTGCTGTATTTTTTGCACATGTCTGTTTGCACTGATCACTACCTGCACTGTTATGTATTTTGTGTTATATTATAGCTTATTGGTTTTCTATATTCTCTTTTCTATTTTATTTGCTGCATGTTAAGTGTTTGTTTACGTATGTTGTGAACCTGTTCACTCATATGGGCAATAAAACTTTTCTGATTCTGATTCTGAATCAATATATCAATATTAATATATTAACAGCATATATATATATATATATATATATATATATATATATATATATATATATATATATATATATATATATATATATATAAATTGTAACTGCTGCAGTGAGCCTTGTCATTTGGGTCTTAAAATGTTTATATTAACATGATCTTTGGTTTTAATTTAGTTATTTTGTTCGGAAATAAATTCCTATTCCTATATTGCCTGGAAGAATCCATGACTCATCGCTGTACCAGCGAGTGAGTCTGGTAACGCTTGGTCCAAAATGCGCTGCGGTTGCGCGTAGACAGCTAAGTGAACCAATCAGAGATTGCGCCATCTTGATTCAAAACTGAGGCGGAACTTCCGCTGCCTAAGAATGACTTTGCGGGCAAAGGCGGGTGCACTGACGTCACCATCTTTGAACGAATCAGAATCGCGGAGTCCGTTTGTAACCGGAGGAGCAAGGGTGGATGGAGAGTGTCCAAATGGTATCGCGGTGTATAGGAAATACAGAGAGATATCATTTGGCTGGCCAGGTAAATTCCTATACAGAACTCAGCTCCAAATTTGCTCCTTTAAGTGTTAGCCTCCGTGAGCTTAATTTAACTGGAACCAAACGCTCTGATGTCACACTCCCTTTAGTTCACCTATGTCTATGATTGTAAATTAGTCGTGATCCTTATTTAGTTTGTGGTAATTGCCTGCTTATCTTTATTTTCATGCATATACTTTACCAGATGTTTGGCCTGAAAGCTAAATGCGGTCCTCAGACCTTTCTTAGGGTGGCACGTTCCCTGCATGATTCTATGGAAACAGCTGGTTAACATACTTTGGAACATTTGTTTTATATCAAACTAATATCAAACATCTAAAATATATATTTTATATTTGTCTATTTTTGGGGTAATGGGGTATAACATTCCTCTGAATTAAGGTGCACCTGGTGGAACTTCAAAACCTAGGTAAAAGTAACTTTTTGAATAAATCATGGTACTGAGCACAAGTCTGTGGCCCACTGCTTCATCTATGTTTCATTATGTGGACCCTGAAGAAAAAAACAGACAGATTGAGACATACATTTAGCCCACACTGTACATCACATACGCTGTACTAATAAATAGCTTCCCTTACGAGCAGCACATTGCCCCCTCCCTGTTCTGTTTGACCGGAGCCTGTAATTCAAAAACATCTGTAAGCGTTTCCCTCTGGACCACAGCAGCAAATAGAAAGTCGTGCTGTGAAGGCTGTGATTTTGGACCTTAAATAAAGACAGGACTTTAACAGAGGCGGCTAATGTCAGGGCGGGACAGGAGTTGGAGGTCTGATTCTGAGACAAAAATCAAAACACACAGGGACACAATGTCGGAGGTAAGACTCTGTGGATTATGTTTTCTGTCCAAAGAGAAAAACATCTCAACTACGTCTTTTTTAATCTAGTATGTTGTTAAAGGCAAGATTGTTAAAACATTTGTTCTTGGTTTGTTCTCTTTATACGTTTACGTTTGGGAGTCTGCCACTTGTTTGACTTGATTCCATGGGGATGGACAATGCCATACTGTGGAATATTCCAAGCAAAGCATGGAGAGAAGGAGGTGCTGACTCTTTAGTTACATATGATGCACCTTCAGACACCCTTTTTGGGATAATCTACAAACAATTTAGAAATATTTCACAAACTTGTTTTTTTTTTCTTAAAAAAGCTTACTTTAAAAAGCAGTAGCAAACATAGAACTTAAAATAACTGGTCACATTCTGAAGGGGCAGGCAGCAGTTGGCCTGGCCCAAAACGTGATGTTCCCTTTATAACTCAGAGAACAGCTATAAAATATCATCGCTCCAGTTTTATCCCATTACACCCTGTGATCTGCTCCTAGACCAGCAAAAGCAATGACAGATGAGAACTTTTGTAAACTTTTGTAAAGTAAATCTAGTTTATTTACCTGAAGCACAAGAGGTGTACAGTAAAAACATGAACAAAACATAGAAGAAAGCAAAAAGCAACAGCGTGTCAACAACAAGTGTCCGAATAATGATACACTTACTTTAAAGGTGTACTACGTAACTTTTCTAGTGGAAGTTCTGTTACCAACTTGTCTCCATGGTGACATTATTGCTTTGCCTGGAATGTTCTACAGCATTAAAATATTTTTTCTTGCATTTATTTAATTACAAGTGTTTTATTGTTAAAGGTCCCATGGCATGAAATTTTCACTTTCTGAGGTTTTTAAATGTTAATGTGAGCTCCCCTACCCTGTAAATGTCTAAACTGAGCATTTGCGATCCTTTTCTGCGTTACAAAAAATCGGAGCTTAAACGGGCGATTTTGAACAAGGCACCTTATTGACGTCAGATCGAAAAAAGAAATGCAAATGCAGTTCCACCCCCGTCTGTCTGTACTCAGCGTCTCTGTAAATCACGCCCAGAGAGTTTGGACTGCGAATGCGCTAGGCAATGCGAAATGCGTTTTTTTAATTGTTAATTTTTTAAAGAGTGTTTCTAGGCTCAGAAGTCCTTTATCTGAGCCTCTGGACCTTTGAACAGCAGTGGTTTAATTTTATTTTATGTGGAAATGTGTTTATTTTTCAATGGAACGCTTCAAATCTCTCCCCCGTGCAAAAACAAGGAAATGGACACAATGGAGACAAGCAGCCGGAATGTTATGCAGTGCACCTTTAAAAAGCCTCAACAATGGGTAACTGGACATTAAAAAGTGGTTAAGAAAGATGCGCATTGGTGAAGTGAACAGGGTCATGTTATTTAATAAAGCTATCCACAATTCCAGCATAACATTATGACCACCAAATTAGCAAAGGTTCAAACAAACATTGGCTTGTGCCTGATGATTGTAAACATTAGCAAATGAAGGGAAAATGCCTTGAAGAGTTATTGAATTAAAAATAAGTTCATCCTTTGCTCCAGAATGTTCCAACTCTGGCTCTACCAGTTCAAAAAACATAATACATAGACTAGAATCACAGTACGGCAGCTGGAGGTGGTCACAATGTTATGTTTGTCGTTGTATGCATGATAAGATAAATATAATAAATTACTACATTTTATGGGTATTTCAAAACTGACTGACAATGTTATACCTTTCTAATAATAATATACAGTCAGTTATGGGTTTCAAAAACATTGATTGTTAACATTAAATTAACTACACATGGTAGTTATTTTAGATGTGTAAACAACATTATTCCCTAGCAGTAAATAAATCATTTTTCCAAACATTACTAAGCAGATTGCATGCTTTGTTCTTGTGCAATTTC
Source organism: Paratrypauchen microcephalus (assembly GCA_036785185.1). Classification (NCBI taxonomy): domain Eukaryota; kingdom Metazoa; phylum Chordata; class Actinopteri; order Gobiiformes; family Gobiidae; genus Paratrypauchen; species Paratrypauchen microcephalus. The sequence goes on along the minus strand of JAVJIX010000255.1, from coordinate 293,585 downwards.
ATCTATTCTAATGATATTTCTCTTTTTAAATAGTATGTTTTACAATGAACACAGTAAAAAATTAAGTCTTACACATAAAAAAATCTTCTTTAATTGAAAACTTAAACATTTTGGGTAGATTAACTTAAAAAGCCAAAATTTAATTTGATCAACATAGCAAAAAAGTCAAATAAATGTTAACAGCGCTATGTATAGTGTAAAGGTGTTTCGTCTCACACCATGTACCTAGAATGTTATTTGGCCTTTTGAGTACGGGACTTTATCAGGTCTAAATTACGACAAAATATGGTCTAAAATAAGACCAAATCAAGTCTACTGAGACTAAACCAGGAATAAGGTAGAGAATAATGGCTCACCTAACAGAGGACAAAACATGAATGATTTGTCTGTAAATAACACCAATAGTCAAACTGCAGAAGGCCCAGTGGACCACCACATGCATCACAGTTTGACAAACACTGATCTTCACAAATTTTAACCATAACTTATATTGCCTGTTTTGTATCTGCCAAGCACATTATTTTTTACCCAATTCTCTAACTTCCCCCATAGGCTCTCCCGTCTTCTACCAGCTGAACAGTTTGAGGAAGTTCTGGAATCCATCCTCTCCGAAGAAGTCGAAGGATCCCTGTGAAGAGCCCAGGTGGATGAGGAGCAGGACCAGGATGACGATGAGGAGCAGGGGGATGAGGAGGTTCCAGCCTGCAGCCAGGATGTTGTACCACTTGGCCTTGTCCGAGCACTCCTGAGCCAGCTGCAAGTTACCCTGGGTCTTCTGGTCACGTGCCTGCACATGGAGAAAAACAGTTAGTAGCTAATTAGTTTACTATTGGATGACAATTTAGCGTGCATACATTTGTCAATTTGTGGCCCTTATTTTAGCTTAGTTTGAGAAATGTAGACTTGATTTAGCCCTGTCCTAGTCCTGTTTTAGTCCTGAGTTCTGAGTTTAGTTTCAGTTTAGTTCCAGATTTGATGGGTGTTTCTGCATGTGAGAACACACCCTGACTATACATTATATTATATATGGAATTGTAAAAAGATTTTTGAATACCACTTTGAGGAAGCTAATGAAGATTACTGTTAAAGGTCCCATGACATGGTACTTCTTGATGCTTTTATATGGCTCCTTAATGGTTCCCTAATACTGTAAATGAATCCTTCTTCAAAATCAACACTCAGTGCATGAGAAACAGAGATAAGATGAGAAAGAGTCATAAATATCTCTCTCAAACACTTTATTCTGGGCGTTGTTGCTTGAATGCAAATGAGGAGAAAAGAGCTGGCCTATAGTAGAGGGTGGGGGCGTGGCCAAACTCTCCACTCTACGCTCTAGCTCTCAGCTGATCCATTTCCGTGTTTTTGCACGGGGGGAGAGATTTGAAGCGTTCCATTGAAAAATAAACACATTTCTACATAAAATAAAGTTAAACCACTGCTGTTCAAAGGTCCAGAGGCTCAGATAAAGAACTTCCAAGCCTAGAAACACTCGGACGTGCCTCCAGGCAAATAAAAAAACGCATTTCACATTGCCTAGCGCATTCGCAGTCCAAACTCTCTGGGCGTGATTTACAGAGACGCTGAGTACAGACAGACGGGGGTGGAACTGCATTTGCATTTCTTTTTTCGATCTGACGTCAATAAGGTGCCTTGTTCAAAATCGCCCGTTTGAGCTCCGATTTTTTGTAACGCAGAAAAGGATCGCAAATGCTCAGTTTAGACATTTCGCAACTTTTAACCATGGGGGGGGGGGGGCTAAACAGGGTAGGGGAGCTCACATTAACGTTCAAAAACCTCAGAAAGTGAAAATTTCATGCAATGGGACCTTTAATGATAACATGGTTTGAATATAATACACATATTGGGTTTTATATTGTTAAGTTACATACACTTCTTTTAGACTGATTCTAACCTTAAGTTAACCTCAACTTAAACCCTCAACTTAAACCCTAACCATAACTATAACTGTAGGAAGTTTATATCATGTTGTCGATTTTAATATCCCCATAAGGGAGGCAGGTCCCCATGAATATGATAAATACCCACCCACAGCATTATCCAATTTAGGACTAAACTGGAAGTAAACTAAACCTGGACCAGAGCAGGACCAAACTAAGTCTACATCAGGACTAAAGTGAAAAGTAAGCTCAAACAAAGACAACTATGAATGTTCAGTATTTGACCCCTTAAATTAGTACAAACTTTATAATATTTACATGTGAAATAACATATTATAATCTACAATGAAGCCTTGAGTTGTCCTGAGGTATGTATATTTTTGTATGGGTTTTTCCATCTGTAAACTCTCTCATTTCTCAGTCACACAGCAGCCCTCGCCCACTGAAGATACCAATTACACCATTTTTAACTTCAAGCACCAAACGACTGCCTGTAATTTAAACCCAGGGCAAAATGTCCAGGATTCAGCTGTGAACCAGGACTGGACCAGGACTGGACCAGGACTAAGCCAGAACTATACTAGACCAGAACTGAACCAGCACTGCATGTGAGGGATCTGCCACATGCTTGACTTTACTGCTTTGTGTAGAATGTTCCTCAGTATGGCATTAAACTTATTATCCATGAAGATAAGCAAGATGCAAATGATGCTACCAGGCCAAGTTACTGGTCAGATGAAAAAGCAAGCCTGATCACACTGAAAATTAATGTTTTTCAATGTATTTTTTTAAACTGTAAAAATACCTGTAATTGAATAAATCCAAAATGGATAATGCCAAATTGAGGAACATTCCAGCAAAAGCAATAACACCTCAACAGAAACATGCGGGAAATGGAGCCTTCACCAGAAAAGCTTTACACCTTTAAACACTGTGCATTTATTCAGTTACATGCATGTTTAGTGCTCTAATATACCATAAAACATACATTCTCAGTGTGTGTGAGGCAGCTTCTCCATAGATCTGAACTGTAACTTGGCCTTGTCACCTGGTTGTCTTCACCAGAAAAGTTAAACAGTGCACCTTTTTTAAGACTATCAATGGATCGATATGATCAAAAAACTAGGATTTGAATAAGCCTGTAATACCCTATAGGAAAAAAGGAAGAATAACCAGTACTAAACCAGAAGTAAATCAGCACTAAAAACAGAAAAATATATATATATATATATTATTGGCCAGGGGTTTTGTAGAGTTTTCAATGAGGGGAAAAATAATAATAATAAAATAAAATGAAACAGTTGATATGGATCTAGTGCAGAGGTCTTCAACAAGGGGGTCGCAACCCCTAGGGGGGTCGCGGAGGTACTGCAGGGGGGGTCGCGAAATCTTTTGATTTCACTTTAAAATAATATAATTTTATATTTTAATATTTTTAAAAACAATATATTTTTTCATTTTTCCCCAATCAATTTCTCCCTTGTCCCTCCACCCTCTTTGATGTCTTAAAATGCACATTAATGCGTACATGGCGGCCTCCATCCACCCCAGGATAGATATGTTATGTGCAACTCATCAGGGTCAGACATCTCACTGAAGTGGGAATTCACAGATGGCTTTGGGGGTTCACTGTCCCCTGTATGTTCATGTATGTTCACAGTTTAACTTGATGTGTTATGATCAAAGCTTAAAAGAAAAGTAACGTTTTTTACAATTTGAGCCTTATTTCGGTAATAAAAACAGTTGTTTTACTCACCCATATCACTTTGGTGTCATATGGAGCATTTCCGGAGATGTTTTAGATTAGCGTTAGGCTAACGCTGTTAGCCTAGCGCGACTTATAGCCATAGCTCGGGGCATTCCCCGAGCACGTAATATGCCCCGTGCGGGCTCCAAATAACACAAACTTTAGCACGTTTCAAATCATAGAAGCTCGATGTCTTTAGCCTACGATTTCGTTTGAATCAAAAGTGGCCTGTAATCCGAGATTTATCCATAGTTTACAGCTTTGTGTTCCATGTTTTTGCGTCCCGGGAGCTGAGAGCACACTCCGCGCATGCGCACTGGCGTCCTCATCTACTCGAAACTATGGCTAAATCTCGGATTACAGGCCACTTTTGACCACTTTTGAAATGCTCCATATGACACCAAAGTAATATGGGTGAGTAAAACAACTTGTTTTATTACCGAAATAAGGCTCAAATTGTAAAAAACGTTACTTTTCCTTTAACCTGATTTGTGTTAATTGTTCATTATTTGAATAGCTCTGTATTTGAGCAGGATGTATGTGTAAATGGCAGAAGCACAGCCACTCTCTCCCTTGCACTTGTTTTTTGGTTGAATCAGTGAACGATCTTAATAGGCCTGTGTTATATGCAAGTTGTGTTTAAAAATTGCAGTAGCACATCCACCCCGTAGGGCCTATCTGGCTCATCTTTAAAATAAAAAACATGAAAATACAGTATTAACCTGTGTATTATTTCCTTGTATTGGATGTACCAAAACAGAGTAGCAATGTTTATACATGACACTAAGCTCAATTTAATATAAAACACAATTCTATGCCGTATATATAGTAGGGGGTCCCTGGCCCAGTTCGCCATCTGTTTGGGGGTCCCTGGCCTGAAAAACGTTGAAGACCCCTGATCTAGTGTATATTAAAACTAACATGTGATCACATATTAACAGTAATATTAAAAATATAATATTATATTGTTAAAATACCTTACAAATCAGTTTTGACTATTTTTTTACTTAATACTGTTTGAATAACATAACTTGAGTAAAATGGCTAATTTACCAATTTCTGCACAAAACCTACATTTTTCAGTAACCTGATAAGTGAAGAAATCCAATAACGATCAGACTTTGGTGTGCATGTAAACACAGTGTCATAGTTTACCTTGATGGAGTAGATGAGCGCCATGAACCCGAGGCAGCAGAAGTTCACATAGAGGGTGTTACACAGGGACCATATCAGGTAGTCTCTCGGAGCTTTCTTCCCTTCTACTCCGTGCATGTTTAGCACTGTTGATCCTTGTTTTCGCCCGGACTTACAGTTAGTCAGCGGGGTACAATCAGATGGGAAATTGTAAGAGTGGTTGTCCATGGCGTAGGTCTTCTAAGGTCTTTCAAAATGTAGATGAAAAAGATTAAATATGAAAGTTGTACCAAACTGAATGCTGCCTGGTTGGGAAAACCCGTTGCCAATCTGGAGTGGGTTATATTGCTCAGTAGAATGGGAGGTGACTGGGAGGAGATGTTTTAATATGTACAGGTCTGTAATTATGTGGTCAACTCAGAATAGAGACAGACATAGGGACATGTACAAGAAGGGCATGGAGACGAACAGAAATGTTTTGAAGTATGGTCTCATGAAGTTTTTCAGTCCATACGTGTGGATGATGACCACTGTTTACTGTTAATATGAACAGTGGTGGAAGAAGTACTCCATTTATTCAAGTAAAAATACAGATACAGGAGCAAATAAATACTCAAGTTCAAAAAGTTCAAAGTTTAAAGTCAGCTTTATTGTCAAAAACCATATGTACAGGTCGCATACACAGGATTTGAAATTGCAGCGCCCCCTAGGCCCACAGTGAACATAAAACATGTGATAAACAAGACAATAAACACCATGACTAAAACATCACATAAAAGTACAAAAGGTTTGTGTATAATACAAATAAGTAAAACACACAATGTGGAGCGGAATAAAGCTCAAACAGTGTCATTTAAGCAGCAGTGTCAGTGTCATTTAAGCAGAGGTGGGACAAAGTGAATGAAGTCCCGAGTCAAGAGTATCCAAGTGCCGAGTCAAGTCCGAAGTCAAAGCTCACAAGTCTCAAGTCGAGTCCAAAGTCCTAGCATTTTAGTTTCGAGTCATTTCGAGTCCCCTTTACAAAGAAATAACATTTCTACAAATCATATAATGTCTGCAAGATAAAAGGAGAAATTCAATTTGTCAACTGGACAAAGTTTGTTTGGTTGAAAACGTTTCGCGGCTCATCCGAGAGGCTTCTTCAGTTCTGGTTCTGATGCTGGTTAGACCCTGTTTACATCTAGCTGCAAGGAGGAGCTCACTACACCGGAAAAGTTCTGTCTGCAAGATCTGTATTCATTTTACCTTTTTACACCATATCAAATAACATATCAAATAACATTAGAAAAGCTTCAGGTGCCGAACAAAATTGGACGTTGTGGAAGCTCCGTCTGTAATCTTTGACCCGCACGTTCTGCATATTGCCGTTCGTTTTTTGTTGACAACTTTGTAGTTTTTATAACCAAACGAAATCACCTTCAGCATCATTTTGCAAACTGGCGCGTGGATGCTTGTTTCCACATCATTTGTTGTGCAATTTGCCTTGGATGCGGTTGAATGAAAGCAACGTAGATCTACTGTGATTGGATTGTTGTGCAAGCCGCGCGCACATGCTCTTTGCATACATTTTCGCAGATTCACAAGTACGAGTGCGGTCCTTATCAACATACTTTTAGAGTTTTTTTTTCATTGGACGTAGCAAGTCATCACAAGTCAAAAGGCCTAAGTCCAAGTGAAGTCACGAGTTATTGATATTGAAGTCCAAGTCGAGTTGCAAGTGTTTGTACATTTTGTCGAGTCGAGTCTAAAGTTATCAAATTCGTGACTCGAGTCTGACTCGAGTCAAAGTCACATAACTCGAGTCCACACCTCTGCATTTAAGTGACATTTAAGCAGCAGTGTGATTGGGGAGGGGAGGGCAGGGAGAGAGTTCAGCATCCTCACAGCTTGGTGGATGATAAAGTATAAGTACCTGTGTAGAAATGTACTTGAAGAGTAAAAAGTATTTCAAATGTAGTGAACAAAAACAATCAAACTTTTTTCCTAGCTGTTTTTATTATTTGTATATTATTGTACATATACTATAAAAATGGACATCAGTGAACCAGAGCAGTTTGTCTCTCTTGCACTAATGCCCCCGTGGAGCACATTTTTTCTATTATGAACAACATTTGGACTGATGGGAGAAACCGCTTGGGACTAAACACGTTGAAGGCACTACTCATTACATGAGTGAACTTTCATGATACTTAATGAAAAGGTAAATGATAACCACACCCTTTTAAAACGGTGCAGCTTAAAATATTAAAGTAATAAGCTATAATGGCTTACTGTTTTGTTTATGAATTATAGTTATGGCAGTTTTGATTACTTAAAGGTCCCATGGCATGAAATTTTCACTTTCTGAGGTTTTTGAACGTTAATGTGAGCTCCCCTACCCTGTTTAGCCCCCCCCCCCCCATGGTTAAAAGTTGCGAAATGTCTAAACTGAGCATTTGCGATCCTTTTCTGTGTTACAAAAAATCGGAGCTCAAACGGGCAATTTTGAACAAGGCACCTTATTGACGTCAGATCGAAAAAAGAAATGCAAATGCAGTTCCACCCCCGTCTGTCTGTACTCAGCGTCTCTGTAAATCACGCCCAGAGAGTTTGGACTGCGAATGCGCTAGGCAATGCGAAATGCGTTTTTTTATTTGCCTGGAGGCACGTCCGAGTGTTTCTAGGCTCGGAAGTCCTTTATCTGAGCCTCTGGACCTTTGAACAGCAGTGGTTTAATTTTATTTTATGTGGAAATGTGTTTATTTTTCAATGGAACGCTTCAAATCTCTCCCCCGTGCAAAAACACGGAAATGGATCAGCTGAGAGCTAGAGCGGAGAGAGGAGAGTTTGGCCACGCCCCCACCCTCTACTATAGGCCACCTCTTTTCTCCTCATTTGCATTCAAGCAACAACGCCCATTATGGAGTGTTCCAGAGAGAAAAAAATTACTCTTTCTCATCTTATCTCTGTTTCTCATGCACTGAATGTTGATTTTGAAGAAGGATTCATTTACAGTATTAGGGAACCATTAAGGAGCCATATAAAAGCATCAAGAAGTACCATGTCATGGGATCTTTAAAACCTGTGTTAAAATGTTACTTTCTGATTTGATAGACATTTTAAAATTTGGCCATAATGTAACAGTATTGCCTTTTATTGAAAAAGCATTTCACAGTCATGAAAAACAAAACAAACAAACAAAAAAACTAGACAAAACAGAATACAAACACACAGACAACATTCACACTACACAATGCAGGATCATAAGATATAATTACGGCTCTCTGAGTTTATCATCCCCATGCCTATATTTGGAAATTGTTGAAGGAGAAAGTAAGAAAGTACATAATACAAAAATGTAAGTTTTATCCAAAACAGGACCAGGATGTTTATAAGTATTTGAAAACCAGTGTCTTGAACAGATGGACCGAGGGCGAGTTGTTCCATTCATTTAGGGCTTTGAAGTTAAATCCTCTGTGGCCATTTTATTTATTTTTTTAATTGTGGGTACATTAAAAAATAGTTGTTCAGTGTGACGTAAGTTATATGCTGATCTAAACGGAACCAGAAACTCTTTTAGGTAAGGTGGGAACTTTAAATAATAACATTTATCCATAAATTGTAGAAAGTGTAGCTGTCTTCTGGATATAAGAGAGAAGTTTAGTGATGAATGTTTTTGACAATGCAATGGTGTCTTCTGTAGAGACATCTTAATACAAACCTACATATATTGTTATAAATGACATCTAACAATCAAAGATTAGATGCTGAGGTTCTGATCAATTATGTCTGCATAGTCGAGTATTGGTACATGTTTCCTCAGCTGGTTAGAGACTTTCTTTATAACTGAATCTGAATTAAAGGTGAGCTGAGAATCTAAAACAAGACCAAGATATTTAAACTGCTCAATTTTTATCACTGGGGTTCCATCACTAAAGTTAATTACATATTTGTTGCTTTCAAGTATGTCAAACACAGTTTTTGTAATTAAATCACATGTGATATGATTTCTTCATATTAAGTAAAAGTTTTTTACTGGTGAACCATTTTTGAATCAGAATAAAATTCTGGCTGTAGTGTTCTTTGAATTTGGGCAATATTACTGTATTACTGTGAAATACTGTATCATCAGAATAAAGATGAATTTTAGACTTTAGATAGATTTTAGGCAAGTCATTAATGAAATCTGAGAAGAGCAGAGGGGTGAGCTGATGGAAGAGATGATCCACACACCTTTATCAATGATTTTGAAGTCAGAGGTGCAGCCACGATAGGAAATCCATTGATAATACAGACTTCACAAGATTTTGATTTATCTGTAATTTATCAATGTGGATGATGTGAGTAAAGTTCTACAACTAATGGCTTTCAGAATTGTAAGATGAGTTTTGTGATGATTGAATAATGTATTTTGCTTGCTAAATTAAACTTAAAACAGTAACGGTGGTCACTGCAGTGTAGTAGTGTTATAAAGAGAGGATCTTCCAAGAAGCAGTGGACAATGGGCTCTTTTTCGTCTTCCACATCTAGCCTCATCACGAGTAGATTAAATGGATGATTCAACAGGACAGTGACTGCGTGCACATGGTAGGATTGGGTTAGGATTGGTTCGGATTTCTCCCGTTACTCGGCGGGTGGTCTGTCATCCAATCCGAGTGCACATGCATGTCGCGCAATCAGATTCACCTGGTCGACCTGGTCCGCTCCGCAACGCTATGTGGCGCTGTAGTCCAACTACTTCCAGGTGATGATTACTCAATATAAAAACACAACACAACACAGCTATCTGGCAGTATACTGCGATGGCTTTTCGAGGAGTTTGACGGAGCGACATTGGCGTACGTGGTGTGCATTCTGCAGAGTTAGGTTGTTCGTATGAACGACAAAACAGCGTTTTTGGTTTCTTTAATACAACACGAACTGTGTCGTCGGCGTTTGATATTACAAGCAATCGAGGACAACAAAAACTACGAGGATTGGGACCTATACCGCACATGTTTTAATCATGTTCTGCTTTGTTGTTTTTTGTTGTTTGCATCTTTTGTGCCACAAATAAAGGCATTAAATTTGTAGCTATGGGTTTAGCGTTCATTTATGTAAGTCTGGGTAAAATTACACAACCACACTTTCATTTTGTATGTCTTTGTAACGCTTAGCTTATATTCTGTTGTCTCTTCCACTCTCTGTTTTGTCCTGTCTGAGTGAACAACTTAAGTCAATTTCCACACTGATTTTAATATTTACGTTTTTAATATTTAAGTTATACAACAGTTTAAAAAAAACACACTCTCTTCTGATACTATGAGGTCACAATAGATAACTCAAAATGTTTGTAAAAGTAACCTGTGCGTTATTTCAAAAGTTCAAAACTCCATGCACAGCTTCCAGGTGCTGGTAACAACGGGAACATTGAATAATTCCAGAAAAGACGAAATTTACCGCATATTCTTATTCCTTTATCGGGCTTTATTCTTGCCGTGGCAACGCCTTGGCGTTTTTCCACTTGATTTTGATTTGCTCCGGGGTCCGAGCAAACCCTGCCTCGGTCCAGTAGTGCGAGCTTGTAGCTTTCTTCACAGCCATGTTTTTGTCTGAAAGACCAGCAACAACAAGCGCTACTTATGACGCCGTAGGCACCCCCTACCACTCCTACAACTTCCGGGTGAAATTTTGAAATTCCTGGCGCGCCCATGCGCAGTATGCTAATCCAATCCAAAATCGTGCACATGACGACGCCAAGTGGTTTGCTATCGGCCTAGGCCAGGGGTTCCTGGGGAATTGGGGAAACCAATCCCAATCCAATCCAATCCCTGTGCACATGCAACCGTTACAAACAACAAACAAACAAACAACAAACAATATTTATAAGGCGCTTTTCATACAAAATTGTAACACAAAGCGCCTTACAGTGGTCAAGGATTAGAAGATTGAACTTTATTGATCTCGCACAGGAGAAGTTGTTTCTATATTTGATCCGGGGACCATCCCCATGATTCTGTTTTGTTATTTAGGCTTTGGTCAGGCCCTAAGCTGGAGGACTTTACCTATGGCGCATGTTTAGGTTGGTGGGGGAAACCGGAGAGCCCGGAGGAAACCCACCCAGACACGGGGAGAACATGCAGTCTCCACACAGAAAGATCCGGGCAACCGGAACCTTCTTGCTGTGAAGCATGAGTGCTAGCCACTCAGCCACCGTGCTGCCAGGAAGGGGAAAAAAAAAAGAAAAAAAAGAAAAGTAAACAGACAAACAAGCAGACGAACAAACAACAAACAGATATACAAGCAAACAAACAAAAGAACAAACAAAAGACAAGCAAACAGACGACGGAAGTCAATCAAAGGCCAAGCTAAACAGGTGAGTCTTGAGCCCACTCTTAAAAACATGAATGTTCTCTGCAGAGATCCCAATCAGTTTGCAATCGGTTTGGACTTTTCCATGTGCACGCAGTCAGTAACTCCGCTGATTCAGCAGGTGCTGGTGAAGAGCAAGGACCCACTGTGTGCATTTATTATGGCTGCAGATGGAAGGGGCCAAACACCAGGTCTGCCTCACGTCTTCTTGCTTCCTTGTCAGAAGAGTGCAAGAGGACTGTGACCCAATACATAGATGGGTAGATAGATAGGTATTTTATTGATCCCAAAGGAAATTCAAAACAATTCCAGTGCTACAAACAGTAACACAAAACGAATTAAGATACAAATTGAAGATTAGATTATGTGTTAGAGCAAGATCTCTATGTTCACAAATAACAAGCAAATAAATAAATTAGGCCATGATGCAGACTGACAGCCAATGAGAGAACCTCTACTATACCGAGAGCTGTGGGAAAAGAATATTTCCTCTTTGTGGACATCCAGAGAACTGCGTAACTATTTAGTTGTTTATTCATTTTTGTTTAATTGTGTCTTTTATATATAGTGTCGATGTTTGCCCTTGGTTTTAAAATTTAACACCATAACTTTTTCGTTTGGTTTTTAGTGTTCTGAAACCTATGTCAATTAAATCAAGAAATTAAAATCAATAAAAAAATAACAATTTGTTTTAACTTTATAGTTTTACAAATACAAAAACAATTAAAGCCGCAAGCGGCGTTGGTCGGGACCTCGCACCTGCGTTTGTTCGTCTTACTGAGACGCACACCCATACCGAATTTCGTGTGCCTGGCAAAAATGGTAAGCCATATTGGACAATTTTTCCTGTTAGGGGCTCAGCTAGCGGTAGATTTCTGACAGTTCACTGGCCTGTCATATGGGGGCGCTATGTCAAACTGCCAGTTATTTGGCATGAAAATCTTGGTAGTCCTCATCTACATTACCCTGTGAAGTTTTAGTCTGAGGAAGAACTCCAAATTCAATAAAAACCTCCTATTCATAACTCATAACTCCCATTCAATAAATACCTAAGTTTATCGATCCGCCGTATCATCATATTACCGCCTATTTGAAAATCCTTCGCAATTTAACATCTCCAACGTCTTAAGATTATGTTCACCAAAATTTAAGCCTATCTGAGGTACGGTGTAGGAGAAGTGTTTCAAAATGAAGTGGTGACACACCTCCTATTGAATTTGGCACTTTCAAATGGTAGCAAAATTCATCAGGCCGCCATTTTGTCATCTTACAAGATATCAAAAATCCCTCCGCAATTTAACATCTCCAATGTCTTGAGCTCATGTATACCAAAATATACACCCATCCGATGTACGGTGTAGGAGGAGTGTTTTAAAATCCATTTTATGTCATATCACACAAAATCGCAATACAAGTCTTCTTATCTCACTTCCTGTTGGGCGTGGCCATGACATTGTAATTACAATTTTGTTCATCTTAGTGAGATACACACCCATACCAACTTTCGTGTGTCTGGCTGAAATCGTATGCCACCCACGATCCTCTTTGTGTTAAAACGCTCATTTGCTGTACATTTTCTGACAGTTCACTGGCCTGTCATATGGGGGCGCTATGTCAGACTGCCAGTTATTTGGCATGAAAATCTTGGTAGTCCTCATCTACATTACCCTGTGAAGTTTTAGTCTGAGGAAGAACTCCAAATTCAATAAAAACCTCCTATTCATAATTCATAACTCCCATTCAATAAATACCTAAGTTTATCGATCCGCCGTATCGTCATATTACCGCCTATTTGAAAATCCTTCGCAATTTATCATCTCCAATGTCTTAAGATTATGTTCACCAAAATTTAAGCCCATCTGAGGTTCGGTGTAGGAGAAGTGTTTCAAATTCCATTGTCTGTCCAATATTACAAAATCACACAAAATGCCAATTATCTCACTTCCTGTTGGGCGTGGCCATGACATTGCAGTGAGGCGTTTGTTCGTCTTATTGAGATACACGTCCCTACCGAATTTCGTGCCCCTATCTTAAACGGAACTCCAAATTCAATAAATAACTCCCATCCATAACTCATAACTCATACCTAAATTTATTGATCCGCTGTATCGTCATATTACCGCCTATTTGAAAATCCTTCGCAATTTAACATCTCCAACATCTTAAGATTATGTTCACCAAAATTTAAGCCCATCTGAGGTACGGTGTAGGAGAAGTGTTTCAAATTCCATTGTATGTCAAATTTCATAAAAGGCCAATTATCTCACTTCCTGTTGGGCGTGGACATGACATTGCAGTGAGGCGTTTGTTTGTCTTATTGAGATACACGTCCCTACCGCATTTCGTGCGCCTATCTTAAACGGTATGCCAGCCCCGAAAGACAACGCGCTAGGGGGCGCTATCGAGCTCCTGGGGGTCACCAGGGGACGGGTCTTTTTGGAGGCGTAGCTGCCGCCCTACGTGATGCCCCTGCAAAGTCACGTTCGTTTTGAAGCATGGGAACATGCTCAAAATTGCCCAAAAGCGCGTGAACAAGAACAAGAATAATAATAATAGAGAAACAGAGCAACTTCAATAGGGACCTTCGTGCCCCTTCGGGCTCGGTCCCTAATTACACAGAGGTACAAACAATATACACAAAACATCTATGGTCAAATATCTTAAATAAAGAATAGTAAAGGTTTAAATGTGATGTTAATAATAATAATAATTAATTGCATTTATATAGCGCCTTTCATGACACCCAAAGCGCTTTACAGTTCATTGTTCATTCACTCCACACTTAGTGGTGGTAAGCTACTTTCTGTAGCCACAACTGCCCTGGGGCAGACTGACGGAAAGCGAGGCTGCCAATCTACGCCATCAGCCCATCCGACCACCTCCGACACTCCACTTTCATCCTAGGCAATGTGGGTGAAGTGTCTTGCCTAAGGACACAACGACAGTTTTTTGCAACTGGCGCCCCACTGTGGCACCTGGAATTCCCAGCGGTCTCCCATCCAAGTACTAACCAGGCCCTGCCTTGCTTAGCTTCTGAGATCTGACGGGATCAGGCTTTGACAGGCAGGTATGTTACAAGTAGAGAACAAGGTAATACATTTGAGTGGTCAGGTATGCGGTCAGAATGTGTGTTAGCAGAACAGCTAAATCACAAGGCAAAGATCACGTCACCTGAGCTTTGACAATGCACTCAGTGAACTTTAGACACATTTGCAGATTCACTGCTCTACCAGGTGTAGTTATTGCAGGAGGCTGAAGACGGGTAATGCTGGCTTTAATCACGCTGTAATGTCCTGTTGTCTTTTTATAATGTGTATCCAGTAATCCCTCACATTGTACAAAATGCAAAGTCTATTGTGTTTGAGTGAAGAGATACAGTATGTACATGTATTTATGGCATGGTGCTTTGAGATTGGAGTGTTAGAGATGATTCTTGAACATACAAACTTATATTTCAGTTCTTTATTTCTCATCTTTTTTACAGTTTCCTGGTATGTACTCTGGGGGGACTGGAAATAGAGGTTTAAAACCCCTGACAAACCCCACAGTGTCACAGATCTGCCAGTTTTTGTTTTTGTTTGAAAATTCAGGGGAACTAAAAGGCTGAAGTTTAACTATGAATTTCAATTACTCTAATCACATATTCATTTATACTCCCATTGGAAAAAGATACCGGTATATAATAATAAAAAATAAAAAAAACTTACATGGCTTTACAAATTTTATAAAATCTTATATAAGAAATGGGCCACTACTTTTATAGTAAGCATTCATACACATTCCATGTACAGCACATGGAATGTGTATGTGTGCCTTACTTAAATATGAGAAAAATGAGGAATGGGCTGCTTTTATAATATGTGCCATATAAGAATTGTATAGTCCATATATGAATCATTTTGTACGTTTTAATGTATCTCTTCCGTATGGGCTGAATTGATCATACCGTTTCAAAGCGTTATTTATCCTGCTTGCATGGCTAGCAGTGGAGGAAGGAGTGGGGGCAGAGGTAGTTATTGGGGAAGGGGTCAGGATGGGAGTGGGTGCTGGGTTGGTGGAGGTGGGTCAAGTCAAAAAAGCCCCTTTGCTCATCATCTTCTCCTCTCTTCTCTCTCCCTCTTAATATTTATTGCTAGTCTGGCCAGTAGATGGCGCCAAAAAACACAGGAAACCCCGGAAACAGACACAAGGCTCAACTCAGCTTTAAGACTTTTATTGATTTTGATGATCTTTAGCGGTTGTAGTAGTTGTAGTAGTTGTAGTAGTAGTAGTAGCAGTAGTAGCAGCAGCAGCTGCAGTAGCAGTAGTAGCTGCTACTGCTACCAGCTACTACAGCTGCTACTGGTGCTACTGCAGCTACTACTGCTACTACAGCTACTACAACCGCTAAAGATCATCAAAATCAATAAAAGTCTTAAAGCTGAGTTGAGCCTTGTGTCTGTTTCCGGGGTTTTTCAAGTGAACCTGCATTCCTAAGGAAAAGACTTGACAGTGGGAACCTCCTTGGCCCTGGCCAACGCACTCAGTAGGTTGTGGGCCATCGTCTCCAGCATTCTCTGTAATGAAAAATAGTTAAGTCTGTGTTGTCTGTTGTCGACCTTTACGGCTGCAAAGTGTAAAATAATGTAAGTACTTACAGTAGATGCTGCCTGATCTCTGGGTCTGTCCATGTCTTCTTCTTCACTCAAGATAACAATACAATCCCGTTGGCTGTGGCGTGACAAGCGCAACAGTCCTTAACTAAAATATGTGTCCAGACTCAACACTGCCATCTGCTGGATGTGCAGTGAAGGGTATTTGTGTTTAAATCCGGTGACATTTATTTGTGAATCGTGGTGTGCGGTAGGACTGTCTCACAATTACGTCATCGACACAAAAGCAAAACATTTATCCACAAATGCAGACTCCACATACAAAGTCAACTACATTTGTTTTCAAATCTCGAAAATATATTTACAAATCCCTGTGTATTTATATACATTCTATCATTTATTTGTATGTAGCGTTTTTGTATTTGTATTTTGTGTTTCAATATTTATAAATGTATTTATATTTATATATATCTATATATAAATATATCTAAATATATCTAAATATATCTATATTTAAGATTTCTGATTGATCACTTGATCATTGACCACTTGAGTCTGTTAAAATATAAGGTATGTAAAGCCTATAAAATGAGTCAGCAGTGACGAGGCAAGTCCCTCATCTGTCTCTACGGTAACACACAAAGCTCAAGCGCATTTTAGGCAGCGTTTGACGGACAGTGACAGCCCCTGTCCCTGCTCAGCAAACAGATATTACGTATTAAACAGACAGAGACACTTCATCTACTGCACTAAAGGCTGCTGAATAGCATTTCATTTTTTATTTACACTCCAAAGATTTGGTTTTATTCTCCTATTGTTTTATTGGCTTGGTTCCTAAGCCAGTAATGGTTTAAACTTTGAAAGTTGTGAAATAAAAAATAAAAAAAATTCTGAGGAAAGACAGCAGTTGTTTGCTCATTTTTAATAGATAAGATAAGATAAGATAAGACTTTATTGATCTCACACAGGAGAAATTTACTCGCCACAGTAGCTCCAGGACAATTGGACAGGAGGGAAAAAGTGCATGCAGGCAGGGAGGGGATAAAGTAAGTAATAAATAGTGCAAATAGTAATATGTAATAATAATAATAATAATGGAAAATAGTAATAATGATAATAGTAACAACAAGCATCAACATGAAAAGGAGGATATTGCACGTCTGGCCTATATGTTAGAATTATACAGTCTGATGGCGGTGGGGATGAAGGATCTGCGGTAGCGCTCCTTCTTGCACTGGGGGTGCCTCAGTCGGCTGCTAAAGGAGCTGCTCAGCTCCTCAATAGTCCGGTGCAGAGGGTGAGAGGTGTCGTCCTTAATGGACATGAATTTGGCCAGTACCCTCCTCTCAGCCACCTCCTCTACACGGTCCAGAGGACAGCCCAGGACAGAGCTGGCCCTCTTAACCAGCTTATTCAGTCTTTTTCTGTCCCGTTCTGTGCTGCTCGGGGCCCAGCAGACGACAGCATAGAGGAGAGCAGAGGCCACCACAGAGTCATAAAAAGTCTTGAGCAGAGGCCTGCTCACTCCAAAGGACCTCAGTCTCCTCAGGAGGTGGAGGCGACTTTGGCCCTTCTTGTACAGGGCGTCAGTGTTGTGGGACCAGTCCAGTTTATTGTTGAGGTGAACACCCAGGTACTTGAAACTGTCCACAGTCTCTATGTCCTGCCCCTGGATGTTCACCGGTGAGTGAGGTAGTGGTCTCCTCCTGAAGTCGATCACCAGCTCCTTTGTCTTACTAGTGTTAAGGCACAGGTGGTTGCGCCCACACCAGTCTACAAAGTCACTGATGACCGAGCGGTACTCCAGCTCGTTCCCCTCTGACACACAGCCCACAATGGCCGAGTCGTCGGAGAACTTCTGGAGATGGCAGCTGTCCGTGTTGTATGTGAAGTCCGAGGTGTATATGGTGAAGAGGAAGGGTGAGAGGACAGTACCCTGGGGGGCCCCCGTGCTGCATACTACCACCTCTGACTCACAGCCGCGCAGCCGCACGTACTGTGGACGGTCAGTGAGGTAGTCGATGGTCCAGGCAGCGAGATGTCCATCCACTCCCGCGTCCTCCAGCTTCCCCCGCAGCAGCGCCGGCCTGATGGTGTTGAAGGCGCTGGAGAAGTCAAAGAACATGACTCTCACAGCAAGGTGGGTGAGCGCCCGCTGCAGACAGTAGATGACGGCGTCCTCTACTCCTACGTTTGGCTTGTAGGCAAACTGCAGCGGGTCCAGGGTGGGGCTCACCACAGAGCGGAGCTGGCTGAGGATCACCCTCTCCATGGTCTTCATGAGGTGGGAGGTCAAGGCGACTGGTCTGTAGTGGGCCGGTTCCCTGGCGTTTGTTGTTTTGGGAACCGGGACCACGCAGGAGGTCTTCCACAGGACGGGGACCTTCTCCAGGCTGAGGCTCAGATTGAACATGTAGCAGAGAACCTCACAGAGCTGGTCTGCACAGGTTCTCAGCAGCCTGGGGCAGATACCATCGGGTCCTGCGGCTTTCCTCTGCCTGAGTCGTCTGAGCTCCCTCCTCACCTCGTCCGGTGTGATGGAGAGGGGGAGAGGGGGGGGGACTGGGGTGGACTGCGGGGGGTGGTGGTGGTGGGGGTGGAGGGGGGCTGGTGCTGGGTTGAGTCCGTGTGAGGGGGAAGGGGGGTATGGCTACTGGCCCAGGAAGGTGTGAAGAGGAGGAGGGAGTCGGCAGAGGGGCAGAGGGGGTGGGGGGCGCATTAAACCTGTTGAAATAACAGTTTAATTCGTCCGCCCAGCGCTGATCACCATCAGCTGTCCCTCTGCCACTCTGTCCAAAACCAGACATGCTCCTCAGTCCTCTCCACACGCCCCGTGCATTGTTTTGGGCCAGCTGCTCCTCCATCCTCCTCCCATAGTCCTTCTTGGCCCGTCGGATCCTCCACTGAAGCTCTCTCTGGACCCTTTTCTGCTCCTCTCTGTCCCCTGACCTGAAAGCCCTTTTCTTCTGGTTCAGGAGGGCTTTAAGCTCAGGGGTGACCCAGGGGTGGTTGTTGGGGAAACACCGTACCCTCCTGGTTGGCACAGTGTTCTCCACACAGAAGTTGATATAGTCTGTGATGCAATGGGTCAGGCCGTTGATGTCGTCTCC
The DNA here is from genome assembly GCA_036785185.1 of Paratrypauchen microcephalus. Lineage (NCBI taxonomy): Eukaryota > Metazoa > Chordata > Actinopteri > Gobiiformes > Gobiidae > Paratrypauchen > Paratrypauchen microcephalus. The sequence goes on along the minus strand of JAVJIX010000255.1, from coordinate 274,774 downwards.
ATAAGAGTCAGTGAAAATGTCCCAGTCAGTGTTCTGGAAACAGTCTCTCAGACTCTCACAGGCCTCCTGAGTCCAAAGCTTCACAGACCGCTTCCGCACAGGTTCTTTCCGCACCCTGGGTGTGTATTGCGGGAGCAGGTAGACCAGACAGTGATCCGAGCGTCCGAGCGGGGGGAGGGGGGCGGAGGTATAAGCGTCTTTGATATTGGCGTAAAACAAGTCCAGAGTCTTATTGTCTCTCGTGGGGAAAGTGATGTATTGGGTGAATGTGGGGAGAGTAGTGGAGAGAGATGTATGATTAAAATCCCCAGTGATCAGAAATGATCACTGGGGATCACTGGGGATCATGAAGGGAATAGACCCTTCATGTTGCATTGCCACAATTGATTTAATTGTTTTTTAAAAAGTATGATTCATTAGAGTACTCGATTACTCGAAAAAATAATCGACAGAGTACCCGATTCCAAAAATACTCGCTAGTTGCAGCTCTAATTCCCTCCCTGAGCTGCAGAGGCTGCACTAGCGCTGACTCATGCTTTAGGGAGTGATTATTCAGATCAGAGAGAGGCATTTTAGGTTTAAACACACTGGATTTCATGATGAGGAAAAAACATTAGAACAGAGATCAGAAAATAGCGTCATATGGGCCCTTTAAAGCTCATGAGGTTATAAGCTCGGGTCTATAGACCGCGAGGGAGGGTGAGGTAAGAGGCTGAGGCTAGGCTAAGGTAGAGTGAGCAGTGACCGACAGTTGATAATGTTAGTAACACAAAAATGTTCCAGGATGTTAATTTTAGTAACACAATAATGGTCCAGGATGCTTATGTGTAAAACAATGAAGTCATTTTCAGTGTTAAGCCTCTTATGTGTCATCCAGCCACACAGAACAGGATCAGGAAAGGCCCAGAGACCAGGATCAGGCCGTAGGAGGGGCTTCTAGGGGCCCGCTGTAACAATAGAATAATAGACTGGATACAATTTTGTACACTTTAAAGGGGCACATGGTGAAATTTAAGTGGTGTGAATACACTGAACTTAGAACAGAGCGTAAGCCTAAAATTAAGACAACAAAATTCAATTTTCAACTAAAAACCTTTGAATTAAAGGACCAATCATCTTAAAGAAAAATAGATCAAACACAAAGAACTAAAACTAAACCTTTTATTTTAAAAACTGAAAAGTTAAGAGTGAAACAATATAAATAAAGGGCTGTGATGATTGATTGATTGTCTTTGTGTGGTATCCTTGAGTGTCTAGAAAGGCGCCTTGAAATAAAATGTATTATTATTATTATTATTATTATTATTATTATTATTATTATTATTATTATTATTATTATTATTATTATTATTATTATTATTGTTATTATTGTGATGTATGTTACCTGTTTGTCTGTCAACTGTTACCTGAGCTGAACCTGACCTGACAGTCACCACTCCTACCACACACTCATCACTGGGAGCTCAGTTTACTCCCACTTTAACTGTTCTAGAATAAGAAAAATAAACCTTAGTGTAGTCCTCACTTCAGGTTATTTTGGTCAGAGCTTGTGTCTCCTCTCTCATCTCTTGTTCAAAAACCTGCACCTTTTGTCTTTCACTCTCTTTTACACTTTCTTTAAGAAGAGTTTAAGGATGTTTGCTCATTTCAGACCGTTCAGTCGGTTTGTACGATTCCAATATTCCACTTTTTTGATGGAGCTGACAGGACACCAGCTCCACGCTGCGGAGGAGAACCTGAAATCCTATCTCCCTAAATCACTCACGGTCTGTACCCTTTATACATAACATGTATTACAGTCACATAGGATGGAACTGTAGATCTTCTGATGTTTGTCTTTTCATGTGAATTCAGCAGCCGAATTTTGCAGCTTTTGAAGTTTTGATCAACTTTAGACTTGATATTGTGATAAACTGTATATGCGCTCACTGCACAAACCAAACAAAGGACTGTGAGCATCTGGCCATGTTAGAATGCTGTTACCTCATTAAAAACAGACCTGGAGTTGTGTTTTATTTCATTCACAAATGTGTGAGTAACACTTTATTATTCGTCTGTTTACATTTACAAAACTCAAAGTGCTCTGTTCCACCTTGTGATGTCATGAAGTGGTAGTTTTCAAGATAACAGCTACTTTTTACTTTTTGTTTAGTATAGATTGGCATTTCCGGGACTGAAATGATCCAAATGATTCCAGTCAATGTGTATGAAGTTAAAAAACACAATGGAGCACTTCCTGTATTACCACATGACATCACAAGGTGTGTTTTCTGTTTGAGAGAAGAAATCAGCCTAAATCTGCAGGTTTTGTGTTAAACATGTGTGAACAGGGCAGTAGACAGGGGCAGACCAAGGGGGTGTGTTGTCCCGGACCCTAGGGTTTTAGGGGTCCTGAATTGGACCCTTTTCCTCTTAATTTATATTAGAGGGGGGCCCATGTCAGGCTTCTTGCTCTGGGCCCCCAGATTTCTGTCGACTGGCCTGTGTGTGAATAAAACACAACTCCAGGTGTTTGTGATCAGGGCTCTTCTACTGTTCTAACAGTCACTGCTGCACAGCGGAGGCAGTCACTGTACCCTGTACATGATCTGGGGTTTTCTTCTGGACTGTATAAGGTCCATTGGACTGAGGGACTCACAGCATTTAGCTCCAGTCACATGAAGCTCATTGAGATTAGCTGTTATAGAGGCTAAATGGCTGAGTAGTTGGAATTTCTTGTACGATGTACGATGGTTTCGTAGGAAACGGGTGCTTAGCATTTAACACTGCCAGTCAAACCTGTTGCTAATGCTAGCGGGAGCGTCCTTGGGGAAAGAGGGCGACTGATTTGTCTGTTATTAAAGTTCATATCTAAATAAAAATAAAAAATAAATAAATAAAAACAGCAGGTAGAGTGGGTTAAAACAGACATTGTAAGACCAAAATGAGGAGCCCGACAGCAGTATTTCTTTTCAGTAGAAGTGTATGAATGAGACCTCTAAAGAACCACAGAGTGCCCATTCTCACTTCTATCTGGAACGTGGTGGCTAGCAGGTTAGCTATCACCATTTATACAGGTTTTCCATTACACCGTGACGGTAAAGAGCTAACTATTGCATACTATTGCACACTTCCTGCTTATCAGACAATAAAATACTTTCTAATCAGATGACCTCAAAAAGCTGCTCATACAGTATATAAGTACTGGGGCAAGAAGACAAAATAGTGGACAGTACTTTTAACATAAGTAAATACCTTCTGTTCCTGTTTGCACAGGTGTACGGATGTGTGAAGTTCAAGAACCGCTTCCCCTCACATTACCCTATGAAGGTCCTGGTCGACAAATGGCCAGATTTTAATGTTGTCGTCTGTAAACCGGAGGTGACAATGAAACACAAGTGCCTCTATATGTTCTTATATGTAATATGTATACATTTGACAGGCTTTTGCTCCTTTTTCTTACTATGATTTTTCATGAGTCACACCTCGGAACATTTCATTCGAGTTCAGATCTGCTGCCCAGAACACAATGCACCAGCCCCCATGAATCCTCCCCCGGGTGGTGAGTCCACGGGAGGACGGCCCACATCACATCCGGCCTCGATGCATTTCTGTCATGGGGGCTACCAGTGTCAGCAGACACTGGGGGCGAGGTGGTTAAGTGTCTTGCCCAAGGACACAACGGCAGCACCATCTGTGGGAGCTGGGATCACTATATATATTATATTTAAAAATGCATTCTCAAGGACACATCCTCTCCACAAAGTAACTGACTGTGACATATATATATGATATTACGTTTCATATGTAAATAGAAAACTTCCCCAATTTTCCAGCTTCAAATGAAGCTCACGATGAGCTGAACCTGTTACAACAGAATGTTCCACACCCACAAATCCATGCACAGAATTCTCAGTCATTTGGCCATAGAATGCAGATGGGGCCATTCCATGGCAAACTGGCACATTTCAGGATGATAATTCAACTTTCATGGATTTTATCTAAACTTGGCACAATCAAATCAATCAGAGTCAAAATCAGACCTAGCAAAACTCCCCTTAGCCTTAGCCATAGACTTTGACTGTTTGTGATAAATTATTGTATTTTATTACAACATGTTACACTTTTTAACAATTGTGAACAGAAATACACAAACCCCTGTAAGGTTATATTGTTGTATTCCTCCTCATGTCAGGACTCTTTGTTCCAAATTTCAGGACTATGTGACATTGTATTGTATGTGACAAGTTTATTTCTAAGAAAATGATGCACTAAATTCTACATGTAAAAGTGTCTATTGAGAAGACCAAAATATGGCATAAAAAAATGTGTGTTGTTTTTTGGTCACGACATTGTTCTTTTCCAGATAGAAGACTTGTATAATGAAACAGTAGTTTTTACCAAAAATAAAACTGCTCTGGAGGTGATCACCAAAGATCAGTCTGGTTTAGACTGGACCACCTGTTTGGGTGAGATACTTTTTCACCCATAGTGATTACAAAAAACTAATAGTGTAATAGTGAGTACTTTTCAAAAGCAAACAGTGATTACAATAAAAAACAGTGATTACGTTACAGTGGAAACGGTCATCCCTCTGGATCCCTCTGGAACTAACAGGCTCCCATAGTGCACAGCCATTTGTACTGTTGGGAAAATAATGAGCAGACCTTTAACCTTTTAACCCTACAAGAAACCAAACAAGCATTTCAATGTTCATACGAATCCTAGTATACTGTAGGCCTTTACCTGTTAAATTAGCCTAAATGATCTTTTTTTTCCCCTTTGTAGTGGAAACTGAGAACAACAATGTGGAGATCTTCAAAGCTTTGTCATCTGAAAAACAGATGAGCATCTATTATTATTCTGTGTGCCATATGTTTGTGATGAGTGATGTCTCCAGACTCCTGAAGCCAGACAGGTAAATACACTACAGATACGTCACTGATATTATTAAGCTGTTGCCCAGCCCACATGCCGGATGTTAAAAGGGATTTCTTCCAAGTATTTAAGCAAAAGAGTTTCACAATTTAAAGCTATTTGTAATTAGATTGGCAGAGCCGGCCCTGTTGTATTCTCACATATCACCACCAGATGCTGTCTACATTACTGCTTTCTGATAGTGTGCCAGCTTTGTCCTGACAGAAGAAGAGCAGAGAGCACCGGTGAGAGGAGGGGATGTCAGGTTTCACATCTGCATCTACTGATGAAAAAAATCAAATATCTTATGGAGCTTTACAATAATCAGAGGCTGCAAAACAAAACAGTCCTCACTGAAGGTAAGTGCAGGTTTGTTATGTGCATTGGATATTCATTTTTCCACAGGTAATGTATTTCCATAACTGTTACCTAGCAACCATAATGTTAACAATGGCCTCTCTTACATGTAAATTGTCCCTGTTAGTCCATGAGCCAGTTGAGCATGGGTGGTCTAGAGTGGACCAAGATGGTGACTTGCACCTCTCCATAGACTGGTTCAATGTCTCCATTGGTCCACAAGCAGTACTTGAGTTTCTGTCCTGCTCATGCAAGAGGGACTGTGTTACTCCATCATGTCAGTGTGTTGCCAACAACTTGGCCTGCACTGACCTATGCCATGCAAGACAGTGCAAAAACCAGAAGGATGACTTTGCTGATGAAGAACAATCCTATTCCTCTGATGAGGATTCCGACGAGGAATTTGATTAGTGTCGTGGCCTTGAATGATGCAATGTTTGCGAAAATGTCACAAAATTCTTATTATTATTATTATTTCCCTTTATTTGTCATAGAGGGGCATTGTACATTAATGGATATTTTACAAAAAAGGCTAATTTCCATTGGTAGTCTCCATGCCAAAAGAGGCATGGTACCTTTTAATTAAAACAAAGTTATACACAAAAAACTAAAACTACAATATATAAAATAGATACATTACATGTCTGTCCATAAACCCCCTCCCCCACACAACACACATGCGCGCACACACCCAAACACACACACACACACGCCCACACACATACACATTACATGTCTATCTGTAACCCCCCTCCCACACACAGACACACCCACACCCAAACATACACTCACAAGAAAGAATGTAATTGACCATGCCTAAAGGTCATGACCTTGACCTTTTACAGTAATGGCAATGTCATAATTGGGGTTACCACACCTTAAAGCATAGGAATCCATGTCTCATTTGTTATTTGTTATACCGTTTTTAGATTTTCAGCTATGTCAATGTTCTACGTAATTTATAAGCATTATTTTCTCAAACGCCATGTCTGATATAAGACCGAAAATCACCCCCTCCAAATCAGATAATATGGGTAAATGATACATTTTCTGAATCCTTAGGGTCATGCCAGTATTTCAGTATTTGGATTTTGTTTCTCTGATGCTCCCTGGTGCCACAGGATTAAAAGACAAAAAATGACTTAGGCGGAAATGGCAGGAAAATGTGTATGATTAAAAGTTTGAAGAGCTCCAGGTTTGGCTGTACTTATCCAAAATGTTCACAAAAGGCTTTAAATGAAAGCCAAGAGTCTCCTGTTTAACATGATAGCAAACATAACAAAATAAAATATTCCAATATGTCCAATATAGATCTTCAGCTATGCCAGTGTTCTGCTTGATTTATACGCATTATTTTCTCTACCTTTGTTTACATTATGTGTGATAACTCAAAACAGCTACTCTTGTCAGATGGCCATCATACATCATTGAAAAGCTGAGATTCCAGGCTTTCAGAAAAGGTATGGTAGCCTTTGCCACTTTTTCGGTAACAGTTTCCATATTTTGAGGCCCTGGCTCACGGTCTATGTATTTTGGATAGAATTTTCCATATTGTGGGCAATATTGTGGTAGTAGTATTCCATTTGAGAACTCAGCCCTACTTCCTTAACAGACTCGTCTGTGCTCTGATCTTCTTCTGTCAGGTCAAAGCTGGCGCACTATGAGACAGCAGTAACACAGATCTAGTGGTGATATGTGAGAAACTGAGAATACAGCAGGGCCACGTCTGCCAATCTAATTACAAATGGTAGCGTTAAAGGAGAATTAACGTTTTTTACAATCTGAGCCTTATTTCGGTAATAAAACAAGTTGTTTTACTCACCCATAGCACTTTGGTGTCATTTGGAGCAGTTTCGTAGATGTGTTGTAGCGGTATCAGTAATGTGAGTTCTCGGGGCAAATGTTTGCGGTCTCCAAATAACACAAACTTTAGCACTTTTCACATCACAGAAGATCGCTGTGTCAGCGTAGAATTTAAGTGGAGTCAAAAGCGGCCTGAAACCCGATATCCAGCTATAGTTTCATCTGATGACGTCATCATAGAGGACAGCGCGCATGCATGAAGTCTCAGCTGTTTAGCAGATAAACACCGCTAGTCCGAAAGAAGCTAACACCTCTGAACTTTTCTGTTGCGAGACATGGCTGAAGATTGGGTCTTTGAGATTGAAGAGGACTTATTTGAGTATGATGGCCGTCCCTATCGTTTTGAGTATACGGAGGAAGAGATATTAGAAGAAAGCGGAGACAGTTTGAGGAGCAGCGCACAAGAGAACAGCGAGCGACGGCCCATCTACGAAAAGACAGTACCTTGTTGGTGTTGATGTGGACATTGTATGTCGATGGCCACAGAGGAAGAATGCCTTTGCTGTCTCGAGTGGGATATCGGGTTTCAGGCCGCTTTTGACTCCACTTAAAGTCTACGCTGACACAGCGATCTTCTGTGATGTGAAAAGTGCTAAAGTTTGCGCAAACATATGCCCCGAGCACTCACGTTCACGGATACCGCTACACCACAACATCTATGAAACTGCTCCAAATGACACCAACGTGCTATGGGTGAGTAAAACAACTTGTTTTATTGCAGAAATAAGGCTCAGATAGTAAAACACGTTAATTCTCCTTTAAGTACCTTTAATTTAGTTCATTTATTATTACTTTCCTCTGCTCCACAGCGCCCCCCCTGGGACTTCTTTTGCTCCTCTGAACGAGTCTCACTTTGACATGGTCTATGAAACCAGGAGATCACTTGCAAAGCCAGAGTCAGAGCAGTATGTCCGAAACATGATCAGGAACTTCCCTTCGTGCTGCTTGTTGGACAGTAGGGGGCGCCCCATGTCCTGGGTCAGCACTAATTCCTCTGGAGCCTTGGGCCTGTTCCACACACGCCCAGAGCACAGGAGCAGAGGATATGGGCAGCTGGTGGGCAGTGTGCTCATCAGGAGGCTGTGCTCAGAGGGGCTGCCTGTGTTCGCGTTTGTGGAAGAGGGGAACACCAGCTTGCTTAGAACCTGCAGGGCCCTGGGGTTCACAGAGGACCCTTCATACAGAGACGTTTGGTTCACGTTGGAGCCCACTGAGATAATGCCACTTCTGGAACCAACCAGAAACATTTGATTTCTAGCTTTGTTTTTCAGAATCAGAATTACTTTTATAATTTTGTATCATATTCATCAAAAAAGAGACTATTACATTCTAAAAGTGCATGTTTAACCACAAATTGTATAAAATATATAAATAATTTAGTAATAATCTATCATAGCATAGGATTACCAGTGTGTATAGCTGGGGCCAGCCCGATGTTCCCCCGTACAACTGTTAACCCGGGGGAACATCGGTACCACCAATTTCAAAAGGTACTGCTGATCCCCAGGTCTGGACTGGGACAAAAAAATGGCCCTGGCATTTTTGGCTTAGACCAGCCCCTCATAATTAGTCCTGGTTCAATCCTGTTTTAGACCTGATTAGTCCTGGTTTAGTCCTGGTTCAGACCTGGTTTAGTCCTGGTTTAGTCCTGGTTCAGACCTGGTTTAGTCCTGGATCAGACCTGGTTTAGTCCTGGTTTAGTCCTGGTTCAGACCTGGTTTAGTCCTGGTTCAGACCTGGTTTAGTCCTGGTTTAGTCCTGGTTCAGACCTGGTTTAGTCTTGGTTCAGACCTGATGTAGTCCTGGTTCAATCCTGATTTAGTCCTGGTTTAATCCTGGTTCAGACCTGGTTTAGTCCTGGTTCAGACCTGGTTTAGTCCTGGTTTAGTCCTGGTTCAGACCTGGTTTAGTCTTGGTTCAGACCTGGTTTAGTCCTGGTTCAATCCTGATTTAGTCCTGGGGTTTAGTCCTGGTTCAGACCTGATGTAGTCCTGGTTCAGTCCTGGTTCAGACCTGGTTTAGTCCTGGTTCAGACCTGATGTAGTCCTGGTTTAGTCCTAAATTGTGGGCCGGTCTCTAAGTAAAAAAAAAAAGAAAGAAAGAAGGGCATCGGCCCCTAGGACTGTCGACCCACCAGGAAAATGCCCGGTATGCCCAATTACCAGTCCAGGCCTGCTGATCCCTATACCTTTGTTGACCATACCGCTGTTCCCCATACCTCTGTTCCCTGGTGCCTATGTTTCCCGGGGGAACATCGGTACCTCCAGTTGCGAAAGGTACCGATGTTCATCATGAACTCATAAAACAGCAGCATGTATAACTTTGTATACAACTCAGCACACATCAGCCGGAGTTCTGTACAAAAGCCAACAGCGGTAAAGACACGGTAGCACACAGTGGCAATCCAACACTGATTTACTCCCTGGGCTTTTTAAATTGGAGGTACTAATGTTTCCTGGGGGAACATTGGGCTGACCCCAGGTATACACACTGATAATCCTATGCTATGATAGATTATTACTACATTATTTATATATTTTATACATGCGCTTTTAGAAGGTAATAGTAGCAACATTAGCGTCCTGGACCATTGTTGTGTTACTAACATTAATCCTGGACCACAGTGTCATGTCAAAAAACTTGTGTACATGTAACTGCATGTTTCAAAGTCAGATCAACTGAACTATATTTTCATTGATCGATATCTGCAGAAGATAAGTAACAAAGAGGGGGGAAAAGTTCTTATAAATTGACATCAAAATCTTGTGTCGACATTCATGTCATTCACCATTTCATAACATAAAATCAGCCAAAAACATCAAACACAGTCAACAATATTTTTTATTAGAAACAATAAAGTGTATTTTACATTCACTCAGTTCAGATTTGTCCCATTGAACTGATTCACTGTCATCACATCTTTAGCCTGGACTGGAGCCCATCACGAGTCTCTGGAGTTTGTGAACTCACAGAAAAAACACATGAGCGAGAATTACAAACTGTATAAAGAAGTAGACTAAGGGAATGTGACGTCACCCAGAGCATTTGGCTCCAGTCAAATGAAGATGGCAGAGGCCAGCAGTTGATTGGTTAGTACTTGGATGGGAACTAGGAATAGGAACTGCAGTGAAATAATAACACCAGACGCATGTAGAGGATGTAGGATCAAAGTCAATTGTTAAAAGTTTTTTTCTTTGATCAATAAGGGGTGGAATATTTTTATTGAACTAAAAAGATGTGAGATTTGAAAACACAGAAAGAGTGAACTGCAAACTCGAAATTTCCTAAACCCAAACTCTTCATTTGTAGGCACTTTTTCAGTGATTGTTAACAAAGATCTAACTGTTCTGTATGGTACAAAATAATCACGTGAATCACAGAATATCTTCATCTTGTAATGGCACAGTATTATGAAATATATGAAGATTTAAAGGTGCCACTTTTCTGGTGGATACATAACCTGCTTGTCACCATGGTGATTTTTTTTTCATTGCCTGAAATCTTAAACAGTATGGTATTATTCAAATACAGGAGATTTTATACCTAAAAACCTTAAGATGTGTGAAGAATCCCTCAGTCATCCAGGTAGAATCCATGGCAAAAGGAGAAATTCAATTTGTCAATTTGTCAAACCAGTTCTTTTCCCTGGCTAAGATCTGAACCTCACTGTCCTCAAAGGAGTGGCCCGTGGCTTCTAGGTGGAGATGTACGGCAGATGAAGGTCCACTCTGGCTCTCCTGTGTTGGTACATCCTCCACTTCACAAGAGGATGTACCAACACAGACGGGCGTGCCAGAGTGGACTGAAAACAAATAGGTGTGGTAGTTTCATAGTAATTTCATTGTAGTTAGCTCCTCCCTTCAGGCAGATATAGGCAGTGTCCACCAGCGTCTGACCAGAACTGAAGAAGCACCTTGGATGAGCTGCGAAACCTGTTTGACCAAATAAACTTAAAGGGATAGTGCGGGGTTTTTTTTTATGTTAATCTGTATGGGTTTCCTTCTAAAAGTTCTGTGTGTTGACACTGGCTTACCTCAGTCGACAGTCTCAGCTGATCCCGGTTCAGCTCGCTTTCTGGAGCCCACGTAAGTAGGTCCGGTAACTTCTCTGGAACATTAAATAAAGCTTGTTTTTCTTCTCAAAACAAAACATTTAGTTTGAAAGGTGATGATCAAAGGAGAAGTTCAATTTGTCAACTGGACAAAGTTTGTTTGGTTGAAAACGTTTCGCCGCTCATCCGAGAGGCTTCGTCAGCTCTGGTTATTGTACTGGTTAGACCCTGCTTATATTTAGCTGCCGGGAGGCGTGTCTGACAATGACAAAAGCTCTGAAAACGATCCCCCTAATCTGTCTCTTTGTTTTTCAAATTACTCTGACGGCTGTTTCGACCCCCTATTCAACGTCTAACGACCCTCTCCACCCCTCTGCCCTGGCTCTGTTTGACTGGTCTAAGAATCCCATTATAAATGGGAGACAGGTTATATCTCACTCCCCCATTTCTGTTTAATGACGGATTCTCTTTTTTGACAAAAATAGCCTTTTTAACTCCCCTCTCAAACCAGTTCTTTTCCCTGGCTAAGATCTGAACCTCACTGTCCTCAAAAGAATGGCCCGTGGCTTCTAGGTGAAGATGTACCGCAGAAGCCGGTCCACTCTGGCACGCCCGTCTGTGTTGGTACATCCTCTTGTGAAGTGGCTGTTTTGTTTCCCCAATGTAGCGCTCACTGCAGTCTTCACTACACTGAATGGAGTAGACCACATTGCTTTGTTTGTGGCTCGGTGTTCTGTCCTTTGGGTGGACCAGTTTTTGTCTTAAAGTGTTTGTGGGTTTGAAATAAACTGGAATTTCATATTGTCTGAAAATCCTCTGTAGTTTTTCCGAAACGCCGGCCAGGTACGGAATCGCTACCCCTTTCCTCCTGGGTTCGGATTCTCTGTTGTCTTGTTTATTGTCCTTGTCTCTCTTGGTTTTGTTGACAGCCCATTTAGGATATCCACAAACAGAGAGGGCTTCCTGCACATGTTGCTCTTCTTTCTCCTTGCCCTCTGTGCTTGTGGGAACCACTTGGGCCCTGTGTTGTAATGTCCGAATAACACCCAGTTTGTGCTGCAGTGGGTGGTGTGAATCAAAAAGCAGGTATTGGTCTGTGTGTGTGGGCTTCCTGAAGACTTCTACTTGGAGTCCCCGGTCTCCTCCTATCGTTACTGCACAATCTAAGAATGCCAATGTGTTATCCTTGGCATCTTCACGGGTGAATTTGATGTTCGGATCTACAGAATTGATATGTGCAGTGAAAGGTTCCAAATCTTGAATTTAGATTTTTGTAAAATTATCATCAACATAACGAAACCAGTGTGTGGGAGGAGCCACGGGCCATTCTTTTGAGGACAGTGAGGTTCAGATCTTAGCCAGGGAAAAGAACTGGTTTGAGAGGGGAGTTAAAGAGGCTATTTTTGTCAAAAAAGAGAATCCGTCATTAAACAGAAATGGGGGAGTGAGATATAACCTGTCTCCCATTTATAATGGGATTCTTAGACCAGTCAAACAGAGCCAGGGCAGAGGGGTGGAGAGGGTCGTTAGACGTTGAATAGGGGGTCGAAACAGCCGTCAGAGTAATTTGAAAAACAAAGAGACAGATTAGGGGGATCGTTTTCAGAGCTTTTGTCATTGTCAGACACGCCTCCCGGCAGCTAGATATAAGCAGGGTCTAACCAGTACAATAACCAGAGCTGACGAAGCCTCTCGGATGAGCGGCGAAACGTTTTCAACCAAACAAACTTTGTCCAGTTGACAAATTGAACTTCTCCTTTGATCATGGATTCTACCTGGACGACTGAGGGACTTTTCACGCATCTTTGAAAGGTGATATATTTGCGTCCCAAACAGTTGTCCACGAAACATCCAGCAGCGTATTTCGCATCCGCTTATTGTCTCTCTCCACTCGTATCACTACGCCCATGTTAACTCTATCAGCCTGTTCACTTGTAAACTTCGGCGTAGCCATCCGCTGAAGGTGAACAGGCTGATAGAGTTAACATGGGCGTAGTGATACGAGTGGAGAGAGAGAATACGCAAATGCGAAATACGCTGCTGGATGTTTCGTGGACAACTGTTTGGGATGCAAATATATCACCTTTCTAACAAATGTTTTGTTTTGAGAAGAAAAACAAGCTTTATTTCATGTTCCAGGGAAGTTACCGGACCTACTTACGTGGGCTCCAGAAAGCGAGCCGAACCGGGATCAGCTGAGACTGTCAGAGGTAAGCCGGTGTCAACACACGTAACTTTTAGAAGGAAACCCATACAGATTAACATTAAAAAAAAAAACGCACTATCCCTTTAAGTCCAGTTGACAAATCGAAATTCTCCTTTTGCCTAAAAACCAAGCAATTATTTTATACAGCTTTGAAGGATTTTTATGGCACAACAACAGGAAGAAGAACATATGATGTGAGTTTTGGGAGTGAATCTACTTTTTTATATATAAATACAGTTTCCTAGTACATTTCTGCTCACTTGATACTTTATTTTGCACAAACTCTTGTGCAGTTGTGAGTGGAGTTTTTAGTCCACTAATGGGTTGACAGGGCTCCTGTTTAGTTGATCAAGACGTTCTTTAGTCGTCTAGAGCCCTAATGCTGATGAACGTTCCAGGCAAGGTCAAAATCAAGACAGACAAGTAGGTGTCGCACCCTCCACATGGAAAAGTTACATAATGCATCGACCACATACAAATTAATTCATCTCACCAAAGCAAAAAGTTGAGCGTACATGTCTCCAGGTCTCTCCTGGATTAGACATTCAAAAAGTTCAGCCTTTTAAAAACTATGAATACTTTGACGCTAACTGTAGGCACTGCTCTGTTACTTAAGTTAGGCTACCACAATCTGACCATAGAACTGACTTAGCTGGAACTACAACAGGTGAGGTGATTTGTGCGCTTAAACAAGTGTCTCACACATTAAATTACAGTCCAAAGCTGGCATTAGTTTTTCAGTTAGCCACTCTCACCTTTTTGTTGAAAATCAAACACCTAAACAGGACCATGAACGCTATTAATCACAGGCTCACAAAAATGTGCTTTAAACTTTTTTAACACTGCTAATGTGTGCATTGTGTCTCCACGGTAAATGCTGCACTTTCCACCATAGAGACACATGTGGAACACCCCAGCGTGATGCCACTGCAAATATGAATTATTTCCACAACTTGAAACCTGGGTAGAGATCAGAGCACCTCGGCTGCAGTCACTGTTTTTGGTATCACGTCAGGCTGACTAGAACGGCCTCGGAGCCAGTATCCTCCCCTTTAAGAGTAAGGTCCCTAAAGCTCCTTTGCAGCTGTAGGTCCGGTTGGGGTTTGGCTGGGTCCGGTTCGGCTCAGTCCGGAAAGGCGCGGACAGGATGGTGGCCACGGTGTGTCTGCGGATCCCCCCGGATTTCTCCAGGTAAGCTTCGCCCTCCTGCTCCACTAGAGGAGCGAGGGAGGCGGAGTCAGAGGAGGTGAGGTGCTGCGTGACCGTGATCTCCGGGTGAGATGAGTGAGGGAGGGAGGGCGGCGAGCGGAGGTGACGCGACTCTGTGGAGAAAGAGACGGACAAAGAAAGAGAGGGACAAAGAAAGAGAGGGACAAAGAAAGAGAGGGACAAAGATGAGGAATACAACGCCAAGAATAGTTCCAAACTGAAGGATTTTGTGGATGTCCATTTATACCTACAGTGTATGGTGGCTACTTAAAGGAAAAGTAACGTTTTTTACAATCTGAGCCTTATTTCGGTAATAAAACAAGTTGTTTTACTCACCCATAGCACTTTGGTGTCATATGGAGCACTTCCAGAGATGTTTTAGATTTGCGATCTCCATAACGTGAGTTCTCGGGGCACATGTTTGCGGTCTCCAAATAACACAAACTTTAGCACTTTTCAAATCATAGAAGCTCGATGTCTTAGTCTACGATTTCGTTTGGTCAAAAGTGGCCTGTAATCCAATTTAGCCATAGTTTCGAGTAGATGAGGACGCCAGTGCGCATGTGCGGACTGTGCTCTCAGCTCCCGGAACCCAAACATGAAACGCAAAGCTGTAAATTATGGATAAATCTCAGATTACAGGCCACTTTTGACTCAAATGAAAGCGTAGACTAAGACATTAAGCTTCTATGATTTGAAAAGTGCTAAAGTTTGTGTTATTTGGAGACCGCTCGGGGCATATTACATGCTCGGGGAATATATTATATTCCCCGAGCTATGGGCTCAGGGCATATAATAGCTATAGAAGTCGCACTAGGCTAACGCAAATCTAAAACATCTTTGGAAGTGCTCCATATGACACCAATTGCTATGGGTGAGTAAAACAACTTGTTTTATTACCGAAATAAGGCTCAAATTGTAAAAAACGTTACTTTTCCTTTAAAGGCACTGTACAACACATTTTTCCATGTATTTTGAGCAAAATACACCCTCTCATTCAAAGTTTTTGTTTTTCCTATGTTAAGTATAGAAGATAAATCAGATTTATAATTTTAAATAACGCTGAATTTCTCACTTTTTTTTTTTTACTTTGAAAAATATGAGAATTCACCTCATCCAAACCTCATCTCTTTGATCGGTTAAGTGTAAACCCCGCCCACAGATGAGGACGGCCAATAGGAAACAGCCTCTGTCCTCCTCACTCACTCAGGATCGATTGCTTCTGCCTTGGCATCTTGGATCTTTGCTGTGAAATGTTTTACTGTGAATTTTACACTCTGAATTTTGACTTTTAAATTCGAGGACCTAAAAATATATGTGCTGAATACTTAAAAGTTGAAATTTTTATACGTATTGATAAAGTAGTGTTGTAGTACTCGAGACCGGTTTTGGTCTTGAGACCGGCCTTGAGACCATTTTTTACAGTCTTAATCTTGTCTCGGATTCAAGCACATTTAGACTTGGTCTTGGTCTTGTCTCTGAGACTTAGACTTAGACTAACTTTATTGATCCACAAGGGAAATAATGTGAATACAGTCGCTCACTCATCAAATATAATAAATAACAGAGGGTAACAAAAAATAGATGGAATAGCAAGAAAGATAACAAGAGACCGGTGTCAAATGAGACATAATTATACAAATTTAAATAATAAGTGTATATGTACAAATCAAAATAAAATAGAAAAATAAAGTAATAAAATATAAAATAACATATTAAATAAAATAACATACTGTATTGGTCTCGACCTTTAAAAATTTCGGTCTAAACCGTCAGAGGTCTCAGTCTTGTCTCGATATCGGGATGCTGTGGTCTTGGACTTACTGCTAAATATATGTATATATATGTACAATTTCAGCAACTTAAATATATCAGAATAAAAATAATTCAAACATCTTTTTTCAGAGTTTTTTCACTTTTTTCAAAGTGAGGAATTCAGTGGTATATAAAATTCAAAATCTAATGGAACACATTCTCTTCCATACTCTGGACCAGACTTTTTCCTATGTATTTTGAACAAATTGCACGCTCTCATTCTGTGTTTTTTTTCTATGTTAACTACATTTTACATACATACGGAAGACATAAAATATATGAAGCAAGATAAATGGATATATGTAGTACAGAAAAAAGGTTAGATTACTTTAAAGAATATTTTTCCACAAAGTAAATGGATTTGAACAATATATACAAAATATATACATATAAATGTAGTACAGTTATATGATGTATGGGGGCGATAGTCGCTCAGTCGTCCCCATCCCAAAAGCAAAAGGATCAATTCCCGCTCAGACCAAGTTCTGTCATTGTGTCTTTTGGCAAGACACTTCAACAAGCCATATTTCCCTATGTGTTACTTCATATATTTGATACGTAATGTATGTATATAAAATGTAGGTAGTAGTAAACATGTAGAAAAAAAACACTGACTGATATCTTGTATAAACAGCTCTAATCAAAAAGTGTTTTATTGTACCATTTTCAGGAAGTGCATTTTAGCATGCTAGTTCTTGTTAGCTTTACCATCTGACAGTGTGAACAGGACTTGAAAGTGCACTGCACTGAATAATTCAGAATGCTTTTTACTTCAAATTCAAGTATTTCTTCCACTGCAACCTCCAAAACATCTCACAGTGATGTTTGTGACACAGACCGATCGTTTGTGTTCCAAGGTGTGGGGGGCTAGACTTCAAGGTACATTGTGTAACTTTCCTGGTGGAGGGTCCGTCAGATGCTTTTCTCCATGGAGATGTTATTGCTTTGTCTGGAATGTTTCACAGTATGGCATTAAACCTTTCTATCTTCATGGAGACCAATCCAGACTGATTTACAGGTCAGATCTGTGGAGAGGCGACCCCGCTCACAGTCAGAATGGCTGTTTTTCTGGGTATTTTTGAGCTATAAAACCAGCTGTAATTGAATAAATGTAAAGTAGAGCTGTTTAATGTCATACAACATTCCAGGCAGAGCAATGACGTATCCATAGAAACAAAGGTGATGGACCCCAAGCAAAAAGTTACACAGTGCATCTTTAAGACAGTAAAAATCGGACACTGAGATTTAAAGGCTAAAATCTACAATCAGTGAAACACCACAGGAGGGCGCTGTCGTCACATTTGTACAGGCTGTACAGGCAGCAACATCTCCACAGGTTAAACAAGGAAGTTCACAAGGCATATTTACTAAAAACCAAGGTAATATATGTTTTCTAATGTTAAAGATTCAAATAGATGTATTAAAATTAATTGACTTAATTATTAATAATATTATCGTGTTATTGTAGTTCTGATTTTTACTGGCCTTAAAGTTATACACACTGTTTAGAATTGTAGTAATTTTGACAAAACATTTTGACTTTACGAAATTGTTTTCTGTTGGTTTGTGTTTTTGACCTGGACTGACTCTGGTCCCTGGTTCAGATCTCAACGTGAGCCGCTCTGAGAGGATTTAAAGCACACTCCAGCAGCTCTATGACTCCTGTATGGCAAAACAGCAGGCTACATTTACAAATAAACCAGGATTAAAACAAGTCTAGACCAGAGGTCTTCAACAGGGGGGTCGCGGAGGTACTGCAGGGGGGTCGCGAAATCTTTTGATTTCACTTTAAAATAATATAATTTTATATTTTATAGTGTCAAATACAGTATTAACCTGTGTATTATTTCCTTGTATTGGATGTACCATAACAGAGTAGCAATGTTTATACATGACACTAAGCTCAATTTAATATAAAACACAATTCTATGCCGTATAAATAGTAGGGGGTCCCTGGCCCAGTTCGACATCTGTTTGGGGGTCCCTGGCCTGAAAAACGTTGAAGACCCCTGGTCTAGACCATTATTGAAGATAATCCAGGACTAGACCAGGGCTAGACAAGGACTAGACCAAGAAAAATCCAGGACTAAACCAGGAGTTAACCTGTACTAGACCAAGACTAAAGGCTTGGCCAGGACTAGACCAAGACTAAACCAGGACTACACTAAGACTAAACAATGACTGAATCTGGACTAAACCAGGATTTAAACTAGGACTAGACCAAGACTAAAATAAAGAGTAAACCAGGATGCGAAAAGGACTGAACTTGCTTAAGCCAGAACTAGACCAAGACTAAAGCTTGGCTAAACCAGAACTTCAACCAAGACCAAACAAAGACTAAACCAGAGAGCCCACTGACCTCCACAACACTTCAGACCCAAAGTAACCTCACGATCAGCAGCTTTGAGCCCAATCTTTTAAACCCCTCATGCACTTTGGCTCTGGGTTAATACTGATCCAAGAGTCCTTTGTTTTTATGCCAAATAATAATAAAGTTACGTAAACGGCTTCAGACTAAACAAAAAGTCAAAGTTTAGATGTCAAACATTTCATGTCAAACATAAGTCTAATAAGTCTAATGAAACTACAACTGCACATTGCACCATGTTTGTGAAGGTGTAGTGTATTGTTTTGTATCATGTTTTGGTACATTTATAGAAAATAGAATCCCACAACTAAGTAATCATAAGGAGAGTTTGAATAGAGCCCAGGAGAGATCGCTAGATTAATCAAACATGCACGGATGACATCTAAAACCTCTTCAGACATGGACTTGATGAAAGAAAATGTTATAACATGGCGAAAGCTCCAAAAAGTCCATTTTGCTTAATACCCCTTTGCAAATAATGTACATTTCTTGCCCCTACATATTCACGAGTTTACGTTTCCCGAAAGGAGCCTTTTTGAGGACCTTTACGAAGAAGAAAGATTTAATTTAAACCACACACCAGGGGCCCTTTGACTCCTGTACAACAAAACAACAGGCTACATTTACAAATAAACTAGGATTAAAACAAAACTAAAGCAATATTAAAGCTAATCCAGGACTAAACAAAGATTAGACCAGGACTCAACCAAGAATAAACCAGAACTAATCCAGGACTTAAACTGGACTAGACCTTGCCTGGTTTACACCAGACCATATCACAAGTGTTATATGATCTAGGAGCACCTACTGAATATCTCGTAGCGGAGGTGTGGTTTACGATCGCCAACGGCCGTTTATTGGGCGTTACGAATCATTTGGCGTATACGTAGCCCATAGCCAATCATGTCAGTTGTCAGTTCCGTTTGTCGCGTTGTACGCATCGCTGTCTTGCCACCCCTCCCCGCTCTCTGATTGGCTCCCAGAATCGCGAGTGCTCGCTTAGCCATAGTTGCTAGACTGTCTTTCAGATCGGAACGAACGAACGCAGTCTGGGATTTCCCAGGTTAGCCTAGACCAAGACTAAACCACGACTAAACCAGGATTTAAACTGGACTAGACGAAGACTAAACAAAGACTAGGCCAGGACTAGGCCAGGACTAGGCCAGGACTAGACCAGGACTAAACCTGGACTTAAACTGGACTAGACCAAGACTAAACAAAGATGATATCTAATGACATCTAAAACCTCTTCAGGCATGGACTTGATAAAAGAGCACTGTTATAACATGGCAGAACGCTCCAAAAAGTCCATTTGGCATAATATCCCTTTCTTCTTGTCTCTAAATATTCACAAGTTTACGCTTCTCGAAAGAGCCATTTTGAAGACCCTTACCAAGAAAAAAAATTACATTTACACTTAAAATGAGCCAGTATTTCTATTTGATGCACATTTACAATTGCATGTTTTTGACTCTCCCTGCACCTACTTTTGAGTCTCTTTATTATTATTTTTTTATCTATTATTATATTATTTTTTTATCGTTTTCTACATGCAAAATACATAAATCAGTATTTTAAGACATTTCACCTATACTCTGTACAAGTAAGTAAGTTGTTGGATCTTACATGATACTGACCTTTTTAATAGTTATTTATAGTTCTTGAACTTGAATTTCCCCATTGTGGGACAAATAAAAGTTTTCTTATCTTACCTAAGAGGAGCTGATGCGTTTCCTCCATGATGTTGCTAAGATACGGAGACACCACGATCTCCACCAAACTCTCGAGATGAACGTACTCCTGAGAGGGCCCCCCGGACTCATGGATGCCCTGAAACAGCAACACAGCAACAGACAATATGACATTATTCAATCCCTCTAGTTTAAAATGGAGCTGGAGGACAGATAAGCATTCTGTAAGTGCCTATGACAGCTTGAACTACTCATGTTACTAAATTAGTTAAGATTATTATATTATAATTCGTGCTGTCAGGCGATTCAATAAATTAATCCATTTATTTGTAAATAAATTAATTTGTAATTAATTAATCAAATTAATCGCATTTTAAGAGTGTGAGAGAGAGAGAGATTGTGAGTGAGGGAGCGAGCAAACAAACCCACTTTGTGATTGAGTTTGTCAGTTTTCATGTGGTCGCTTTGCTCATTCGTTTCCGAAATTCTGTGAGCGTGGTTTGGTGGTTTGGTGAAGTGCGCTCAACTCGCTCTATCACTGGTAACAGTGGAACTTGTCCGGACGTGTTTATCGTTCAGATGATCCATCAGACTGGAGAAGCTTCGGTGATCAATTCACAGCATTGCTGTTGATCGTCTCGTCTTTGTTCTTCTTATAAATAAACTTGCCGTTCAAAGGCCCTGGCAGTGATTTGCTCGCCGCACACCAAATTTAAAATCCACGTGCATTGAATTGTCACTCATAATTAATTGCATTCATTTTTATAACGTGTTAATTTGCAGTGCAATTAATTAATCTAATTAACGCATTAAACTGACAGGCCTAATTATAATATATAATTAGTTAAGATCGTTATATTTAAGATTTTACACAAAAAAATGTCAAATTTGCCCAGTTAGGTTTCAAATTGTACTTCCTGGTTGGAAATTATGACATCACGCTAGGGATTTCTGTGTTACCTAACAACCACGTAGTATACAGCGCCAAAACTCCACTAATGTACACAGAAATTATGATTTGACAAATAAAAATATAAGAAAACACCTTTATCTTGTTTAAATGATTGTTTAAGTATCTGGAAAAATGTGTTACTTGTATGAAAATTGTGCATAACTTTTGGATGGAATTCTCCCTAGCGTGATGTCGCATTGGAGCTGTGTGTTTGTTTTCTATTTACTCCTCACCAAAAGTAAATTTCTCATGCAGCTTTGATAAGCCCCTGCACAAACTCTCTGCTGGGAGATGGAGCAGCTAGAGACAAACCAGACAGGGCCCGCAGCAGGGATGTCCAAAAATAGTTATCTCAATCACATTTTAAAATTCGGGACAAAATTCGGTTCCATTTTTGGAAATAAATAGATAGAACAAATAGAACTCCCTACTTCTGTCATTTTAAACATATTTTTCAACTTTTCTTTACAAATTGCTTCTTGATCAGTGTAAAACTATCATTACAACAGTTTTTATCCCAGCAGATTAAGTCCAAATTTCAGACACGCACTTTAGCTGTCAGACTGCAGATGTGTTGACCTGGTTTATGGTTCATATGACTGTAATTACTGGGCCTATCCACATGAAACAAAAGCTGCATAAATAAACAAAAGTGCACTGAAAGCGTGCAACAGATTTTTATGTTTCTCTCATTTTGACTTAATTTGGTAAGATTATAACTATTGTCAATATAAATTATTGTTTTTCCACCAATTAAGAAGCAATTTGCAAAGAAATTTTGAAAAATAATGTGGAAAAAAATCTGTTGTTGACATCACACTGGGAGAACTGGGAGAAACACTTTTTTTCTGATACTTTAAACATGATTTTAACAAAATAAAGATGTTTTCTTATATGTGTATTGGTCAAATAATAAGTTCTGTGTACATTAAATGAGTTTTTCTAGGGGAACAGTTATAGAATTCCCTTGTGTGAAAATCTTAAACCTAAAAAAAAATGGCCAAATTGGGAAAATGAGTGAATGTTTTTATAAAAATCTTCAGTATAATATTATAGTACGATAGTGGTCTAACCTGTCGTAGGGAAGTTTTTTTTTTAAGTTGGTGCCATTATTCAACCCCAAAGCTGTGATGGTTGTCAGTTGAAATGAATATTAAAAGTTCGTGGAGCCAATCCAGCAAAATAATGTGAAGGTTCAATATTTGTGGATCGTGAGTTTGGATATTTCTTGAGTTAAAAAGGCACCCTTTTAGCACTGGCTTTAAGGTGATTTTTAAAGATCCCATGACATGGTACTTCTTGATGCTTTTATATGGCTCCTTAATGGTTTCCCAATACTGTAAATGAATCCTTCTTCAAAATCAATTTGCTTGAATGCAAATGAGGAGAAAAGAGCTGGCCAATAGTAGAGGGTGGGGGCTCTGAGCCCTCAGCTGATCCGTTTCCTTGTTTTTGCACGGGGGGGAGAGATTTGAAGCGTTCCATTGAAAAATAAACACATTTCCACATAAAATAAAATTAAACCACTGCTGTTCAAAGGTCCAGAGGCTCAGATAAAGGACTTCCGAGCCTAGAAACACTCGGACGTGCCTCCAGGCAAATAAAAAAACACATTTCGCATTGCCTAGCGCATTCGCAGTCCAAACTCTCTGGGCGTGATTTACAGAGACGCTGAGTACAGACAGACGGGGGTGGAACTGCATTTGCATTTCTTTTTTCGATCTGACGTCAATAAGGTGCCTTGTTCAAAATCGCCCGTTTGAGCTCCGATTTTTTGTAACGCAGAAAAGGATCGCAAATGCTCAGTTTAGACATTTCACAACTTTTAACCATGGTGGGGGGCTAAACAGGGTAGGGGAGCTCACATTAACGTTCAAAAACCTCAGAAAGTGAAAATTTCATGCCATGGGACCTTTAATAGTTTCATAATCTGTGAGTGCGGTTACATGCACATCAGTATGCCGGTTATGAATCTTATCCCAGTTATGAGCCTTATCCTGGTTATGAGTGTATTCTGAATTTACATGAGCTCAGAGAAACCAGGATACTCATATCTCTGTGTACATGCGCCATTAAGAGTATCCTGGATATTTAGAGTCATTGCAGTGGTAACTATGGTACAGATATGGCAAGGAGCTAAACATGTAGTAACTTTGCTCACTTAAAGCTTCTTAACAGGTTTCTAACAACAAAAAAGAAGACTTATATTCAAGTAAGAACATGAGACTGTGGAACTCTGTCACAGCTTCAGTAAGTCGTTTTTAACAGTTGAAAAATACCACAAAGTGTCACAGAGTCAGTTTAGTTCAAGAGCAGTGGCTGTATTAAAAAGTAGACTGCTTTATTTTGTTTCTAAGTATAAAATATTATTATATAAAATATCCTGGTACAGTATTTGTGACTTGGGTTCGCACATGCTCAGTACAGCACCAGTTTTGAGAAATCAGGATTCAGGATAAAAACAGTAAGAATATCCTTGTTTCTCATAACCAGGATACTAGCATGATACCAGAACACTGCATCTACATGGACACTCACATAACCATGATACTCAAAAAGCCTGATGATAACTGGGATACTTGAGGTTTTTTAATCATACTAGGTCCCATAATATATATTGTAATACAGCATCAACAATAAGTTACATTTCTATAGATTGTGCATGTTCTTATAGACCAGTGACCTGCAGCACGAGCAGCATCTGAGTTATGGCCGGAGGGACGGAGGCTGCACTTCCCAGAGTGTCCTCCAGGTGAAGCTTGAGTAACACCAGGTCTCTGAAGGCCAACAGCGCCATCTGTCTCACACTGAGCTCCTGGCCCTGGACACAGAATGAACGGAACCGCAGTCAAAGGTTTGTCACACATTACACTGAGGACATTACATTGATTTGTCTTTGTTTTCTGAAGGCGAAACACAACATTATTAATACTACTTGCCTACTACTAATCAGATACAGAGGCAAAAAGTTACTCCAGCTAAAGTAAAAGTATCACATGAGAAAATGTACTACTAAGTAAAAGTACCTATTTAAAATGTACTTTAAAGGGACAGTGTGTAGGATTGATGGCGCATTGGTGGATGGTGGGTATTGCAATTCCGGTTCTAGCTACGGCAGACCTCGAGGGTCACCCGGGTGCGCCGTAACGTGGACAGCTCGGCGTACCCAGAGGTGGGTTCCGGCAGCCGCGCACGAACCGCGCGCACATGTGAAGCGCACCCGGCGCTGTGCGTGGGTGGGGGGACTCGGGAACCGGACCACGGAGGGCGGTCTGAACCCGGGGTGCGGGCCCGTGCTGCGACAAAGCCCCAGCCGCGGTAGGTACTATGTCCTTTTTCTTTTCCTCTTAGATGAAGGTGCTTGCTCCTGCGATGTATGTGTGGAGTAAGTGTGATCCGGCAACATGCTTGTCGTTGTTTATCCAAACGCGTACTATCTCGTTGTGTGAAAACCACGAGCCCTTTGACAACTACTGTATAAAGAAAACGGCGAAGGCGGAGCCCAAATGTCCTTCTGCGGCTCTCGTAATCAAAATGGCTGCCTCTACATGGGGACGATCCCCCTTTTATGTGACTATATCTAAGTCCAACAGAATACTTTGATTTCATGATGGAAGTGAAAAGGCTTGGAAAACACTGTATTTTTGAATGGGTATCTTCAATTTCTGTAATTAACGGGTAAAAATCTTACACACTGTCCCTTTAAGAGTAAAAATTAAAAGTATTTTGCAGACATTTTTAGAACAATTAAAGGATGAAAAGTAGTGATTTTGAAAAAAAAACTATTTGGCTGATTTGAAGTGATTCCATTGATTTCTTCATTTTCCTAGTCATTTTTGGTTTGCTCAAAGCTGGGATGTTAACTCAAATGAAAGGTTGTACGGAGGATTTTTTTTGTTTGTTTGTCAATGGAAGTTCACAATAGCATTATAGAGATGCAGCAGCCTTGTTATTGTGATGTCCAAAAAAAAAACAGAATGAAAATCCATCAACTGTGGACGTGGTGGGGCCAGATAAACATTAGCCAATAGATAACGGGGCTACCTTGTTATCTATTGGCTGTTACATTGTCACTCAAACTCCCTATGCTTCTAGCATAACTGACTTTCCGGCACGCTGGGATTTCCTGGTTTACGTATGCCTTTCACACAGATGCAGTTTACTCAACCAATGCAGCAGTTCTTAGAAGTTTTTTCCAATTGCAGCTTCCTCGCAGTTAGAACAAAGTTTGTTGCAGTGATAGACAAGAATCCACAGCCAGTTAGCTGGAAAAGAAAATCTGTTTTTGAGGCCGCTGAAAGAAGAAGAAAAGGGGAAAAGGAGCAAAGCTAAACTAAGGTGATTCTCTGAGATTCCTTCCAGCGATGGCGTGCACTGAAGCAGAGGGTCTAAAGACTGATGCATTGGTCGCTAAATTACTTTTGGACAGGAAACTTCAACAGCAATTTGTTCAGACATTTTGAACGTGCACCGGCTCTAAACAAGCATGAATTCTAGCATAAGGAGGAGGCAGGAGGAGGTGTTTTTACTTAGAGAGCTGTGGGGCAGGAGGGGGGTGTCACACATGTGCAACTTTTCAAAAAGGACAAATAGTCGCTGGATTTCTCTTTCCTTGGAAAATCCTCTATACAACCTTTAAACCTCACACCGTGAAGAAAAGTACTTTTTATTTTTCAGCCACATCTAAAATGTAGTGGAGTAGAAAGTACAAATACACATTCTCTAATGTAGTGAAGTAAAAATAAAAAGTATCCACTGTAAAATGTAGTAAAGTACAAATACCTAAAAACTGTACTTTTATCATCCTAATTCTTCCCCATGATAAGTTTATAAGCACCATTCACAATGTTCAGAGTTTTCCGTCACAGTAATACTAACAACTAGCATGTTTACTGCGCTCTTCTTACTGATTCTCTTCATGAAAATGCTCTATAATGACATTCAAACAGTACACAGAGACTTATTTTGACCTCAGGAGCAGCTTATATAATATACCAAGACAAATTTTGCTCAAATATATAGAAAAAGGCAGGTTAAAAATTAAATTAACTCATTACAAACTTCTACTAACTGACATGCATTAACGGCTGCCAATAACATAGGGCTTCTCAATGTTTTCACACCAAATATAAGAAAATATTTGCTTTCTGAGTACCAGATCTCAAACAGTCTAAAAATGAACACACTGGATATACTCATAGATTAAAATACCAGGGAAATGCATGATACAGGATATTTAGGTGTTAAAGGGATAGTGCGTTTTTTTTTTTTATGTGAATCTGTATGGCGTCTCCTTCAGCAGTGTCGTCCATTAACACTGACTTACCGCTGACCGTGTCCTCTGAGCCCAGTTCTGCTACGGTTCTGTAGCTCGCAAACGTAGTTCCGGTAAGTTAGCGGGGATATTTAATAAAGCTTGTTTTTCTTCTCAAAACAACATTTGTCCAAAAAGTGATATATTTGCATCACAAACAGTTGTCTGCAAAAAATTCAGCAGTCTAATTCGCATGGTGCTATTTTCTCTCGAGTCGTATCACTGTGCGCCTATTAGTTATTATTAGCCTGTTCACTTGTAAGTCGATGTTTACAAGTGAACAGGCTAATAATAACTAATAGGTGGAGTGATACGACTCGAGAGAAAATAGCACCATGCGAATTAGACTGCTGAATTTTTTGCAGACAACTGTTTGTGATGCAAATATATCACTTTTTGGACAAATGTTGTTTTGAGAAGAAAAACAAGCTTTATTAAAATGCACTACCCCTTTAAGTTGTAGCTTTAAATTTAGCATTAGTGTGTTAATCCTCTGACCTCTGACCTCAATGATCCGGGCTGACTTAGGGATCAGGAACTTTGAGCTACAACTACACATAGCCCAGGCGTCGCTGGACTAAAGCTAGCATTCCCCGAAAGGCTAATATTAGTGACTTGAGGATGTAGAGGAGAGGGTCAGAGGAGCAGAGGAGAGGGTCAGATGAAGCAGAGGATGCAGAAGAGGGAGTCAGATGGAGAAGGTGATACAGAGAAGAGGGGCAGAGGAGCAGAGAAGAGAGTCCGGGGTCAAATAGAGCAGAGGATGTAGAGAAGATGGTCAGAGAAGAGAGAGTTCTGTGGAACAGAGGGTGCAAAGGAGATGGTCAGAGGATGCAGAGGAGAGGGGCACACGGTGGAGGGGGTCAGATGGTCAGATAGAGCATAGGATGCAGAGGAGAGGGGTGGACGGTGTAGAGGAGGAAGAGGAGGGGTCAGATGCAGCTCTGACCTGTATTGGGTAGAATATGGCTTGCAGCGTGGGCAGTGTCTCGGTGAAGAAGCGTTCCCAGGCGACAGAGAGAGCCTCGAGCTGCTCCTCTCCTGAAACACAGACGTTACCACGGAGGTCACATGACACGCCAGAGTGAGTCACGTGACCAACTGTACCAGTGTGAACCAGGAAGTAAACATTAGCAAGTTACAGGTCAGGTCTGCGGAGCTCGGTACTCACAGTAAGAACACGTGTTTTCCAATGGATTTTTAATGAAACTGACTAAATAAAATGCAAATAAAATGTAATGCCTTATTGTGGAACATTCCAGACAAAGCAATAACATCATAGAGACATGTAGGTAACATCAAGCAACCAGAAAAATTACAAAAAGCACCTTGATTATGTTTAAATGTTAGTTAGTACATAACTGCTTAGTCCTAGTTTAGTCCTTGTTCAGTTCTGGTGCAGTCCTACTCGTTCTCAGACATAGTGTCGGTTTAATTCTTGGTTCAGTTTTAGCGTAGTCTGGGATTAGGCCTTATTTGACTAATTAAAGGTGCATTGTGTAACTTTTCTGGTGGAGGGTCTGTCAAATGCTTTTCTCCATGGAGATGTTATAGTTTTGTCTGGAATGTTTCATAGTATGGCATTAAACCTGTCTGTTATGGCATTAAACCTTGCTATCTTCATGCAGACCAAGCCAGACCAAGTTACAGGTCAGATCTATGGAGAGGCGACAGTCAGAATATCTGTTTTCAAGGTTTTTTGAGCTCTAAAACCACCTGTAATTGAGTAAATGCAAGATAGAGCTGTTTAATGTCATACTGTGGAACATTGCAGCAGGGTCATTTTAAAATTGGAGGACATTTTGGTTTTAAAATTCTTGAAAAATAAAGCTTCACTTTTGTGATTTTCTGCTACATATTTATCAATAATAGGTAATAAGATCAGCTTACGGTCAATGGTACAATTTTTATTACATGATTTATTTGGTTTATTTATTTCCTCTAATCACAGTAACAGGGTTGCAGGTAACAGGGTTGCAGATCCGCACTAATGTTCACTTTATCTCAGGAGTAGAAGCTGTTTAGCTGTTACTGCTAATCAAGAGGAAAAACTTATTTATGCCAATAAGTAAAGGAAAAATAATAATAATTGTCTTATTCTGATCATTTGTATAACAGGGTTGCATGAGCCAGAGTGAGACATTCAATCTAACTATGTTATAAAAATTATGATCCACACGACCAACCCTGTTACCAGAACATTTTTAGCCTGGTAGAAGAAGAAGAATACAGAACCACATGATTAATCAATCAATCAATCAATAGTGAACCACATGATCCCCTGGACTTGATGATGTCAGGTCCAGGGGATCATGTGGTTCACTGTTGATTGATTGATTGATTAATCATGTGGTTCTGTATTCTTCTTCTTCTACCAGGCTAAAAATGTTCTGGTAACAGGGTTGGGGCATGTTGTGGGACACATGTTCCATGAATAATAATTATTATTTGAAATATTATGTCTATTAAAACAAATGTTCCACAGTTACAAGAGATGGAAATGAAACAAATAATACAAAAAACAAGAAATTTCAATTTAATTTTAACTGGTTTATTTGAGATTCAATTTGGTCATTAGAGGGGTGGGACAAGAGGAAAATGGCATTTTGGGGGGTACTCCAGACTTATTTGGTATTTTAAAAACTATTTTCAAGCATTCTTTTTTTTTTAGATTTGGTCTCAGGACAAGTAAATTCACTCAGAAACTGTATGTTTTAGTATTTCATATGTGGATTATTTAATATTTAATGGGTGTGACGTAAAATGTCCTGCAGTGCTGGAATGACCCAGCAGAGCAGTGACATACCTAGGTACAAGAAGGTAGGTACAAGAAGGTGACGGACCCCCAACCGAAAATTTACACAATGCAGCTTTAAATTTGGTCTCATGAGTATGTTTTTCTGTGCAAATTTTTGAGTAAAAAGTGAGATAATCTTTTATTTAAAGGTCCCATGGCATGAAATTTTCACTTTCTGAGGTTTTTGAACGTTAGTGTGAGCTCCCCTACCCTGTTTAGCCCCCCCTCATGGCTAAAAGTTGCGAAATGTGTAAACTGAGCATTTGCGATCCTTTTCCGCGTTTGAAAAAAAGACAGCCCAAACGGCCGATTCTGAACAAGGGAACTTTCTGACGTCACACTTGGGGAAAGGTTTCCACCCCCCGTCTGGATGTCTACCCACCATCTCTGGAAATCACGCCCAGAGAGTTTGGACCGCAAACGAGCTACGCAATGCGAGATGCAGTTTTTTATTTGCCTGGAAACACGTGAGTTCCAGTTACAAGAGATGGCTCGGATGTCCTTTATCCGAGCACATCGCACCGCTAAACAAGGAAACAGCGGCGAATTTGGCCACACCCCCATCCGCTGCACTGGCCTGTCTCTGTCCTCCTCATTTGCATTCAAGCAACAACGCCCAGAATAAAGTGTTTCAGAAACATGTTTATGACTCTGACTTTGTTCATGAGGCTCTCTCATGCACTGAGGCTTGATTTTGAAGAAGGATTCATTTACAGTATTAGGGAACCATTAAGGCGCCACACAAAAGCATCAAGAAGTACCATGTCATGGGATCTTTAAACCCAATATAAAAAAAAATCTGAATTACCACTGGTGAGGTGGATTTGGTCGAGGACTTCGGACAGACCTCGGGTGAGGAGCTGGTTCTGAAAAGCAACATACAAAAGCGTAAACAGGATTATTAGTGTGTTTCCAATGAAAGTCGAGCTCATTTGAAGTGAATGAGGTTAAACTAATATTGTACTGTTCCTGTGTGACAGAATAACTGCATTAGTGACCACAATGACTTCCTCTGGGTCAGGCCAAAACGTGGCAAGACTTTACATTTATTACTCGGTAGGGAAGTTACCATGACGACAATACATTACCATCATTTTATTTATTTTTATTTAGTCATTCTATATGTCCGTATAATGTCCTTCTTCAGCCTGTTCACCTTCAGCAGATGTCTACAAGTGAACAGGCTGATAGAGTTAACATGGGCGTAGTGATACGAGTGGAGAGAGAGAATACGCAAATGCGAAATACGCTGCTGGATGTTTCGTGGACAACTGTTTGGGACGCAAATACTATATCACCTTTCGGACAAATGTTTTGTTTTGAGAAGAAAAACAAGCTTTATTTCATGTTCCAGGGAAGTTACCGGACCTACTTACGTGGGCTCCAGAAAGCGAGCCGAACCGGGATCAGCTGAGACTGTCAGAGGTAAGCCGGTGTCAACACACGGAACTTTTAGAAGGAAACCCATACAGATTAACATTTAAAAAAAACGAACTATCCCTTTAAGTGCAAACCACAGCCTCTGAGCAGACACATGAAAAGAACATACCAGATGTTTTCATATGGATTTAAAAGCAGGAACAGTGCCTTTAAGATGTACATGAAGACGTCAGTAGAGGTAGTTCGAGTTGTGTTTTGTTTCATTCACATGTTTAACACACAAACCCTGCATATTTAGGCTTTAGTTCTTCTCGCAAACAGAAAACATTATGTTCCACCTTGTGATGTCATGTGGTAATACAGGAAGTGCTCTACTATGTTTTTAAACTCCACACACCTTTAATAATAATAATTTCTACTCAACAAAAGGTAAAAGGAGATGTTTACTTGAAAACTACCACTGCATGACATCACAAAGTGGAACAGAGCATTCTGATCTTTGGAGATCAGAAAAAAGGATTAAATGAAACAAAACACAGCTCCAAAATGAGATAACATTACATGTTAGGTAATCTTATGAGGTGGGCTATGTTGACAAAAACACAGTACTTGTCTGTTCTATTTTTTTGTTCAGATCTTGATTGTGTTCTTAGCACAAACGAGATACTCAGTGTTCTAATTTAACCTGTTCTCAAGACAGCCATTTCAATTTTAGTCATGTATTTCAGAAAAAAGATTAGTAATGTTGTCATAGTTATGACCATTTCAAACCAATATTTGAGTTCTGAATGTACAGAAGCCGACAGAGGCCATGTTCGTAATGATTATTTTCCACCTCAATAACGAGAAAATTAACTTGAGATCTCTTGAAAACAACACAATTAATTTGTGATCTTGAGAAAACAAAACTGTTATTTCGAGATCTCAAGAAAACAAAGAGTTATTCCGTATTCTCGAGAAAACAAAATTATTCCTTCTCAAAACATGAAACGTTCTGGATGTTGTAGTTCTAACATATCGCCACTGTGGAGAGAGTTTCAAACTGTGTTTCAGCGCTTCAGCACAACTGCTTCAGTGTTTCATGAAGCCTCACTTTGCCCATCCCTAGTATCTCTGTCAGTAAAGTCGAAGCCGGGCCAGTCTTCTGCGGAGGTGCTGCGGACTAATCTTGAAATTATCCCGAATTAGAAGACGTAATGCAATCTCCCCGTGTCAACCCCTGATCAAGATATTGCCTTATCAGCTGATCGATTATTATTCCAGACATTCTAATGACCAAAAACGCATCTATTCAGAATGAGAAACAGCCCTGAAGTCACCCTGTCACAACGTGGCCGTAGACATTTCAGTTGTTTTCTCGAGATCACAGAATAATTGTTTCGTTTTCTCGAGATCTCGAAATAACTGTTTTGTTTTCACGAGATCACAAATTAATGATCTCGTTATCTCGGGATAACAAAGAAGAAAAAATACTGCTTATGAATATGACCTCTGTCGACTTCCGTATGAATGAGAAAAAGTCCTAATAATACTGTGTATATCAGGAAGATTAAACCAATGAATAAGCAATGTGTCACCTTCCTGTCACAGCACAACCCTGTACAAGCCCTAGAGTTTAAAGGTCCTTTATTATGCAAAGTGTACTCTTGTGACCTTTAAGCCGTGTTCTCATGTTGTTATGTGATGTCATGAAGTGGTAGTTTTCAAGTTAACAGCTCCTTTTACCTTTAGTTCAGTACAGATTGGCAATTCCTCATCTGAAATCCAAATGATTCTAGTGAAGGTGTAAGTGAGTTTGTGAATGAGTTTAAAAGCAGAGGAGAGCATTTCCTGGAACAGAGTGGTTTTAAGAGAAGGACGCAGGATTTGTGTTTCAAACATGTGTGAATGAAACAAAACACAACTCCAGGCCTGTTTGTGATGAGGAAACTACATTATAACACAGATCAGAAAATAGTGTAACAAAGGCCTTTTAAACAGAGCTAGAGCAAAGTCAGAATTGTCAGGTGGAGTTCGCTGTGTAACTGTCAGATTGCAGATGTGTTGACCTAGTTTATGGTTCATATCTCTATAATTACAGGGCCTATCCACATGAAACAAAATCTGGAGCACAAATCCAACATCTTCACTGTCAGTATAAATAGAGAACAGCTTGGTGCCATTATTCAAACCCAAAGACGTGAGTGTTGTCAGCTGAAAGGACTATAAGACATAAGATTAATATGTGGAGTAATATGTGGAGCCGATCCCAAACAAACAATATGAGATTCAGCATTTGTGGATTAGAAATTATGTTACGTCCATCTCCCATAGATTATATTGGCCTTGCTATACTATTTTTTAAATTAAAGGGTCTATATTATGTTATATATAATGTTGTTTCCTCATCACAATCATATGTGGACTTGTGTTTTGTTTCATGTTTAACACACAAACCGTGCATATTTAGGCTTTAGGAGTTCTTCTCTCAAACTGAAAACACTGTGTTCCACCTTGTGATGTCATGCGATAATACAGGAAGTGCTACATTGTGATTTTAAACTGTGTGCACCTTCACTAGAATCATTTGGATCATTTCCAGACTGGAATTTCCAATCTGTACTAAAGGTAAAAAGTAGAGTTGCTAACATGGAAACTACTGCTTCATGACATCATAAGGTGGAACAGAGCAGAGACAGACTAATAATGCAGGGTTACTCAAACATGTGTGAATGAAACAAAATGCAACTCCAGGTCTGTTTTTGAGGAGGCATGGCTCACAAGAGTCAATTTTGTGTAATATAGGAACTTTAATTACGTGTAAATTAGGGGTGTGCAAAAAAACTGTCATGACAATGCATCGTGATACTAACTTTCACAATATACTGCATCGATTCTTGATGCCAAAAATCGATTATTATTAATTAATAATTTAATATTTAATAATTTAATATTTAGAAATAAATTAATTATTAGGTTTTTAAAAAAATAAATCCTATGCACTTTTTTCTTTGTGAAAGGGTATTGTTTGTTATGATGGTAGCTACCTCCAAAATGGCAAATGTTTGAACATCACTTTTTGTTTTAGAAAAAATCCTATGCACTTTTTTTGTTATTGGTTTGGTTTATTTGTTTTTGTTATTCAATAAATTCAGTTATGAATTGAGTTGCTCAGAGTTATGTATAAACTGAAGACACTACCCAGATACACAGCCACTGATATTTAAGTTATCCTCTTTTTTTGGGTACATTTTCACTGAAGTATGTCGAATATATTGCAATACATCGCAATAATTCAAGTATTGTGATGCATCGTGATAGTATCGCATCGTGGCATATGAATCGTGATTCGAATTGAATAGTGACTTCTTTGCCAATACCCACTCCTAGTGTAAATGTAAGTCACAAATCACTCACTTTTGGGGTGTGCAAAAATACTGAAATATTGATATATCCTATAGTTTAATGTGATGATACGAATATTTTAGGTATTTTACTAAATAATTTGTTTGTTTACAAACTGCCTCCCTTCTGAATGAAGGTTTGATTCTTTTGAGAAAGTGTTGGTGAGATGAGTGAATATGCAGAAAATGTGGCATTAAATCGATCTTTTCCAGAGATGAGCGAGGAACAGGTCTGAGCACAATGCACCGATACACCTCAGACAGCTCAGACTGGAGGAAGGCTCAAAGGCATTAATTCTGCAGAGATATGTGATGTTTTTCAGTCATCTGTTATATATTCTTTTAAGCAGCCATATTTGTTTTGATATGGACTGACCATGTGTGTCCCTAATTGCTGTCAATCACATTAACCTGAATGTGGGGAGTTTAACCCATGACCAGACTCATATCTTTGTAAAGTATTGAAAAAGTGTGTGTTCTGGAGCTCAGTAAAGGATCTAGTCTCAGAGAATTTCTTGAATATCTCCCCCAACTCTTCTCCCCCTATTTCTCGATGCTTACAATCCTACGGAACATGCAGCAAAAGAAACATCTAGAAGAGTGTGGAATTGAATGTGAATTAAAGATCTTATCATATACAACATTTTTACTCATCAATATAGAGAATTATTTTGTAAATGAATATGAAAAATGCAAAAACAAAAAGCTCAGACAATGAGGAAACACACCTGCAAGAAGTCTGTGATGAAGGATCCCATCTCTGTCTTTAGCAGCCACCTGAGAAAAAGAAATCATCAAAAATGTAAGATGAGATGATTTGATGTCATGATTGATGTCTTGTTTTCTGAAATGCCTCGGTGTGTGCTAGTGACCTGATACTCTCATTGAGTGTGTAGAGCTCATTGGGCTGCAGAGCTCCTCCTTCAAACACCTTCATGACTGCACACTGCACACTGAGGAGGGACACACACAGTCAAACAGCATTAAGACAATTCTTCAGAAATAAGAGGAAAATCAATGTTTTTTTTACTCCAGGAAGTTCATTTAATTACCTTCAATTACCTTTTGAATTAAAACTGTACACATGTAAAAACTAAACATCATTGGTATTTGTTTTAATACAAAAGTGAAGTTGGATCAAATTGGATCAATATGAGGAAAATAATTGTGATTTTATTTATTTAATTTTTGACAACTTCAGCCAGCTCTTGCAGAGCCTCACAGAGTCTTGAATAAGCACAGCTATAGTATGCGTGAAGAGTCCCTCAGTCGTCCAGGTAGAATCCATGATAAAAGGAGAAATTCAATTTGTCAACTGGACAAAGTTTGTTTGGTCGAAAACGTTTCGCCGCTCATCCGAGAGGCTTCGTCAGCTCTGGTTCTCATGCTGGTTAGACCCTGTTTATATCTAGCTGCAGGGAGGAGCTGCTGTCTGTCCTAATGTCTGTCCTAATGTGGACAATAGGACATACATTAGGACAGACAAGCCATTGCAGAGGGGTGGAGAGGGTCGTTTGTCTTGAATAGGGAGAAGAAAATGGACGCCAGAGAAATTTGAAATACAAAGAGACAGATTAGTTGATAGTTTCAGAGCTATTTCAGTGTAGTGAGCGCCTCCTAGGGCTTATAGATATGCTAATACTAGACGCCAGAGGAATTCGTAAAACAAAAGAGACACAGTAGCTGGGTAGTTTCAGAGTTTTTTTTTTTCAGTGTAGGTAGCTCCTCCCTGCAGCTAGATATAAACAGGGTCTAACCAGCATGAGAACCAGAGCTGACGAAGCCTCTCGGATGAGCGGCGAAACGTTTTCGACCCAACAAATTTTGTCCAGTTGACAAATTGAATTTCTCCTTTTATCACAGCTATAGTAGTACAGATGATACTGCAAAGGACATTTATATAAAACACTGCAAAAAAGTATCCAGAAAAAGTCCAACAGGTCTGTGGACATGACCCAGTGCCACCTTCACTTCCTGAACATCCTGCTCCAGAAACAACAGGAAAAAGTGCCACAAAATGACAAACAGAAACAGAGCAACCACATGAGGACAGACTGAGCAGCTCTAGTCTGTCCTCCTCATACAGTAGGACAGATTAGAGCCGCTCAGTCTGTCCCAGGCCTGGGTCCAGACTGAGTGCATTTGAGTGTCAAAGGGGTGTAAAAACAATACTCTTCGAATAAGTGTCATTATTTCACTCACCTAAAAGAAGGGTGCAAACTATTTAAAATGAGGTTATAATGCACCCTTTTGCACCCTGTACAACCAGACCTACTGAGGGGCTTTAGTCTGTCCTCCTATGTGAGGAAGACATCCTATATGAGGAGAACATCCATTGTGAGAAGGAAAACTATGTGAGGAAGACCCCCTATGTGAAAAGTTCAAAGTTCAAAGTCAGCTTTATTGTCAATTCTGCCATATGTGTTCGACATACAGTGAATCGAAATTATGTTTCTCTATGGTCAAACAATGCAAAAGGACATCCTTATGAGAGAAAGACATCCAATGTTAGGAGGAGGACTATGTGAGGACAGACTAGAGCTGCTCAGGAGGAAAAAAAAATTCACTATGACACATTTGAACCTGGAGGTCAATGCAATAGGCTGTACAAAAAAAATAGCCTAGCTTAATTTGTATTGACTTTTAGTTTAAATCGCCAGAACCAAAGCTTTTAGCCATGGTAGAATGCGGTTACCAAATTCAAAAACATACCTGGAGTTGTGTTTCATTTACATGTTTAAGTAACCCTGTATTATTAGTCTGTCTACATCCCTAAAGTTCAAACCACCTTGTTCCACCTTGTGATGTCATGTAGTTTTCAGGTCAACAGTTCCTTTAACCTTTAGTTCAGTAGAGACTGGTAGAGACTGGCAATTTCAGTGAAGGTGTATGGAGTTTAAAAGTACAGTGAAGCACTTCCTGTATTACCACACAACATCACAGGAGTGTTTTTGTTTGAGAGAAGAGCTCAGTCTAAATGTGCAGCGTTTGTGTGTTAAACATGTGTGAATGAAACAAAACACAACTCCGGGTCTGTTTGTGATGAGGAAATAACATTATAACACATCAGAAAACAGCATAATAAGGGCTCTTTAAAGTTATGTGTGTATTATAGACGCACTTAGCTGTGAACTATTAGATGTCTGCATATTTATTAACAATTATTTGATCATTTGAGGAGCAGAAGAAAGAAAAAGTGATGGTTTGAAATGGGGCTGTACTTAGATATAGATAAAGCAGTAACAGGGAGGTGTATAGTACTTTTAAACAATATTAATTCATTATATATATAGCAGAGACCTACACCAAGCACATAATAATGACTAGTCTATTACAAATGAGCCTACACAGCTGAAAAAGTCAGTTCTACAAAAGGTATGGTGGACAGAAAATTCAAGCACATTTTGTTATCCAGCAGTAATTTCTTTTAAGGTTCTTGGTAACACCCAAACCTAAATACAAAAGGAATTTTTAAAAAGTCTATATTTAAAACAGAAAACGATAAAAGACTTTCCTTTTCTCATGATTTGACTTTTTGTCTATAAATACTGAAATGATGTTTAAACCAAAAACAGGAGGTCATATGTGTCCTAAACAGAAGATAACAACTGCTATGATATGAAACAAACATGAGATCAGCCCAATGTAGTACTGAAGGTAACTATAGCAACAGTAGCTCAGTATTTGCCCCCCAACCCAAAGGTCAGTGGTCTGATCCCAAGCCCTGACAGTGCATGGTGTCATTGTGTCTTTGGACAAGACACTTTATCCACCTGGCTTTGCCTGGATATGAATGAAGGAGGTTGAGTCATTAGTGGAATTGCAGTCTTGCTTTCATCACACCAGGAAAGCTGAAGCTGCAGAAAAAGTGTACCAAACTCTTTAAACTCTGAAAGAATGAAGAGCTGACTAATCTGAATCTAATCTGAAAATGTTGTGAAGAGATGGGAAGGAAGAGATTGATATTTTTTTTCATGGCCGATGCTGATACCAATTCTTTAGACTTTAGTCTGTTTTGTGTGTAGCTTTGGGTATATGTGCTGTTTTAGTCATTGTGTTTATTGTCTTGTTTATCACATGTTTTATGTTCACTGTGGGCCTAGGGGGCGCTGCAATTTCAAATCCTGTGTGTGCGACCTGTACATATAGTTTTTGAGAATAAAGCTGACTTTGAACTTTTGAACTTTGTTATTCACAAATGGATTATTATTAGTCTTCAAGAAATATACAATCTTCCACACCGTGTGTATTGTCACCATAATAACTGTTGAATATTCCACTATAGAGTTACATGTAGTCCACCCTCAGAGTGATATCACTGCAAAGTATCAATAATAATCACTGCATGCACATGGTAGGATCGGATCTCGTTACCCTACGGGTGGTCTGTCCTTAGATCCAAGTGCACATGAAACTCATGTAATCGGATAATGGTCAGCGACCTGGCCGGCTCCGCTACGCTATGTGGCGCTGTAGTCTAACTACTTCCGGGTGATGGCTACTTAATAAAAACACAACAAACTATGTGGCGGTATACAAAGATGGCGCTCGAGGAGTTTGACGGAGCAGCATTGGTGTACGTGTTGTGCATTCTTTCTTCGCAGCCATGATTTCGTCTGACATTTCCGGCAACAATCACTACTTATGACGGCGTCAGCGCCTCCTGCCACTTCCGGGTGAAATCCCTGGCGAAAACTCCCACGCATGTGCAGTACGCTGATCCGATCCGATATCGTGCACAAGGCGCCACCAAGCGGATTACTATCGGCCTAAGCCAGGGGTTCCAATCGGATTCGGGAAACCAATCCCTATACGATTCTTAGCCTGTGCACATGAATCCGATAGGATCCCAATCCATTTGCAATTGGATTCCACTCGTCCATGTGCACGCAGTGACTGAGATAGTTGAGTATAGAGGTGGTCTCCAGACCTGTTCCAGACGCTGGTGTTGGAGACCTGCAGGGCCGTGGAGCTGGCGTGAAATCGAGCCAAGTCCGTCAGAACCGGAGAACTCATGAAGCGAGGCCTCGGGCGCCGGAACGATCCCATCTTGCACTGGGGCTGGAGAAAGAGAGAATCATCAGAATCAGACAGGAAGTTCTAAAGAAACATAAG
This sequence comes from Paratrypauchen microcephalus, assembly GCA_036785185.1. Classification (NCBI taxonomy): domain Eukaryota; kingdom Metazoa; phylum Chordata; class Actinopteri; order Gobiiformes; family Gobiidae; genus Paratrypauchen; species Paratrypauchen microcephalus. Next base: position 235,377 of record JAVJIX010000255.1, on the reverse strand, counting down.
TGGTGTTCATAGATCTACTCATAATAATCAGAAGATAAACTGCAGTCTGTGATGGTGCTGCCAAGTACTGCGATATTAATATTAATGTAATATTTGTACAATCAAACTCCTCCACCATGTTAAGGTGGCGGTTCAAGGAGGGATGCCCGAATAATCCAGGGAGCTATGTTGTTGGGGCCTTCATGCCCCTGGTAGGGTCACCCAAGGCAAAAAGGTCCTGGGAGACTGGTCAGACTAAGAGCGGTTAAGAAGCCCCCATGACGAGAAACACAGCAAGGCCAGTTAAGAAGAAGAAGAAGAAGTACATTTTGGTACATTTTCACTGAATTATGTCGAATATATTGCAATGCATCGCAATAATTCAAGTATCGTGATGCATCGTGATAGTATCGCATTGTGGCATATGAATCGTGATTCGAATTGAATCGTGACTTCTTTGCCAATACCCACCCCTAGTTCTAACCAACGTTGTAGTTTAGATTAATACAATATTCTGAAATGCCTGTGATTCTTGGATTCTTAGGTTTCAGAATGATAAATAGAACTGTTACGATAGCAGTTTCATTTTATGTATTATATCTTTTGACTGTGGAAAAAATCCTTAGAATGCTGCATAATATAACAAGCATCTCATATTTCCCTTTTCTGCTCCTGGATCCGTTGGTGTCTGTACTGTGCAATGTATGCCAGGTGTACGCTGAGTGTCATATGCTCTCCTGCGGGTGAAATAGAAGTGGTGTCAAGGACTGAATCCTGTGGGACCCTATTCTTTACAATAGTTTCATATTATCTCTATTATTATGAAGAGGAACAAACCTATGACCCACACAATACAGAACAGCTCCTCTCTCACCTCTGCTGTCAGTCATCTGCTCAGCTCAAAGGGTTTCCTAAGTCCTGGTTTAGGCCTGGTTTAGTCCTGGTTCAGTCCTGATTCGGTTTAGTCCTGGTTCTGTCCTGGTTTAGTCGTAAACTCTGGTTAGTCCTAGTTTAGGCCTGGTTTAGTTCTAAATCCTGGTAAGTCCTGGTTTAGGCCTGGTTTAGTCCTGGTTCAGTCCTGATTCGTTTCAGTCCTGGTTCAGACTTGGTTTAGTCCTGGTTCTGTCCTGGTTTATTCCTAAACTCTGGTTAGTCCTAGTTTAGGCATGGTTTAGTTCTAAATCCTGGTAAGTCCTGGTTTAGGACTGGTTTAGAGCTGGTTCAGTCAAGGTTCAGGGCTGGTCTAATGCTGGTCTAGTCCTGGACCGGTCCTGTTTAGTCTTGGTTTAGTCTGAAATCGTGGTTAGTCCTGGTTCAGTCTTGCTTCAGTCCTGGCTTAGTCCTGGTTTAGTCCTGGTTTAGTCCTAAATCCTGGCTAGTCCTGGTTCAGTCTTGGGTTAATCCTGGTTTAGTCATAAATCCTGGTTAGTCCTGGTTTAGACCTGGTTTAGTTCTAAATCCTGGTCAGTCCTGGTTTAGAACTGGTGCAGTGCTGCTCTAATGCTGGTCTAGTTCTGGTCCAGTCCTGGTTCAGTACTATTTTAGTCTTGGTTTAGTCCAAAATCCTGGTTAGTCCGAGATCAGTCCTGGCTCAGACCTGCTTTAGTCCTGGTTCAGTCCTGGTTCAGTCCTGCTTTAGTCCTTAATATTACTGTTCAATTTTAGCCCTTATTAACGTCCTGGTTCAATAAAACAGATCTGTCCGAGTTTAGACCTTGTTTATATCTGTATTCTTTCATTCACATAAAAACAGCAGTACTGTAAGTGCTGATGTACACAGATGTGGATACAGTTTCATGGTACTTTCCCCTTTGAGTCAAACCAGGAAGTGACTGGGTGCAAAGTGACAGTTCAGCAGGTGGACCTACTTCCCGTCTGAGTGGGCCCTACTTCCTGTTTACATCTACATTCATCTTATTCATTTAGAAACTTCCACCTTCTTCAATAGATACCACCACTTCCTGAATCTCAAACTGAACCTGCTCTCACTTGTCAGAAAAACCATCTGGTCATGTGATTCTTCTTACTGTAAATGTTTGGGTTTTTCCCTGAAATGTTATGAGCTGTGAGATGTTTTGAAATCTATTTTGGGTTTGGGCTTTACAATGCTGCAGTGGAGAAGTACAGCACCATTTCCCCTTTTGAAGATAAGAGGCTAGCAAGCTGACATGAACAAATGAAAATATTTTGTGCAGAGTTGGACATTATAGCCTATTCAAATATTGCAAAATATCAAAACTCTTTTTTGAAGATTAGAAAAATTAGACTATATTAAATAATCAGTGTTTCCCACAAGTTCATACAGAGACTACAGTGGCACAAGCATGTAAAAAAATAAAAATTAAAATAAAATAAAATATAGTTACGTCCACTAGTATACAGTATGTTTAAGGCAATACTATAGGCATAAAATATAATTAGTTTGACCAGTTTTTTGTTATCTTATTTTTAGACTATGGGGGGCCACCATGTTTCCTCCATTATTGGGAAACACTGAATAATAATTTCATTTCGGAAAGACCTTGACTGTATATAAATGGACATAGCTAACCCACTGGTAGGTAAGAGTACAATATTTTATGATGTTTTTAATTGTTCTTTTTATGTTCTTTTACAACATTTTATGATGTTTTTAATGTTCTTTTATTGTTGCAAGTGTAGCACTTTGAGATTTGAGGTCAAATGTAAAGTGCATTATAAATAAAATGTATTATTATTATTATTATTAGCATTTCAAACAGGAAGTAAGCATGACGGTGCTTCCTGCTCGACTCCAGTTCACTTTGCATTGAAAAATTGTGGACCCTCTCTCTGTAACTGCTACAGTGAAGCTCATCATTTTGGTCTTAAAATTTTCATATTAAACCACTCTACATGATCCTGTTCATTTATTTGTTTATTTCATTATTTTGTCCATAAATCAAGATATGAACATTAATAGCAGACAAACAGACACCTTCCTCTGCTAGCATTAGCAACAGGTTTGATTGACAGTGTTTTATTCAGTGCTTTTCCACCTTCAAGACACTCAAAGCACTTTACGGTACAACAAGGAACCACTCACCCATTCACACACACACACTCACACACCAGTGTACACAGACACTAGGGGCAAGGTGTGTTAAGTGTCTTGCCCAAGGACACAAGGACAGCATTCATGTGTGGGCGCTGGAATCACACCGCCAACCTGTGAGTCAATGAATCTGACGTCGAGAGCAGGATTCAAACCGCCAACCTTAGTGGACAAATGCTCTTACCAACTTATCTACTTTCACTCTTGACTGGCTCTTCGGTTGCTATGATGCTCGCAGTCGGAATTTCAAACATGGAACCAAATTCGCTCCTATAACTTCTCCTCGATGAGCTTCATTTGACTGGAGCTGAACGCTGTGGGTGATGTCACACTGACTTAGTCCAATTCTTTATACAGTCTATGGTTTCTTCTGAAATTAAAGTTGATCAACATTCCACATTTGTGCATTATCAGTTTGTATATTTCTTTTAAAAACAACAAAATACCCGTTGAGAATGATACTTTCCTGTGCCCTCATCAGAGTCTTTTGTTCTTAAGCTCTGTCTGTCACTGTGCTGGGTGCTGACTCAAATTGCAGATTACAGGGCCTCCACAGAACTGATGCGGTGAGTGATTCAAGTCAAATTGTATGTTGACATTTAAAGAGTGTTTAGTAACACACGTTTTAAAAGAGAAAATTAATTATAGACAATCACACGAGGTGCATTTCAGGGAAATGTACAGATTCAAAACACACACCCAGAGTTTCAAAAAGGTACTGAGCGTTTAATGTAAGTCTGTAAACCAGGGCTACACCAGGACAAGATGGATGGAGGAGGGAGAGTGAATATACGGTACGGAGGAGGGACTGTGAATATACGGAATGCTAGACCTATTTATATGGCAATTTGTCTTAGTACTGTAAAATAATTTTTGAATATTGTAATCTAGGGCCATGTGCAATACTGTATCCTAATATATCGCAATGAAAACTAAATTGTAATTTGAGTTGGCGCAGTTATCAAATTACAAAGGCTGCAATATTTAGATAATAGGACATCCTCTGCATAGATCAAAATATGTATTTTTATAGAAAAAAATCTTGTACTTATAGTTAAAAATCCTTTACAAACATATTCTGAAAGCATGATTCTTGTATTCAAGGTTCTATATACATATACTATATAGATGATCAGCTTTAAGTCATGTTATAATGTTACCTCCTCAAAAACATACTTAGGGTTGTGTTTTGTTTCATTCACACATGTTTTAGTAATCCTTTATAATTACTCTGTCCTCATTTCCAAAGCTCAAAATGCTCTGTTCCACCTTGTGATGTCATGACGCAGTAGTTTCAGGTTAACAGCTACTTTTACCTAACCTGGGAAATCCCAGGCTGTCTTTCGTTCGTTCTGATCTGAAAGACAGCCTGGTGACTATGGAAAGCGAGCTCTTCTGATTCTGGGAGCCAATCAGAGAGCGGGGAGGGGTGGAAAGACAGTGACGTGTACTACGCAACAAACGGAAACTTGTAGTTAGAACTGACAACTGACATGATTGGCTATGGGCTACGTATACGCCAATAAACAGCCGTTGGCGATCATAAACCACACCTCCGCTACGAGATATTTCGAAGGTGGCTCCCAGACCATATATCATTTGTGATATATGGTCTGGTGTAAACCAGGCAAACTTTTACCTTTAGTTCACTAGAAATAGGCAATTCTAGAGCTGAAATCATCCAAACAATTCTAGTGAAGGGGTGTGGAGTTTAAAAACACAGTGGAGCATTTATTTCTGTTTGAGAGAAGAACATGTAGAATTTGTGTGTTAAACATTTCTGAACAAAACACAACTCCAGGTCTGTTTGTGATGAGGAAGATAGATCAGAAAATAGTGCAATATGGGCCCTTTAAATTATCTAATCATATTTCATTCTTCTATTAAATGTTATTTCCCTGCCGTAATGGGATATTTTCAAAACCTAAACAGATAAACTAGGATGGCACCAGGACTGAAAATGGATTAAACCAGATGAAAACCAATCCTTAAGATGCACTAACTCTCGGCGGATAACAGAATTCTGCCACTGTTATAAAAACAGATTACAAGCAAAGTCCTTATCTAGACAAAGAGTTTTACAAAGCAATGCTGTAACTCATCACAGAAATATAAGGTTTCACAAAGATCACACCAGAACAATGGTGAGAGGATCTGATCTGACTTTAAAGAGCCATGGCTCAAGGAAATATAAATTGAAACTAGGGATGTCAACAATTAATCGATTAACGATTAATTGTCGATTAAGACGTTGGTCGAACAAAATGCATTAATTGTAATTAATCGCTAATCGCGGACACGCGCACCCGCATGGTCACGAAACAAGGCAACCGCGCTACGCCAAGCTCGACTCACAGCCGGCCGCAGGCGCCAACGGCACTGCCCGGTGTACGCACGAGGCTGAGCACGAGATCGAACCGCGGCGCCCGGAACGCGTAGGCTCAGCCCGAGCCACAAACCAGCCGCACGAAACCAGCAGTGGCACGTGGTGGTTTAATCCTGGTTTAGTCCAGGTCTAGACCTGGTCGAGTCCTTGTTTAGTGCAGGTCCAGTCCAGGTTTAGACCTGGTCTAGACCTGGTTTAGTCCAACTTTAGTCCTGCTCTAGTCTCTTAGACAATCAGGATGCAGAACCCAATGTTACACTATAAAAAATGTTACACGATAAAAAAAAAATTGAAAAAAAAAAAAAATCCGCGAACCGCGATAGAGCGAGGGATTACTGTATTTTGTTATTCAGCATCAATACATTTGTCTGCTTTTTACTAAGGAATAATTGAGGAATATACAATATAATAATACTATGATATATTTTTGACTCAGTGTTATGTATACTATAGCTTATATTCTTAAAGACTCTATTGAAACACTAAAATTCAGGTGAAAAACGCTGCTTATCAATTAATCGTTAATCGATCGGTAAGGTCAATCAACTATCAATTAATGAATTAATCGATAATTTGCATCCCTAATTGAAACACAAATGAACTATAACAAAGCAACAGACATAAAGGAAATGACCTCATGTGCGAGAATAGATTTAGTGGATGCGGGTAGTAGCGTTTCAGCCTTGGTTTTTAGAAGGTTTGGACCCATCTTTAATGCTGCTGGGTCAGGGACTGAGTTCCAAATTTTGAGCTAGTCTTGGTCAGGTTTACCTCAGCTGGAGGATTTGACCTGTGCTGCATGAGTTACAGCATTACGAGGACTGACAGATGAACTAAAGAAGAGATGCACTGGCTCCTGTTGGTGTTTGTGGAAATTTTTTTATGGGATCCAAATCTTTTGGATATGTTCATACAAAAGAGCAGTTCAAAAGACTGGCTCTTTTTATATTTATTTATATGACAGAAGCCAAAGTGAGAACTTTAACAACTAATTGATCACAGAGAAATGTCAAAGGCTCGGACTTGATGAAAATGGTTTAACTCACTCGAATACACACACACGCGTGAATATACACACACACGCAAACACACGCAAACGCACACACGAGACTGAGGAAATGTTATTCAGTGTTAAAGATCCCATGACATGGTACTTCTTGATGCTTTTATATGGCTCCTTAATGGTTCCCTAATACTGTAAATGAATCCTTCTTCAAAATCAACACTCAGTGCATGAGAAACAGAGGTAAGATGAGAAAGAGTAATTTTTCTCTCTCTGAACACTCCATAATGGGCGTTGTTGCTTGAATGCAAATGAGGAGAAAAGAGCTGGCCTATAGTAGAGGGTTGGGGCGTGGCCAAACTCTCCGGTCTCGGCTCTGAGCCCTCAGCTGATCCATTTCCTTGTTTTTGCACGGGGGGAGAGATTTGAAGCGTTTCATTGAAAAATAAACACATTTCCACAGAAAATAAAATTAAACCACTGCTGTTCAAAGGTCCAGAGGCTCAGATAAAGGACTTCCGAGCCTAGAAACACTCGGACGTGCCTCCAGGCAAATAAAAAAATGCATTTCGCATTGCCTAGCGCATTCGCAGTCCAAACTCTCTGGGCGTGATTTACAGACAGACGGGGGGTGGAACTGCATTTGCATATCTTTTTTCGATCTGACGTCAATAAGGTGCCTTGTTCAAAATCGCCCGTTTGAGCTCCGATTTTTTGTAAGGCAGAAAAGGATCACAAATGCTCAGTTTAGACATTTCGCAACTTTTAACCATGGGGGGGGGGGTGGGGCTAAACAGGGTAGGGGAGCTCACATTAACGTTCAAAAACCTCAGAAAGTGAAAATGTCATGCCATGGGACCTTTAAAGGGATATGCCACTCCCAGGTCAAATTTGGGCATCTCCCCACAGTCCAGAGACTAAAATAAGTGGTGGAAAGCGTTTTCCTGCTCACCCAGCCATTGTCCGAGTCTGTCGCCACTGACCGCCGCGGTATCTGCAGCTCCTCCGCCTTAGACTGGAGTCTAACGTCGCCAGAGAAAGATTTCGGCCAAAAGGAATTAATTTGCTCGATGCGTTTCCCAATTACTTTCTGTGTAGTGCGCATTCATATCGAGTGCAAATAAATGTGCAAATCAACACGGAGAGCTTGACTTGGTCATTTTGGGTGGGAACTATTTTCCAGTGCGGAAGAATACAGCCGAATCACGCAGCACGCTGCCAGGGGAATCCCAGTTACGCACCGGGAAGGGAGTTCCCCTGTTGCACAACGTGGTGCGTGATAATTACAGACATAAAGACATGTTGGATTTAACATGCTCGTGTTTTCTATAACTGCCTAGTAATATCTATCTTCTTGTCAGTGATATGTTGCACTTTTTCAATTACTGTAACTCATATGAGTGACTGAAGCACTAATTCTGATTCATTCTGATTTTTGCCGTTAATAGGCAACTTGCTTGTTTTATAACGTCTTTTTTATTTTTGATATCTAACCTTATTGTTTTGTGTTGCTTGAGGGAAGGAATGTGTTGTATTTTAAGTATGAGCAGAGTTTTGCAAACCGGATTGCCAGTTTTTCAGTAGTGGTGTATTGTCTGTTAGACACTAAATAAACAAAAGGATACTATTTTGAAATTTCATTTCTATATCTCTCTTTTTCTTCTCAATAACTTTAAAGCACTTGGGAGTAAAGTTGTCAATTTGTATTGAATCAAAATTAACCGAACCGGATCGAATCGTACCGGATCATTTACTAATTTTATGAATCGTCCCTGAATCGAATCGTAGCCTGTGAATCGAGATTCGAATCCTTTTGTGAGTGAAAGATTCACACCGCAATCAATATTGAACAGTGAAAGATTTGGATATCATTACATTACATCCCTAGTAGTGTGTAACTGCTTGGACATGACGTCATATCTTACATTTTTGTATTTATACACAAACTATTACGCAAATGCAGATATTTATGTTATAGTCATTCTGCTTTTCCCTACTACTCTTACTACTACTTTTACTACTACAGTGGTACCTCACCTTACGAAAATTTCAAGTTACGAAACACTTTCACGTTAAATTTTGGTCTCTAGATACGAAAGAAAATTCAAGTTACGAAACGCGAAATCTCAAAAATTCAAATAATGCGCGCTCAGCCACACACATTATACGCTTTTCTCAGACTGGATTTAAACTTTTCTCACATTTCTCTCTCGTTTAAACACTCAAACTTTCATAGATTTTCAACAAAATGTATTAATAGTGAAGTGTGGGGGGAAGGGGGAGGGCGGTGTGTGTGTGCGCGCGGACATGTGTGTGATAGCGCAGCATGACCCGGCGCGGGGCTGTAAGCACGAGACTCGTGCTCAAACCGTGCCTCCTCTAAACCAGGTCTAAACCAGGTCTAAACCAGGATTAGACCACCGCGGCTCTTGCATGCGTTCGTTCATGCACTCAGACTGCATGTGGTCCCGAGGGGAGTCCTCGCTGTTCGCCTCAGCCGTGACTCAAAACGAAACCAGGAAATAGACCTGCACGCGCCGCTTTAATCCACCTGGTTTAGTCCAGGTTTAGTCCTGGTCCAGTCCTGGTTTAGTCCAGGTCTAGACCTGGTCCAGTCCAGGTTTAGACCTTGGTCTAGACTGGTATAGTCTGGTATAGTTTAGTCCTGGGTCTACAGTCTCTACGCAGGACACAGTGTTACACTATAAAAAAATGTTACACTATAAAAAAAAAAAAACTTGGAACGAATCAGGCCTTTTCCATTGAAATAGCTACTCAACTTACGAAAAATTCACGTTACGAAACCACTTCTGGAACGAATTAATTTCGTAAGGTGAGGTACCACTGTACTACTTACTACTACTCGAACTACAACGTCTTCACAAAGTGGCTTTATTAAATGTATATGTCACTTCTGACTACTCACTTGTTCTCATGTTAAATCTGATGTGTGTGAACAGTGTTTAATGTCCTGTGTGTGTGTGTGTACCAGAACACAGGCCATGTGATGTCCTGCTTCATGGATTAAACTTTTCATGCATTTTTTACCTGCCTCAGAAATAGTTCACACGCAGCACACTCTTTTAGTTGTTATATTAAAACTACTACGACTACTACTACTATTACTAAGGCATTCACTCAGTACTCAATACTGATTTTGATAATACGATGAAGATACTTTCTTTACCTTATTGTGAGGTCTTATATTTGTTCTGACGAAGCTCAAAATCATACTAAAACTGTAGTGATACCTGCGTAAATAAGTATGTATTCTCAATTTTAGTATCAATTAGTGTCCAATTTTCAATATTTTTGACAACGCTACTACTACAAGATTTGTAAAGACAAAGTTATAGGCATATAATCAAAATTGAGCCTGAAACATGTTTTTATTTCTTTATATGTAAGTTAACGGTCCTCTCAATCAACCTTAAAATTGTAAAGCTTGTTGTTTATTCCTTACAAAAATATTATTTACATAAGCACATAATAAAAGATAAAATACATGAGTGTAAAATGGTCAGAGACAAAATGATCTTTGATAAGTAGCACAGGTTTATTCTGGTGCAGCCCACTGTTACATGGCTGAATGAATACATGAGGTTTTTTCAGTAATACACCATAATGTGACAGTAATGACCCAAACAAAGGCCAGGTGCACATAGATTCAAAGTGAGACCTCTCTAATGCTGTTTATCGTGCTGCTGTCACACACTCTCTCAAAACACTGTTTGTTTGTTGACCTACATCTGCTCCATGTACCGTACATGGAAATGAGTTAAATGAGAGCTAAACTATAGGGATAAACCAGGACTAAACCAGGACTAAAGCAGGATAAAACCAGGACTAAATAAGGGCTTTTAGCAAGACTAAACTAGGACTGAACCAGCCAGGTAAAACCAGGCCAAACCAGGTCTAAACTGGGACTAAACCAGGTCTAAATCAGGACTGAACCATGTCTAATCCAGGGCTTTATGAAAAAGAACTAATAACTGCTCTGACAGAAGCAGGGCTGAACCAGGACTTAACTATTGCTTAAACTGGGGTGCACTAGACTAAGCCAGAACTATATCAAGGCTGCAGCTGCTAAAAGGTCAAAACTGCAACTCTAGCTCCGAACAATGCATGCAGACATTGTGCCCTTTGGCATAACACTTCACCTATTTTGCCTCTACTTTGCCTCAAGGTGGTCAGAGGGAGTAGGTACAGATTGGCTGTCATAATTCTGTAAGCCTGTAGCTGTGGTTAACCAGTACAAGAGTGGATACAAAACAACTGTAATTAAAGCTGCTCTGACTCGGGATGAGCATTATTCTTATTTAAGTTTGCCTGAGATCTGTGTATTGATATCTGTGTATTTTTATACACAAGGTGTATAGGTGAGTTTGGACACCACCACCAGACTAAGAGCGGTTCAGAAGCCCTTTATGACAAGTAATAGACCAAGGCCAGTTACGTTGCCCGGATTGGCGTTACCGGGGCCCCACGCCTGGGGTGGGTGCACGCCAATGAGCAGTGGCCGGGCCTTCCCCCATGGGGCCCAGCCGGGCTCAGCCCGAAAGAGCGATGTGGGTCCGTCCTCCTGTGGACCCACCACCCGCAGGAGGATCCATAGGGGGCCTTTGCAAAGAGCGGCGTCGAAGGCAGGGGCCTCGTCGACCAGATCTCCGGACATGGAGACTAGCTCTGGGGACATGGAATGTCACCTCGCTGGGGGGGGAAGGAGTCTGAGCTTGTGCGGGAGGTTGAGCGCTATCAACTAGATATAGTCGGCCTTACCTCCATACACAGCTTGGGCTCTGGAACCCAACTCCTTGAGGGGGGCTGGACTCTCCATTTCTCTGGCGTTGCCCGCTGGGAACGGCGGCGGGCTGGTGAGGGCCTGCTCATGGCCCCACAACTCAGCCACCATGTGTTGGAGTTCACCCCGGTGAACGAGAGGGTCCCGTCACTGCGCCTTCGGGTCGGGGACAGGTCTCTCACTGTTGTGTCGGCCTATGGGTCAAACAGCAGTGCAGAGTACCTGGCCTTCTTGGAGTGCCTGGGAGGGGTACTGGACAGTGCACCGACCGGGGACTCCGTTGTTCTCCTGGGGGATTTCAACAACCACGTGGGCAACAACAGTGACACCTGGAGAGGGGTGATTGGGAGGAATGGCTTTCCTGATCTAAACCTGAGCGGTGTTCTGTTATTGGACTTCTGTGCTAGCCACAGTTTGTCCATAACGAACACCATGTTCAAGCACAAGGGTGTCCACTGGTGCACATGGCACCAGGATACACTAGGACGGGGGTCAATGATTGACTTTGTTGTCGATCGTCATCTGACCTCCGGCTGCGTGTCTTGGACACTCGGGTGAAGAGAGGGGCAGAGCTGTCAATTGATCACCACTTGGTTGTGAGTTGGGTCTGCTGGCGGGGGAGGAAGGTGGAAAGTCCTGGCAGCCCCAAGCGTATCGTGCAGGGATAAAAGACTTGCGCATTTTAGCGGATTTCCGCTTATTTGTCAGACGCCAGTGGGGTCATTTTTTTATATCAGGGCAAATTCGTTGAGAAAAAATTTGGGTGTGTATAGTTGTGTTTGAGGTCCCCAACCGTCCCTTGAAAAATGGAATCGTCTCGTATTCAGAAACAAAAGTACGTGTCTGATATTAAACTTCTACCGGTGTGCGGGGCCGCGCGAGGCTTCTGCTCGTCTGGAGCCGCGGACACCGCACGTCACCGCACGTGCCACGAGCGCGCTTAGCTTGTTTGCAACAGCGTGTACCTTTGCATATGAGCAAAGCGTGTAACCTGCTCTGTGATACACGCTGATACGCAAGGGTACACGCTGTCGTGGACAAGCTGCGTGCGCTGATGGCGCTCATGGTGACATGCGATGTCCGTGGCTCCAGACGAGCGCGGCCCCGCACAAGGGTTAAATATTGCTAACGGCAGCGGCCGTAATGAAATATGATCGCACTCATCTCAAGACCAAGACCGGTGTCGGGTACTACGACACTGCGATCTACCCACACTACCTTGGCGGTCGACTTATTGAGCACCCCTGATGTAAAAAATTGTCAATATATTTATAAATGAATAAATGATTTGCATTTTTGTAGTAGGTAGATCATTTTGACTTGGTTATTTTATAAGTAGTGCACAAGCTGAAAAAGTGTGGGCACCCCTGTCTTACAAGTTCAGAAAGAGAGATGGTTAGATAGAACATGCATCATGTGTACTGTCCAGGCAGTGCACTATGTTCTGCCTTCTATTGATTTATATTAATTTATACAGTTTTAAGTTAAGCAGGTCAGGTATTTATTTTATTCTGTTAATCTTATTATTTTGTATTAAAAATAAATTGCTAATAATTATTTATTTTCCATGTGTTCTTATCACTCAAATATGCATCTAATTCAATTCAGGTTAGAGTCAAATAGATTTAAAAAAATCCCTTCACACATACAAAAAATGGTTAAAAAGATTCACTACACAATTATGTATTATGGACTGATGTCACCGCTTCTCTTGGCTCGTTATCAGACTGTGTGATTCCAGCCAATCACTGTGTGATTTCATTCCAGCCAATTTTTTTATTGGCTGGAATGACTCCAGATTGCATCTCAGGGCATCTAGAGTTTTGGTGACTTTCAGCTTTTTTCATGACTGATCGTGAAGGTCTTCCCTAGGTTTTTCAGCTTCTGGGCACTTTCATCCCTGAGATTTGTACCAGGTATGTGTATGTCACCACTAGTACCTGTGAATAAAATGTGGTTTGTGCTTTGATTTACAGTTTTACGTTATTGCAAACATATATATTTATAAAATTTTGTGAGGAGGTAGTGCAAAGTGGGATCATCAAGAAGGAAAGGGAATTTTTCTCCCCAAAATGGGTGGTTGACATCTTGGCTGGAATGACCCCAGACTAGGGGTGGCACGGTATATGTATTCGTATTGAATCGTCACGGTACGGGGGTCATGTTTCAGTGCGCGCAGTTTGACGGAGAATATACGGTACACAAGTTTAATATTGAACTGACCACGGGACTTTCATTTTGCAAGGGTTTCCTTGAGGACTCTTTAACCATTGCCATTTGCGAGCCCTGATGAGCACATAAAGTCATCAGTCATGAAAAGTCACGGACCCCCTCCCGCACTTAGCCCAGAGAGTTTGGACCGCAAACGAGCTACGAAATGCGAGATGCGGTTTTTTATTTGCCTGGAGACACATGTGTGTTTCCAGGCTCGGATGTCCTTTATCCAACCCTCCTAACATCTGAAACAGCAGTGGTTTAATTTTATTTTCTGTGGAAATGTGTTTATTTTTCAATGGAAATCGTCTCATATCTTCCTTCTGTGCTCAAACGCGGACGTGGAGCCAGCGTACAGCGCAGCGCTGAAGAGGAAAGAGCGGAGAGTTTGCCCCCACCCGCTGCTCTGGCCTCTCTCTCTCCTTCTCATTTGCATTAAAGCAACAACGCCCATAATAGAAGTGTTTCAGAGTTCAAAGCTGCCTTTGAGGACAGCCTTTCTGGTTATGTTTTCTTTTCCTGCACTGTACCGAAAATGTACCGAACCGTGGGGTCTGAACCGAGGTACGTACCGTACCGTGAGTTTTGTGTACCGTGCCACCCCTACCCCAGACTGCATCTCAGAGCATCTAGAATTCAAAAATTTTCTGGGGGGGGCATGCACCCGGACCCCCCCAGGATTTTGGTGACTTTCAGCTTTTTTCATGACTGATCGTGAAGGTCTGTTGGGAATGTCTGGCAGAGCCTTCTGTCAAGGGTACCTTCAAATTGCACCTCCGGGAAAGCTTTTCCCGCATTCTGGGGGAGGCTGGGGACATAGAGTCCGAATGGGCTCTGTTCTCGGCCTCTATTGTCAATGCGGCCGCCGGAAGTAAGGGATGCTGTCAGGCTGAAGGAGTCTTATCGGTCCTTGTTGGCTCGTGGGACTCCTGAGGCAGCTGATGGGTACTGGTGGGCCAAGCGTGCTGCAGCCCAGGCGGTAGCAGAGGCAAAAACTCGGGTTTGGGAGGAGTTCGGAGAGGCCATGGAGGAGGACTATCGGATGGCCTCAAAGAAATTCTGGCAAACTGTCTGGCGCCTCAGGAGGGGGAAGCAGTGCTTCACCAACACTGTTTATGGTGTGGGTGGGGAGCTGTTGACCTCGACTGGGGATGTTATCGGACGGTGGAAGGAATACTTTGAGGATCTCCTCAATCCCACCGTCACATCTTCTGAGGAGGAAGCAGAGGCTGGAGACTCGGAGGCGGACTCATTCATCACCCTGGCTGAAGTCACTGAGGTGGTTGGAAAGCTCCTCGGCGGCAAGGCCCCGGGGGTGGATGAGATACGCCCTGAGTATCTTAAGTCTCTGGATGTTGTAGGGCTGTCTTGGCTAACACGTCTCTGCAACATCGCGTGGCGGTCGGGGACAGTGCCTCTGGACTAGCAGACCGGGGTGGTGGTCCCTCTGTTTAAGAAGGGGGACCGGAGGGTGTGTTCCAACTATCGGGGAATCACACTCCTCAGCCTTCCCGGTAAGGTCTATTCCAGGGTGTTGGAGAGGAGAATTCGACCGATAGTCGAACCTTAGATTCAGGAGGAGCAATGTGGTTTTCCTCCCAGCCGGAGAACACTGGACCAGCTCTATACTCTCCATCAGGTGCTTGATGGTTCATGGGAGTTTGCCCAACCAGTCCACATGTGCTTTGTGGATCTGGAGAAGGCATTCGACTGTGTCCCTCGTGGGGTCCTGTGGAGAGTATGGGGTTCGGGGCCCTTTGCTAAGGGCTGTTCGGTCCCTGTATGATCGGAGCAGGAGCTGTGTTCACATTGCCGGTAGTAAGTCGGACCCGTTTCCGGTGCATGTTGGACTCCACCAGGGCTGCCCTTTGTCACCGGTTCTGTTTATTATATTTATGGACAGAATTTCTAGGCGCAGTCAGGGGCTGGAAGGGATCCAGTTTGGGAACCACAGGATCTCATCTCTCCTGTTTGCAGATGATGTTGTCCTGATGGCTTCATCGAACCGGGACCTCCAGCGTGCACTGGGGCGGTTTGCAGCCGAGTGTGAAGCGGCTGAGATGGGGATCAGCTCTTCCAAATCCGAGGCCATGGTTCTCATCTGTTCATCCATCCATCCATCAGAAAATGAATGGATGGATGTTTGTATTTTTTAATTTTGATAATTATAACTGAAAACTAATTAAAACCCCAAATTCAGTATCTCAGAAAATTTGAATATTGTGAAAATGTTCAATATTGAAGACACCTGGTGCCACAGCCAATTAACTCAAAACACTGCTGACCTGACAGTTGTCCAAAAGACCATCATTGACCCCTGACACAAAAGGTCATTGCAAAAGAGGCTGGCTGTTCACAGAGCTCTATGTCCAAGCACATTAATAGAGAGGCGAAGGGAAGGAAAAGATGTGGTAGAAAAACGTGTACAAGCAATAGGGACAACCGCATCGTGGAGAGGATTGTCAAACAAAACTGATTCAACAATGTGGGGGAGATTTACAAAGAGTGGACTGCAGATGGAGTCAGTGCTTCAAGATCCACCACGCGCAGACGTATGCAAGACATGGGTTTCAGCTGTCGCATTCCTTGTGTCAAGCCACTCTTGAACAACAGACAGTGTCAAAAGCGTCTTGCCTGGGCTAAAGACAAAAAGGACTGGACTGCTGAGTGGTCCAAAGTTATGTTCTCTGATGAAAGCAAATTTTGCATTTCCTTTGGAAGCCAGGGTCCCAGAGTCTGGAGGAAGCGAGGAGTCACAGAATCCACCTTGCTTGAGGTCCAGTGTAAAATCTCCACAGTCAGTCATGGTTTGGGGCGCCATGTCATCTGCTGGTTTTGGTCCTTTGTGTTTCCTGAGGTCCAAGGTCAACGCAGCCGTCTACCAGGAAGTTTTAGAGCACTTCATGCTTCCTGCTGCTGACCAATTTTATGGAGATGCAGATTTTATTTTCCAACAGGACTTGGCACCTGCACACATTGCCAAAGCTGTCAGTACCTGGTTTAAGGACCATGGTATTCCTGTTCTTGATTGGCCAGCAAATTCACCTGACCTTAACCCCATAGAAAATCTGTGGGGTATTGTGAAGAGGAAGATGCGATACGCCAGACCCAGCAGTGCAGAAGAGCTGAAGGTCACTATCAGAGCAACCTGACACCTGAGCAGTGCCACACACTGATCAACTCCATGCCACGCCACACTACTGCAGTAATTCAGGCAAAAGGAGCCCCAACTAAGCATTGAGGGCTGTACATGTACATACTTTTATGTTTATACCTTTCAGTTGGCCAACATTTCTAAAAATCCTTTCTTTGAATAGTCTTAAGTATTATTCAAATTTTCTGAGATACTGAATTTGGGGTTATGATCATCAAAATTGAAAGAAATAAACACTTGAAATATATTAGTCTGTGTGGAATGAATGTATACATTACACAAGTTTCACTTTTTTAATGTAATTACTGAAATAAATAAACTTTTTCATGATATTCTAATTTTTGATCAGCACCTGTACATTCTGCTCGAATCCAGAAGAGACTAGAACCAGACAACAGAGTGTGAAAAACCTCAAAAGTCTCAAATGTGGAAGACATAACCTTCAAAAGAATATACAGTAATACAGTATATACCTTCTAACCTGAGATGAGTAATACTTTGATGCTTTGATTGTTGATTCTGTAAAAATCTATGTTGTTTCTTGGTGCTTTATGTTGTTTTTTCCCCTTTTTATGTGTAAGCAGCCATATTTGTTTTTGACATAAATGGAGCATACATCTCTGATTGGTTAATCCACCTGTCAATCACGCCCTCTGAAATCAGGGAGACAGGACACAGCTCCAGATCCAGTTGTCTTTTATTTAGTTTAGTTTTAGTTTTGTCAAAGCATGTGGTTCTGGCTGCTCTGGTAAGAGATTCACTGGTCACATCATGTAAAGTAATAGAGAAGTGTGTGTCACCCTTTATTCTATGAGGCAGTATTGAGGCAGATTGGAGTGAAGTGGCAGGCTGGTTTCCATGGAGATGAGAAGGACGATGTCGCCGAGTTCATGCTGATGTGGATAAACAAACAATACAGCTGTTTGTGCCTGAGCTTCACAGGACGTCCGAGAGGCAGAGGAGAGAGAGGCTGGGGACACACACAGAGCTCTGTCATCTCCCATCAGCCACCTGGATGACCCCACGCTGACCCCACACACAAGATCACATGGCTGGAACATTATGGATTCTATTTAAAGGGATATGCCACCCCCAGGTCAAATTTGGGCATCTCCCCACAGTCCAGAGACTAAAACAAGTGATGAAAAGCGTTTTCCTGCTCACCCAGCCATTGTCCGAGTCTGTCGGCACTGACCGCTGCGCGAGCTGCTGCTCCTCCGTGTTAGACTGGAGTCTAACGTCGCCAGAGAAAGATTTCGGCCAAAAGGAATTAAATTGCTCGATGCTTTTCCCAATTACTTTCTGTGTAGTGCGCATTCATATCGAGTGCAAATAAATGTGCAAATCAACATGGAGAACTTGCCTTGGTCATTTTGGGTGGGAACTATTTTTCAGTGCGGAAGAATAAAGCCGAAGCACAAAGCACCAGCGTAACGGGGGAACTCCCTTCCTGGTGCGTAAACAGGGATTCCCCTGTCCGCGTGGTGCGTGCTTCGTCTGTCTTTTTCCGCACTGAAAAATAGTTCCCACCCAAAATGACCAAGGCAAGTTCTCCGTGTTGATTTGCACATTTATTTGCACTCGATATGAATGCGCACTACACAGAAAGTAATTGGGAAAAGCATCGAGCAAATTAATTCCTTTTGGCCGAAATCTTCCTCTGGCGCCGTTAGCCTCCAGTCTAACGCGGAGGAGCAGCAGCTCGCACGGCGGTCAGTGCTAACAGACTCGGACAATGGCTGGGTGACCAGGAAAACGCTTTACATCACTTGTTTTAGTCTCTGGACTGTGGGGAGATGCCCAAGTTTGACCTGGGGGTGGCATATCCCTTTAAGGGTGGACCATATCAACCACAATGGATATCTCCCAATATGTTCAGCAGACTACAACAATGATTTTGTAATGTACCAGAAATGAGCTAAAACATTTGAAAATTTGATTATCTGTTTATTGAGAAGAGCAACAAGTTCCTCTTGTTTTGATTTCATTACTAGATCTTCTTGATGAGCTAATTTTTCAAAACAAACTGCTTCCTTGCTATGTTGTAGACAGGCCTCTGTCAGTCTGAGTGACAAGTGACAGTCCCAGATGAAGCCAAAATTGTCCTCTTAAAAGAACTAAAACCAAAGTGTCTTGTGACTAAACTGGACTTTGGAGATGCACAGACACAGCTGTCAAGTCCTTGTGTATTATTGCATGCGCTTTTGGAAAATTACTTTTAATTAATAACATTTTTAGTGAGATTTTCCTGTTTACAAAAGTGACATGATGTTCGTAACAGATTCGACTCTTTAATGTGAGCATTTGGAACTGGAGCTCATT
Source organism: Paratrypauchen microcephalus (assembly GCA_036785185.1). Taxonomy (NCBI): domain Eukaryota; kingdom Metazoa; phylum Chordata; class Actinopteri; order Gobiiformes; family Gobiidae; genus Paratrypauchen; species Paratrypauchen microcephalus. Next base: position 216,445 of record JAVJIX010000255.1, on the reverse strand, counting down.
TTTAGAAAGAGCTGAATCTCTTTCTAGTTTTTATGCATTTTTATATATATATATATTAGGGGTGTGAATCTTTCACTCACAAAACGGTTCGATTCGAATCTCGATTCACAGGCTACGATTCGATTCAGGGACGATTCATAAAATTAGATTCGATTCGATTCAATCCGATCTGGTTAGGTTAATTTCAATTCAATACAAACTGACAACTTTATTCCCAAGTGCTTTAAAGTTATTGAGAAGAAAAAAAGAGAAACAGAAATTAAATTTCAAAATAGTATCCTTTTGTTTATTTAGTGTCCAACAGACAATACACCAGGCCTACTGAAAAACTGGCAATCCAGTTTGCAAAACTCTGCTCATACTTAAAATACAATACATTCCTCCCTCAAGCAACACAAAACAATAAGGTTAGATATCAAAAATTAAAAAAGACGTTATAAAACAAGCAAGTTGCCTATTAAAGGAAAAAATCAGAATGAATCAGAATGATTAGTTCTTCAGTCACTCATGAGTTTCAGTAACTGTAAAAGTGCAACATGTCACTGACAAGAAGATAGACATTACTAGGCAGTTATAGAAAACACGAGCATGTTAAATCCAACATGTCTTTATGTCTGTAATTAACTTTTCTTAACAAAAAGAAAATCAGAGAAAGCTCTTAACACTGAATAACTAATACTTTCTCTCCATCTCATAACATTTCCTCAGTCTCCTTTGAGACAAAAATCATGTGAAGTACATTTCTATACACACAAATCATAAGTATCTAAATACAGAAATGCACCAATTCTGATTATACATTGTATTTTCACACAAAAGTAAATTAGCCAAGTCAATTTTATCCCAAATCAAATATACATTGCTAATACTTTGGGATGGGATGGGATGACAAGGCATGTCATGAAAGGCGCTATATATAAAAATGCAATGGGAAAGAAAAATACATGAATGTTGTCTAAATAAATCACCCAATCCACTAACCGTGACAATAAAAACGCTAGTATCATACAATTGTTATGGTCTGTAGCTGCCATGGAAACTATCGAGCCGACAGTGAAACATCAAACCGATATCAACGCGACACAACACTGGCACAAAAGTTAACCACGCATACGAACCATGTCCATAAATAGCGGAAGCGCACCAAATTAACTTAAACAACAGCTCAATAAATGGAAACAGCTTAGCTTACCGATAGCGTAGATCTGTCCTGATGAGACACATACAAACATTGCTCGCTTCCACATAATAGCCCGCGCCGCTCGCATGATTGGCAGTTAATCTGCCAATAAGCTTCAACCAGGTAAGTGAACCACCCACTTACTAACCCGTGATTTAGCGAACGCAAACACACAGAGCGGCTGCTGCGCCATGAGAGAGACCGCTCAGGAGCTGGCAAACCGATTCTTGGCTGTAAATCCGGTGCATCGGACCTTTTGTAGTGCATCTGGACCGATCCGGGCTCCGTTCGGTACACTCGGATCACAGAGGTCACAGACCGATAACCGATCCAAATCGGTTAATCTTTACACCCCTAGTATTACCCCTTTCTATCTTCATGGTAACCAAACCTGACCAAGTTACAAGTCAGATCTGTGCAGAGGCAACCCCGCTCGCAGAATGCCTGTTTTTCTAGATCAGATGTAATAAATGTGTGTGGAACATTCGAAGCAGAGCAGTGACATACAGTATCTATAGAAACAAGCAAGAGATGGACCATCAACCAAAAAGTTACACAATGCATCTTTAAGTTATAATAGACAAGTTTAATATGGGACACTGGAGAAACCATCAATAACTGTCATTATTTAAAACTGCATAAACAGTATATTGCTAAGGTAAACATAGACGATAAATGATAATATTGAAACTTATTTATGCCACTGACACAACAAAGAGCAGATATAATAATAATAATAATAATAATAATAATAATAATAATAATAATAATAATACCACAAAAAGTATTCTACAATATTCTTACAAAAAATATGAGATGCAATAAATAAAAATCAGAATGAAACACTTTTACCAGATAAAGTGGAAGAGAATGAATAAATGAATGAAACACTTTTGTACTTAGTTTGCATCTATAATGAGTCAGCCAAAAAATAACAACAAATTCCCCAGTAGTGCAAAGAAAATATACACATGATTAGTGCTGTGCAAAAATATTAAAACATCGATATATTGCATAGTTTAATTTCATAATACTGTATCGATATTGTGGGCTGCTGTATCAATATATCACCAAGAGTGGGGTTTTTTTGGTATATTTTACTAAATTGTTTTGTGAAAGAGCTACAATTGTGTTGCTTGTTTGGAGAAAGGAAACTTCTACATTAGACATACTGAGTGTTTGGAATAAAATGGGCATTTTTCATTTAAATTTTTCATTAACTTTGCACAAATTTAGCCTTTGTTTTTTACTGAACCGTATCAAATCGATCAAAATACTGTAATTTCCGGACTATAAGCTGCTACTTTTTTTTCTCACACTTTGAACCCAGCGGCTTATACAACGATGAGGCTAATGAATGGATTATTCGCTTATCAACACAGCGGATGCGCGCGCAGCCTGAGTGCAGAAAGCGCAGCTGTCTGTGCAGTTAACATAAAGTTACAGTGCTAGTGAGCGCTGTTGTCAGCACTAAAACAGTTTATCTGGCGGCACGGTGGCTGAGTGGCTAGCACTCACGAGTGGTATGTTGGTATGGCAGTAAGCTTTGGGTCGCCCGGGCCTTTCTGTGTGGAGTTTGCATGTTCTCCCCGTGTCAACCCAAAACATGCTCCAGGTAAAATCCTCCATCTTAGGTCCTGACCAAACTGAAGCAAGAAGATCATGGAGATGGTCCCCGGGCGCAGTAATGTGCTGCCCACTGCTCCTAATAACAGGATGGGTTAAATGCAGAGAAGAATTTCTCTTGTGTGAGATCAATAAAGTCACTTCTTCTTCTTATCTCCATGTGATAGTGTGAAGTTCTGAAGCTAAATGAACATTAGTGAGTGGGACACGTCTTAATGACCCGTATACGTTAAATGCAGGTGAGTGCGTAAATGACAAGAAGAAACATCTCAAATTTCAGTAGCTGAACATCCACTCATACCTGAGTACTAGCCCAACCCTCGGGAGAACTGAAATCTGATCCCAAACACCGACATGATCCCAAACACCGACATGATCCCAAACACCGACATGATCCCAAACACAGACATGATCCCAAACACCGACATGATCCCAGACACTCACATGATCCCAAACACCAACATGATCCCAAACACCGACATGATCCCAAACACCGACATGATCCCAAACACCGACATGATCCCAAACACCGACATGATCCCAAACACCGACATGATCCCAAACACCGACATGATCCCAAACACCGACATGATCCCAAACACTGACATGATCCCAAACACTGACATGATCCCAAACACTGACATGATCCCAGACACCGACATGATCCCAAACACAGACATGATCCCAAACACTGACATGATCCCAGACACACACTCACATGATCCCAGACACAGACATGATCCCAAACACCGACATGATCCCAAACACTGACATGATCCCAAACACTGACATGATCCCAGACACTCACATGATCCCAGACACCGACATGATCCCAAACACCGACATGATCCCAGACACTCACATGATCCCAAACACTGACATGATCCCAGACAGGACAGCGGTTCTTTCTGCAGGAGACATGCGCAGTAGAGCATGAAGTGACGGGTGCAAGAGCGAGACAGACAGGTGAAGAGACAAAGCGCAGAGGAAGATGCTAGTTTGTTTTTGTTTTGAACATTCATTTTGCGCTTCATGCACACATCCTCCTCATGGAAAACACACAAACACATGAATGCATACATCACATTAAACGTTGTGATATTGATCATTCTATATTTTTGCACACCCCTACTAAAGTACAATATACACATACAAGTTTTCAGAATCTTTAATGTGATGATGTCATACTCTCAGATAGGGTCAGATATAGATTTCCCTTTTGATTGCATTTTACTTCACCCCAAAAGATCCAAAGGGTACATTTCAATTAATGACTAGACCTAAGACCTCACTGTATCACAATAAAAATCTGTATATTCTCCACTATATTCCTTTACCTGCCCCTGTGTGTGTTAAAATGGTGTGCTGTGTGTTATCTGAAAGCAGAGGGACCTCATGGAGACAGGATGTTTAGATCTCTACAGCAGCACCAAAACACTGTAGAGCCTTTTAGATTTGAATAGCATAATCACTTCCTCTTTTCAGTCCGAGTGTGAAGCGGCTCAGGCGCTATTTTAGATCAGCCATTCCACACCTATTTATGATGAATACATGCACTTCTAATTGATCTAGTATCTTGTTTCGATACTAGATTTAGTGACTAGTATCTGATTTTTTGTTAAAGTTTTGACAATCCCTAGTTCAAATGAGTATCTGGTAGGGCTGTACAGTATATATAAAATATATATATATATATATATATATATATATATATATATATATATATATATATATATATATATATATATATATGTGAAGGCAGATTTTATAAATGATTTTACTTATTAAGTCCAACTTTAGCTCTTTAGCTCTGTTTATTCTTGTTATAACCTCTGTTAAAACAGAACTATTCAAAAATAAATGTAAGTTGAATTGTTTCTCCTTCTCGTTTACCCACTGAAGTTCTATTTCTCTGTTCAAGACATATCTATTTTAGCACAAATTAAAAATAAAAAATCTGCTTGCTAGTGTGATGTGCAGCTTATTCATAGGAGGGGCCCACAGTTTAGACTTAGACTTAAACAGACTTTATTGAGGGAAATAATTTTGACACAGTAGCTCACATGCAAAAAAATGGTAATAATACTTCCAAAGAAGTGGCAATAAACATAGGAAGAGACTGGTGTCAATAAGATATAATTATATATATATAAAAAAATGAAATATAGTATTATGAATACAGTATAACACCGTGATATACAAGAGGTCGTAAGGAAACAAAGCTGATATGATGATTGACAGAAACACAGCCTTATCTGTTACATAAAGGTGAGTTGTTGTACTATAGCTTCACACCACTTTGTTGTGATGACGTTTAGGGATGCACCGATCCAGGGTTTTTAGTTCTGATACTGATACTGATGCCATATATTTTCTCTCAAAATATAGTAAACTTAACTACAAACCACAATCAGATACATTTTGTACTGTTATGTATCCTGCAAGTAACTACTGAACAGCTCTGTATGAATTCAAGTCAGTAAAGAGTCCACCCAGGATATCAACTCGACTGATATCATGGAACCGATACCCGATACTGCAATTTTCCTGGATCGGCACCAATATTCAATACAGTGGTCCCTCGTTTATCACGGTGGTTACGTTCTAAAAATAACCCACAATCAGCGAAATCCGCGAAGTAGGACAACTTTATATTTTACAATTACTATACATGTTTAAAGGCTGTAAACGCCTCACCACACACATTATACACTTTTCTCACACTGGAATTAACGTTTTCTCACATTTCTCTCTCGTTTAAACACTCAAACTTTAGTAGATTTCAACAAAAAAATGTATTAATGGTAACGCGTGTATTTCACAGTTCCTCTGACCGTGCCTCTTTGTCCTGGTGCCGCTCCGCCTTGGTGCAGGCGTCTTTTACCGAGTGCGCTCTTTTTTTCTTTTGGGTGAGAAGATTCTTATAAACAGACATGCCACCAGTGACGGACTGAGCGGTCTGGCATTTGGGCACATGCCACACACCTTGGGCCGCGAGTACGAGACCGTGCAGAGTCTGCACCGAATACCTAGTGGGTGGGCCCCGGCAATGCATCCCACCCACTAGGTATTCGTATTCGGTCGTTAGCAGTGAACGCGGTCCCAAGAAGAAACACGGTCCGGACACTGCCGGCCTCAGTCTCATACTCGCGGCCCCAGGTGAGACACACGGCCTCGCGCCGGTCATGCTGCTCTATCACCGATTTGACCACGATGAGCAGGTGCACGTGTCCGCGCACACACTTCTCCGGGTGGTCAATGCGCATCGGGAAGTAGAGGCAGTGTTTCCTCAGAACGAACTGGTGGAACCTGGAGTCCAGGCGGCGGAACCAGTCCGGAGACACGGAAGCGTTCTCACTACAGTTAAGAACCTGCGCGTCCCAAGACGTGGCAGTGGCGTTGGATGAACGCGGTGCATCCTGCTCGTCCCTCTGCGAAGACCAGGGACAAAGTCAGCACTGGCTTCTGCAGACCCAAAAAGTGCCGTTTCCTACGGATCCAATGACTCATGTCTCCGCCCCTCGTGCATCCAGCCGGACTCCCAGAGCCGTGCCCCCCCGCGTCCCCCATCTATAACATCTATATAAATCTGGCAAACTGAACAGATTCTGTACTGTACAGGAGACACGGAGGAAAAGGACCGACAAATCGGCAAAGGTCTACAGTCCCTTAGCCAATCAGGACGCAGAACACAATGTTGATACACTAAAAAATTTAAATATAAAAAAAATCCGCGAAACAGTGAGACCGCGAAAAGTGAACCGCGATATAGCGAGGGACCACTATATATATATTGAATGGGCACCGCAGTTTTCTAATGCAGAATCAGCTCATTTGTTTCTTTTATTAAGTCATTTTAGGTTAATATTGTGATTCAAAATGTGCAAATTACAAAAGAATGATCCACAGTCTGTCTGCTTTAAGTCTTTTTGCTTCGATGTTAGTATGATAACAGGAGAAGTTCAATTTGTCAACTGGACAAAGTTTGTTTGGTTGAAAATGTTTCGCCGCTCATCCGAGAGGCTTCGTCAGCTCTAATAAGAATACTGGTAAGACACTTGCTTATATCTTGCTGTAGGGAGGAGCTACCTAGCTAACTACTTTCCGGAACTATCTCATTGGTTTCAGTCTTTTGTTTCTCTGGCGTCTAGCTAACGATCCCCATTCATCCCTACACGCCTGTTTTTCACACCTCTGGCCCTGACCTGGCTAGCCCTATTGTTTCCCTGTTTGCTTGATCTACGCTTAAGAATGGAATTGTAGATGGGATGCAAATTATGTCTGACTCCACCATTTCTGTTCAGAGAAGGATTCTCTTTTTTGACAAAAATAGCCTCTTTAACTCCCCTCTCAAACCAATTCTTTTCCCTGGCTAAGATCTGAACCTCACTGTCCTCAAATGAATGACCCGTGGCTTCTAGGTGAAGATATACGGCAGAAGACGGTCCACTCTGGCACGCCCGTCTGTGTTGGTACATCCTCTTGTGAAGTGGCTGCTTGGTTTCTCCAATATAGCGCTCACTGCAGTCTTCACCACACTGAATGGAGTAGACCACATTGCTTTGTTTGTGGCTCGGTGTTTTGTCCTTTGGGTGGACGAGTTTTTGTCTTAAAGTGTTTGTGGGTTTGAAATAAACTGGGATTTCATATTGTCTGAAAATCCTCTGTAGTTTTTCCGACACGCCGGCCAGGTACGGAATCGCTACCCCTTTCCTCCTGGGTTCGGATTCTCTATTATCTTGTTTCTTGCCCTTGTCTCTCTTGGTTTTGTTGACAGCCCATTTGGGATAACCACAAACAGAGAGGGCTTCCTGCACATGTTGTTCTTCTTTTTCCTTACCCTCTGTGCTTGTGGGAACCACTTGGGCCCTGTGTTGTAATGTCCGAATAACACCCAGTTTGTGCTGCAGTGGGTGGTGTGAATCAAAAAGCAGGTATTGGTCTGTGTGTGTGGGCTTCCTGAAGACTTCTACTTGGAGTCCCCGGTCTCCTCCTATCGTTACTGCACAATCTATGAATGCCAATGTGTTATCCTTGGCATCTTCATGGGTGAATTTGATATTAGGATCTACAGAATTTATATGTGCAGTAAAAGGTTCCAAATCTTGAATTTTGATTTTTGTAAAATTATCATCAACATAACGAAACCAGTGTGTGGGAGGAGTGCCTGGATATGAAGCTAAGGCACTCTGTTCAAATTGTTCCATGTATAAATTAGCCATGATAGGGGAGACCGGTGAGCCCATCGCACAGCCATGAATTTGCCTGTAGTTCCCTCTGAACTGGAAATAGGTGGTATTTAGACAAATTTCCAGCAGTTGGCAGATTTGGTCAGGAGAAAGTTTAGTTCTCTCTTCTAGCTTGGAATCCTGTAGTAAACTCCTTCTCGCTGCTTCGACCGCTACGGCTGTGGGGATACAAGTGAAAAGAGAGGTTACATCAAAGGAAACCATTGTCTCATCCTGACCAAACTGGAGAAACTTAACTTTGTTTACAAATTCGGCTGTGTTCTCAATGTGGTGCTCCGTGTTACCCACCAATGGAGCCAAGATGGTTTTTTAGGTGTTTGGCCAAATTAGATGTGATAGAGTCAACACTACACACAATGGGTCTGAGTGGTACTCCTTGTTTGTGAATCTTCGGGAGGCCATAGATGCACGGGATAGCATCACCAGGGTACAGTCTGTAATACAGTTGTAGATCAATGACTTCTTCTTTCCTCAACTTCTGTAAGCAATCAATGATCTTCTTTTTGTACCCATTGGTGGGGTCCCGTTTCAGTACTTCGTATGTTGTCGTGTCACTGAGTAGGCTGTTCACCTTAGCCTCATAATCAGCTGCGTCCAAGATCACCGTGCATCTCCCTTTGTCTGCAGGCAGGATTTGGATGCTCTGGTCCCTCTCTAGAGCAATGATGGCCTTCCTCTCCTCTGGTGTTACGTTTGAGGGTGGAAGTTTAGCATTGCTCAGTGCAGCTGTTAATTTCAGTCTAAGGTCTCCAGCTTCTGTCTCTGTGAGCTTGTTGTTCCTAATGGCGGTTTCAGCTGCCGTGATGTAGTCCGCCGTGGGGATGTGATTAGGAGTCACAGAGAAATTCACAGCCAAATTTGTAAACAAAGTTAAGTTTCTCCAGTTTGGTCAGGATGAGACAATGGTTTCCTTTGATGTAACCTCTCTTTTCACTTGTATCCCCACAGCTGTAGCGGTCGAAGCAGCGAGAAGGAGTTTACTACAGGATTCCAAGCTAGAAGAGAGAACCAAACTTTCTCCTGACCAAATCTGCCAACTGCTGGAAATTTGTCTAAATACCACCTATTTCCAGTTCAGAGGGAACTTTTACAGGCAAATTCATGGCTGTGCGATGGGCTCACCGGTCTCCCCTATCATGGCTAATTTATACATGGAACAATTTGAACAGAGTGCCTTAGCTTCATATCCAGGCACTCCTCCCACACACTGGTTTCGTTATGTTGATGATAATTTTACAAAAATCAAAATTCAAGATTTGGAACCTTTTACTGCACATATAAATTCTGTAGATCCTAATATCAAATTCACCCGTGAAGATGCCAAGGATAACACATTGGCGTTCTTAGATTGTGCAGTAACGATAGGAGGAGACCGGGGGACTCCAAGTAGAAGTCTTCAGGAAGCCCACACACACAGACCAATACCTGCTTTTTGATTCACACCACCCACTGCAGCACAAACTGGGTGTTATTCGGACATTACAACACAGGGCCCAAGTGGTTCCCACAAGCACAGAGGGTAAGGAAAAAGAAGAACAACATGTGCAGGAAGCCCTCTCTGTTTGTGGTTATCCCAAATGGGCTGTCAACAAAACCAAGAGAGACAAGGGCAAGAAACAAGATAATAGAGAATCCGAACCCAGGAGGAAAGGGGTAGCGATTCCGTACCTGGCCGGCGTGTCGGAAAAACTACAGAGGATTTTCAGACAATATGAAATCCCAGTTTATTTCAAACCCACAAACACTTTAAGACAAAAACTCGTCCACCCAAAGGACAAAACACCGAGCCACAAACAAAGCAATGTGGTCTACTCCATTCAGTGTAGTGAAGACTGCAGTGAGCGCTATATTGGAGAAACCAAGCAGCCACTTCACAAGAGGATGTACCAACACAGACGGGCGTGCCAGAGTGGACCGTCTTCTGCCGTATATCTTCACCTAGAAGCCACGGGTCATTCATTTGAGGACAGTGAGGTTCAGATCTTAGCCAGGGAAAAGAATTGGTTTGAGAGGGGAGTTAAAGAGGCTATTTTTGTCAAAAAAGAGAATCCTTCTCTGAACAGAAATGGTGGAGTCAGACATAATTTGCATCCCATCTACAATTCCATTCTTAAGCGTAGATCAAGCAAACAGGGAAACAATAGGGCTAGCCAGGTCAGGGCCAGAGGTGTGAAAAACAGGCGTGTAGGGATGAATGGGGATCGTTAGCTAGACGCCAGAGAAACAAAAGACTGAAACCAATGAGATAGTTCCGGAAAGTAGTTAGCTAGGTAGCTCCTCCCTACAGCAAGATATAAGCAAGTGTCTTACCAGTATTCTTATTAGAGCTGACGAAGCCTCTCGGATGAGCGGCAAAACGTTTTCAACCAAACAAACTTTGTCCAGTTGACAAATTGAACTTCTCCTGTTATCATGGATTCTACCTGGACGACTGAGGGACTTTTCACGCTTCGATGTTAGTAGTAAATTAAGGTTTGCAGTTTTGTTTTCATTTTGCTAAATTTATTGTGCCAAAAAGTGTTAAAATATTGTAATAGCATTATCACAACACAAATCATATACAACATCAACATCGTACCGCCCTAGTATCTGATATTGGTTTAGTATTGATTAGTATGTGGGTACTATGGACACTTCTGCTAACCCTCTCCATCAGTTTTTGTATATGATATTTTGAGGACTTTTTTTTCCCCATTCAAAAGATATAATGTAGCTCTAAATTGTTAATCACTATGGCAACAGTCCTAAATGTTCATGATTTTGAAAGGCATGGAGAGCCCCAGTTCATGACAGAGTACGCAGACATGACGGCAACACATAAAAGTCACAGCTTCAAACACAAACATCACAAGGACAGGATCTGAGCTCTGATTGGAGAAGAACGTCACCATGACAACACTGACACCAAACGCCCACAACCGCTGCAAAGACACCACACACAAACTGGACTTGTTTCTCAACTAATCATTTCTTTAGATTCCATAATTATGTTGCATTTAAATGTAAGGAGCAAATCACTTCATCAGCAAAAATAGATCTTAAAGATGGATATTAAAAAATACAATATATATGATTGGATATTCTTATGTAGCATCTTCTATAATAAAACTTTTAAATGGCTGCAAAACAGCTCAATAAAAATACAGTGAACCCTCGTTTATCGCGGGGGTTAGGTTCCAGAAATAGCCCGCAATAAGTGAAATCCGCGAAGTAGGACAATTTTATATTTTACAATTATTCTACATGTTTTAAGGCTGAAAACGCTTCACCAGACACATTATACACCTTTCTGAGACTGGTATTAACATTTTCTCACATTTTTCTCTTGTTTAAACACTCAAACTTTTGTAGATTTTCATTAAAATATATTAATAGTGGGGCGGGGGCACGTGACACGCGGGCACGTGCGCGCGGGCACGTGCGCGCGGACACGTGCGTTTGTTTTGGTACCACATATCCATGCCATGTGCGAAAGTCGAGTGGAAAGCGACCTGGATATCATTTTGGGCAAGACTCAAGCCAATGCTAACAGTGCCAAACCGCTAACAGACGCCTCTGAGCACCACAAGACCAGGTAAGACCAACCTGCGCTCACAAGAGTTGGTTGCATTTCACCCCGGCTCCAAAATCAGTCCGCTATCAATGCGTCGCCAATACTCCACAGCTCTCTAGGACGGGGTAGGGTTTGTCCTCTCGTCCTCTCACGGGGAAGAGCCACTGTCTCCTCTGTGCGCGCGAGTGTCCTCTCCCCGCTGCGGCTCCCCCGGACGCTCCATGTTGATTCTTGGCTCTTCCATGGTCCGGCTCGCACTCTCTTCCATGGCTCGTGCAAGTAAACAAAGGCCACACCTCCTGTCACCCAGGCGCTCTCGTGAAGGACATCAGAGACTCTGTCCCTACCATCCCTGGTCTAGACCTGGTTTAGTCCTGGTTTAGTCCTGGTTTAGACCTGCTTTAGACCTGGTTTAGTCCTGGTCTAGTCTCTTAGCTAATCAGGGCGCAGGACAGAATGTTACACTGTAAAAAAAAAAGTTACACTATAAAAAAAATTGAAAAAAAAAAAAAAAAAATTGGAAAAAAAAATCCGCGAAACAGCGAGGCCGCGAAGAGTGAACCGCGATACAGCGAGGGTTCACTGTACAGTATTTTTTGAACCAAACAAACATGCCCTGGAGTGAAGGTGTATTTAATCCAGACTCACTCTATCTATCTAGACCTGATGAAGCTCTAGTTTCAGTTCAAAATCAAGTTCTTATTTTGTACTGGTCTGGGTTCAGTCTGGAATCAGTCCTTATAATACAGTTTTGGTTTGGACCAGACTAAGTTCTAGTATAGTCTTGGTTAAGTCCTGACCTAGTGTTGGACTCTTCAGATTTTGTATTCAGTTATAACATGGCTTGTTTTTAGTCAAGAAAAGTGCACAGTGTAACTGTACTAAAGCAGGCTCCACCACATGCTGGTCAGTATGGCATTAAACTTCCCTATCTACCGGGCTATGTTACTAATCATGTCTGTGGAGGTGTTTCTGCTCACAGTCCACAGAGTGTATGCTTTTCTACATATACAAATACTGGACAATTATGAGTTGAATCGACCTTAATCAAAGTCAGAGCAGAGACAGCTGGTCTTTCAAACAGCAGAGGCTGTTTACATTTTAATTCTTTTCATTTGCTATTGTTAAAGAAACTGTAAACCATTTTAAATGACATTTGTACAGACATCTCATTGTAACTGCACAATAACCTGCTTTGCAAACAAGAAAGTCAGGAGTAAACCTGTTTCATAGTAACCTTTGACTTCATAATTTTGCAGAATTTCTAAATCTGGAATATTATAAACCCAAATATATTGTATTAATTTCATGAAGTACCCAGCCCTACTGTCAAACAGGAATGTTACAGTGAGTTTTAAGAGGAGATTTGACATCAGAGTTGGTGTATTTTTAGATGTGTTTTTTCTGAATGCTGTTTTGAGTGACGTGTGTTTTGAATGTCACCAAATGTTGAGCCTGCCCCACACTCCATCTGGACCCTGCATATATCACACAGTGGTCATCTACACACAGTAAATGGACTTCAGATCAGGAGTACTGTTGTGTTCTCTGTAGCAGGTCTGAGTAAGTAATACAATATTGATCAGTCACTTCTATTTGTTAATGATCATCTTATTTTCAACAGCCACTCCTCTGTTAGAAATGGGACTGTTGTTCCTTTTGTGAATCACTGAGGTATTAAGAGTTCAGCCACTTTTTGGTGTAGCCTGCACCTCAACCTAGACACTGACATGCACCTTTTAGCAAATGTATGATGAATTGCCATATCATCTTAGTATTGTCGTCAAACTTTTTGCAAATATTTTCAGATTTTCACAAAAGAAAAGGACGTCATGCAGTAGGGGTGACGATTAATCAAATTGAAATTGCAATTTGAATAGACGCAATTAGCAAACTGAAAAGGCTGCTGATTAATAAAGTTTAGATATTTTTCTTAATTCTTCTGGACGTGTTTAAAGGGTCCATATTACGCTGTATTCTGATCTCTGTTCTAATGTCGTTTCCTCATCACAAACACACCTGGAGTTGTGTTTGTTTCATTCACCCATCTTTAACACACAGATTTAGGTTGAGTTCTTCTCTCAAACAGAAAACACTCTATTCTACTTTGTGGTGTCATGTGGTAAAACAGAAAGTGCTCCATTGTGTTTTTAAACTCCACACACCTTCACTAGAACCATTTGGATCATTTCAGATCTGGAATAGCCAATCTGTGCTAAACTAAAGGCAAAAGTTCACTTGAAAATACCAGTACATGATGTCACAAGGTGGGACAGAGCATTTTGAGCTTTGGAGATATAGACAGTATTAATAAAGTGTTACTCAAACATGTGTGAATGAAACAAAACACAATTCCAGGTCTGTTTTTGAGGAGGGAACAAGATTATAACACGAATTAAAGCCCATAAGAGTTGATTTTGCGTAATATAGGACCTTTAAAGTGTGAATTTAGAACTCTTTAATTACATGAATCACAAATCACAATTAGACATTTTTTCTAAATAGTGCAGCTCAATACTCCAGAGTTTATTCTTGTGTACTGAGCTAAATAACATTAGTATTAAGTGAAATTAAATTAGAACCGACCTAATGCTTGGAAGTGTGTGTTAGCGTTAGCATGTGGCTAATCCAGTAACTGTGGCTCCCATCAGGAGACACTAATTACACTAATGCAATTACACACTGGAGATGTTTAAATCCCCAGCCGAGGACGAGGAGGCAGAGCAGGACAATGCTGGGCTATTTTTGGGTAGGGAGGTCACATCATCCCTGTATGGATGGAATCAATCAGTGTTTATGGTGGTTTTGTACCAGTGGGGGGGCAGGGTTTCTGCGCTATGGTAAGATCTGAGATGTAGAAGGATGAACTTTTAGAACTCATTACACAGACCCTCCAGGAATTTGCGATGTTGCGATTTGCAACTTCAACGCAACTTCAGCCAATCCCCGTGAATTCAGGGCGGTGTTGCAATTTTGACCAATCACCGCAACTTTTCCGCAATTTTTACTAATTTTGACCAATCATCGGCGACATATTGAACGCCGACCTACTTCCGTCAGCCTTACTTCCGTGTAACAAAACGAAACTGCGGCCGTGTCCCAGTTCCCAGAGCGCACAGCTCGGAGCACGGCCCGAAGGGGGCTCAGACTGCAGTCAAGGCGGTGCACACTTGCTCAGCCCCGACTGCAGTCCGCGGACCGCTTAACGACTGCGGTGTTCGGACCGTGTGTTAACTGCGCGTGGGACAAAAAAGAAGTGGGACAGCAGTCGTCGCGCCGGTGTACTGTCGAAATGTGTGACGCACATGCCCTTTGGGCCACGCTCCGAGCCGCGCGCTCTGGGAATTGAGACACGGCTTCTAATGGCAAAGAAACATGTCTGCGGCACCATTTGCCCATAAAAATAACAGCAAAAGACCGCGCGAAACAGTTCCCCTCCTAGTAGTAATTTATTTTCGATATTGGTAAGGTTGTTTTAGGACCATATCTGTGATCTCTGTGTCTTTGTATTATTCTTTGTCAGTAATAACTCAGTATTCAAAATATTACTCAATTTTAATTACAAAAAGCAAAAATCGCAACTATTTATCGCAACTTTCACTTCCTCCCGCAACAAAATCGCAACAAAAACCTTAAAAGCACCGCAACTTTCATCGCAACTTTTTGGAAAAGCTCCCGCAAATTCAGGCATTTTAGCCCGCAACAATCACAAAAAATGCCCGCGAAATCCTGGGTCTGATTACAGATACAAACTAATTATATTATATTTAGAATGGTTTTGGGGATAACCCTGCTCGTGGGTTATTGCCTCAGTGTCAGAGATTAGTTTCAATATGATCATTCTAGAATTTCTCCACCAGTATAACACACCTGTTTTATCATGGCAGGTGTATTTCTCTTTTAATGATGCTGCATGTGTGGTTTATGTTTGTGTCTTTTTGTGTAGGCCTACAGAACAGTGAAAGTGCAATCTGAACATGTAGGTCATATAACGCATCATACATAAGCCTACATTTGTCTGTAATGTTCCGCAGTATGGTACACATCTGTCTCCCTGGAGATTAGCAGGTGGCGGACACAATGCTAAGTTAAAGGTCAGATCAGATGAGCAGTATCTCTGTGCTGTGTTCTGCATACATACACATACACATATACATACAGATACATACACATACATACACGTACACATATACATACACATACATACACATACACATACACGTACACATATACATACACATATACATACACATACATACACATACATACACATATACATACACATACATACACATACATACACGTACACATACACATATACATACACATATACATACACATACATACACATACATACACATACACATGCATGCACATATACACACACATACACACACATATATTTACACATCCACATACACATATACATACACATATACACATAAACACACGTACACATACACATATACATACACATACACATATACACACATATACATACACACATACACATATACACAAACACATACACACATACACATATACATACACATATACATACACACATACACATACACACATACACCTATACATACACATACACACATACACATATACATACACATATACATACACATATACATACACATACACACACATACATACACACACACATACACACACATACACATACACACATACACATATACACACATACATACATACACATACACACGCACACACACATACACACACATATACACATACATACACACATACACATACACATGCACATACACATACATACTCACACATACATACACATACATACACTCACACGTACACATACATACACACATACACATAGTAAATGATGAACATGCTACACAGTGATGTTGTAGCCTCCTGAGACAGGATGCAGTGTGGACTTGTTAGTGCACATGAACTCTGGCCACTTGACACTAATCACAGATTTTATGTCATGTTTTAGCCGTCAGGTCAGACTTCTTCTCCAGTGAAATGAACGGAATGGGATTCCTGGACGTGCCGATCACAACAGTGTGGGTTAGTAGTGCAGTTTTCAAAAGTATGATGATACTCATCGATACTAGATCTAGTATTATTGACACTAGATACTTATTTCAAGTATTGATAGATATCAAATATCGGTGCCTATACTGAAAAATTAGCTGGATCTAATATCCCTGCAGCGAGATCCTGGTTGGGCCTTTAATTGGAAGCAATAAGACTATTTACAGGCTCATAAAGGTTTTGAACTTTTATTCATACAAAGCTCTTGAGTTGTGATGTGAGAAATCAGACCCCTCAGGATTTCGCGGGCATTTTTTGTGATTGTTGCGGGCTAAAATGCCTGAATTCGCAGGAGCTTTTCCAAAAAGTTGCGATGAAAGTTGAGGTGCTTTTAAGGTTTTTGTTGCGATTTTGTTGCGGGAGGAAGTGAAAGTTGCGATAAATAGGTAGTTGCGATTTTCGCTTTTTGTAATTAAAATTGAATAATATTTTGAATAATGAGTTATTACTGACAAAGAATAATACAAAGACACAGATCACAGATATGGTCCTAAAACAACCTTACCAACATCGAAAATAAATTACTACTAGGAGGGGAACTGTTTCGCGCGGTCTTTTGCTGTTATTTTTGTGGGCAAATGGCGCCGCAGACATGTTTCTTTGCCATTAGAAGCCGTGTCCCAATTCCCAGAGCGCGCGGCTCAGAGCGTGGCCCGAAGGGCATGTGCGTCACACATTTCGACAGAACACCGGTGCGACGACTGCTGTCCCACTTCTTTTTTGTCCCATGCGCAGTTAACACGCGGTCCGAAGACCGCAGTCGTTAAGCGGTCCGCGGACTGCAGTCAAACCTTTTAGCCGCCGAGAATATGAGGTTGGGTCCTATGGCTCGCAGATTTGTGACGCGCAAAGAGGAGGCTATGGTGACAGATACGCTGAGATCCAGATATGCGTTTTGTGCATTTATTACAAAAAGCGCGCACACAGCTATGACAGCGCAGCAGGATGAAATGGAACTCATGAAAACCAGCAGGATGAACAGACTAACGTGAAAGATGAATGAATGGTTTGCGGTCAACAAAAAATACGGCTACACCCCAACCCTGACTCTCTCCTCTGTGTGACAGGTGAGCGCGCGCTTTTACACACACACACTTCCGTACATGCACACACCCACACTCACGTGAACCACCGCCTCTGCTGCACACACACACACACACCGTGCACCTCATCTCAGTTATGTCTCCTACACAGAAGGAAGTTGGTCGGCGTTCAATACGTCGCCGATGATTGGTCAAAATTAGTAAAAATTGCGGGAAAGTTGCGGTGATTGGTCAAAATTGCAACATCGCCCTGAATTCGCGGGGATTGGCTGAAGTTGCGTTGAAGTTGCAAATCGCAACATCGCGAATTCCTGGAGGGTCTGAGAAATAACATAACACTATTAGACCTCATTTGTAAAAGTGAAATGTGTTTTAAGGAAATAATTTCTGTCCCTACACTGGTATCGGTTAAATCGACAGATACTTAAAGTCAAAGTATCGGTGTATCGGTGCGCCCCTTGTTCACAGGACACAAATTAACCTTTCCTGAATGTCTTTAGAATTACTCATAACTAGAGTAGATTTATACAACTTGAATTAGTATTAGTTTGATTATATAATATGCAAATAGTACTATGTGTTTAATATGTAATAGTGGAAGTAAAATTAGTAGCCGTAGTAGTAGTAGTAGTACTAGTAGTAGTAGTAGACCTAGTAAAATGCTTTTCTATATTCAAGACAGACACATTCATACACCGCTGTACACAGACGCTGTGGGTGAGTAGTAGTAGTTGTAGTAGTAAGTAATAGCAGTACCACAGGAGAATAATAGAAGTATGCAATAGTGGAACCAAAATTAGTACTAGTTGTAGTAGTAGTAGCAGACCTAGTAAAATGCTTTTCTACATTCACGACAGGCACATTCATACTAGGGGTGTGCAAAATAATCGTCATGACAATGCATCATGATACTAACTTTCACAATATACTGCACCGATTTTTGATGCCAAAAATCGATTATTATTAATTAATAATTTAATATTTAATTATTTAATATTTAATATTAATAAATAAATAAATTAATTATTAGTTTGTTTGTTTTTTATAAATCTTATGCACTTTTTTCTTTGTGAAAGGGCATTGTTTGTTATGATGGTAGCTACCTCCAAAATGGCAAATGTTTGAACATCATTTTTTGTTTTAGAAAAAATCCTATGCACTTTTTTTGTTATTGGTTTGGTTTATTTGTTTTTGTTATTCAATAAATTCAGTTATGAATTGAGTTGCTCAGAGTTATGTATCAATTGAAGACACTACCCAGATACACAGCCACTGATATTTAAGTTATCCTCTTTTTTTGGGTACATTTTCACTGAAGTATGTCGAATATATTGCAATGCATCGCAATAATTCAAGTATCGTGATGCATCGTGATAGTATCGCATCGTGGCATATGAATCGTGATTCGAATTGAATCGTGACTTCTTTGCCAATACCCACCCCTAATTCATACACCAGTATATACAGACATGAGTAGTAGTAGTTGTATTAGTAAGTAGTAGTAGTACCACGGGAGAATCAATAGTGGTTATAAATAGAAGTATGAAATAGTAGAAGCAAAATTGGTAGTAGTAGTAGTAGTAGTAGTAGTAGTAGTAGTAGCTGTAGTAGGCATAGTAGTAGTAAGTAATAGTAGTACCAAGGAAGGAGCAATAGTGGTTGTAAATAGAAGTAAAACTAGTAGCAGACTTAGTAGTAGTAAAATGCTTTTCTACACTTAAGATGCACACATTCATACACCAGTGAAGCAGCCGGGTTAAGTGTTTTGCCCAAGCACAGAAAAACAGCATCCATATGTGCAAGCTGGAATCGCACCAGCAACCTTCAGAGGACAAACACCAACTGAGCTACTGTCCCCACTGTAGTAGTAGCAATAAACTTAATACTGTAGTTGTAGTAGTAGTAACACACAGGAGACGCAATAGGCCTAGTGGTGGTATGTATGCAATAGTGGACACAAAAGTACTAGTAGTAGATCTAGTAGTAGTAAAAACGATGGGGGTGTGGCAGGTTAAGTGTCTTGCCCAAGGACACAGCAACAGCATCCATATGTGAGAGCTGGAATCACACCAGCTACTTTCAGAGGGCAAACAATACTATCTGACCTACTGTCCCCACTGTAGTAGTAGTAGTAGTAGTAGTAGTAGTAGTAGTAGTAGTAGTAGTAGTAGTAGTAGTAGTATGCCGTTACTTATCTGTTTTGCCTCCATCCATTGTGTCAGTTTTGATCTGCTTTTTGATCTATTTTTGCATTTAAATCAGCTTCAGTTTGGTGAAATAAGTGAAAAATCTAAATTGCAAGTTACTTATCATTCAAAAAAGACAATAGCATCATAATTAATCAAATATTTGCCACCTGTATCTGATCCTGGAGATGCTGGACGCGCTCTCTGTCTCCGTCTCTCTGTCTCCCCAAACTGCTTATTTTAGCCCTTTGTATTTTGACACGTGTTCGCGGGTAAATAAAGCACCAAGACGTGACATTTCCACTAAACAACCCACGCTTTCTGTGGCTTTTAACCCCACATCCATCCCTCTGTGCGCGGGCTCACCTCGGCAAACTTTCCACGGTGCAAAAACTCGCTTAGGGCAGATTCAAGCGCGATGTCCGCATCTTGGCCGTGGATTCTAATGCGTGGACATTCTTTTGGGTGGACTTAAAATGTAAAGTTGAGAGGAAAAGTCCGGGTCGCTCTCATGTCTTCGCGCTGTTGTCGCGTCCCTCTGCGTCCGCAACAGGCTGCGGCTGCGGCACAACAAGCGCGCAGAGATAAGCGCGCACACATCCGGGCTCTTTCAAAATAAAACACGGGTTTTCAAAAGGGAAAAGTCGTCTTATTAGGCAAAATTATTGGGCAAAATGGGCTACTGTGAGCTTTAAGAATGTTAGAATGCTGTTACGTCATTAAATACAAACCTGGAGTTGTGTTTTGTTTCAGTCACACGTTTGAGTCTGTCTACAAATGTTCCTCCTTGTGATGTCATGAAGCTGTAGTTTTCAATTTACTTTTTGTTCAGTAGAGATTTGCAATTCCAGGGTTGAAAGGATTCAAACGATTCTAGTGAAGGTGTATAGAATTTAAAAACACAGTGGAGCACTTCCTGTTTGAGAGAAGAATTTAGCCTAAATATGCAGGATTTATGTGTTAAACATGTGTGAATGAAACCAAACACAACTCCAGGTATGTTTGGGATGACGAAACAACATTAGAACAGATCAGAAAATAATGTAATAATTATGTCATTAAAGATTGAGTTTATGTTTTTCATAGGTTGGGCTCAGTTTAGTTCTGGTTTAAACCTGGTTTAATTTATATTGGTTTATATATCATATTGAAGTGGGTGTGTATGGTCAAAAATCTTTCTGTTTGTTATATAAGAGCAAACATCAAAGCATATATATACAGTATACTAGAGAAGGCAAGTATGTCATCTATTGTTGGTAAAAGAAATTCAATTTGTCAACTGGACAGAGTTTATTTGGTCAAAGACATTTTCGCAGCTTCATCAGTTCTGAAATGACGAAGCAGTTTGGCTGAGCTGCGAAACGTCTTCGACCAAATAAACTCTGTCCTGTTGACAAATTGAATTTTTTTTACCATGGATTCTACGACTGAGGGATTCTTCACATTATGTCATCTGTTATTGCTATACATGGAATATTCTACAGCATTCATTCATTTCCAGAAATCCTTTGTGTGAGCCGAGTTCCCTCTCCATCTGGACTTTAACTTGACTTAGACTACACAATAAATATAATAAAGAAAGAGAAATGGTGGATTAGATGGTATCTCCCACTCGTCTCCATGGAGATAAATAAGTTAAATGTCATATTGTGGAAAATAGAGATAGAGCAATAACATCTGCGCCAGAGGTGTGGACTCGAGTTATGTGACTTCGACTCGAGTCAGACTCGAGTCACGAATTTGATAACTTTAGACTCGACTCGACAAAATGTACAAACACTTGCAACTCGGCTTGGACTTCAATATCAATAACTCGTGACTTCACTTGGACTTAGGCCTTTTGACTTGTGATGACTTGCTACATCCAATGAAAAAAAAAAACTCTAAAAGTGTGTTGATAAGGACCGCACTCGTACTTGTGAATCTCCAAAAATGTATGCAAAGAGCATGTGCGCGCGGCTTGCACAACATTCAATCATGAATACAGATCTTGCAGACATTATATGATTCGTAGAAATTTTATTTCTTTGTAAAGGGGACTCGAAAAGACTCAAAACTAAAATGCTAGGACTTCGGACTCGACTTGAGACTTGTGAGCTTTGACTTCGGACTTGACTCGGCACTTGGACACTCATGACTCGGGACTTCACTCGGACTTGAGTGCAAAAGACTTAGATTTACTTGACTTTGTCCCACCTCTGATTCTGCGCTGAGACAAGCAGGAAAAGTTACACATTGTCTGTTTAAGATGTTTTTTTGTTTTTTTTTATGTTACACAAACTGACACCCATGAGATCGCATCAGAGCTTACTGGATTTGACGAGATCAGGAAGTGTGACTTATCATTTCAGTTTGATTTGACCTGTGATCTTTGAGGAAGTCGGGCTGATAAAGAAGTTCTGAACTAACGACACAAAACAGTGAACTAAAATGACATAGAAATAAAACCATTAGCCCACAGGATTGGATTATCTTTTCATGATACTAACATTTCAAATCAGTTTAGATACTCAGGAACTGACTTGATACTCAATACTGATTCTGATACCACAATCATAATAAAAAAAAACACTCTTTCTTTAGACAATAGAATGTGATTTTCTGCAAGTCTATCTTTTTAACAAAGTTCCACAACATTGTTTATTCTGCACTTTACTTCTAAACTAATACTGGGTATAATTACAAGATATTTAAGGCAGCATATGTGTTGTTTTATTGTGAAAGTTGAATTTCCTGTTTGATAAGATTAAACTGTTACAGTTACATTTTCGTTGTCATTTGTGTGAACCATACATTCACACAAATGGCATACATACAGTATTTTCTCTCCATATACATTTCCAACTCATGAAAATATGTATGGAGAGGTTATTCTTTTACCTGGAATGTTCCACACTGTGGCATTAAACATTGCTTGTGTTTTATTGCTCATAAACACCTTGAAAACCCTGCACAGTACAAGAACGCTCACCTTTTCACAGTAACTTGGCCTTGCTGACGGTATGACACAGACATATTTAATGCCATAATGTGAGTATTCCAGGCAAATATACTGTATCTCCATGGAGACAAGCAGGTGGTGGACCCTACCTTAACCAAAAAGTTATTAAACTAATCAATCAAGCTTTGTTTCAGACTCCAATGGCTCCATATAGAACATTTAAAAGAAAAGACAGAAAACACAACAGTAATAATGGTCTATTGTTCATATAAGCAATTCCTCCAGTGCCTCCAGAGTTCAGAAGTAAACCTAACACTGCTCTGCTCAGGTATTATTAAAACATTTATAATTTAATTTTGTGAATCCTCAAGGTGCTTCATAAATGTGTATACAACGTTTCTGATCACAGCCTTCAATGTAGGGATGTAGTGTACTCAGCACAAACATCAAACTGGCACTTTCATCAGGATATGAAGTGCATCATTATATGCAATATTAGTGTACTTTTAACAGTACAGTACAGTTTCTTCCTCAATCGTTTGAATAACTTCTTATTTATGTATTATTTTGTTTTAGTGGTCTAGAAGCTGATACTAAAGCTGTTCCTCATCAAGTTGTTTTACATGTATTTGAGTCATTTTGGGGGGGTCATATCTTTTTACTATAAATAGACTTTCTTGAGTATACTTACAGTGGCTTTCACACAAATGGGTCTAGTCCAGCTTTTCTTTCTGAGCTGAAGAAAAGGCTCCAGAGGCAGAGGACGTGCTGAGAATTTCAATGGTTTTGTGACTGGTCCAAAGACTGCTCCAGAGTCAGACCCAGACACTGTACTAGTATGTAAACAGTCCACTTCTTTAGACCTGAGTACTGCACAAGGATTTACATGAGAAAAGTTCTGACTACTTTGGAATAAACAGAAGATCATTTATACAGTATTTAAAGGTTTCTTGTGTAACTTTTCTGGTGGAGGGTCCGTCAAATGCTTTTCTCCATGGAGATGCAAGTGCTTTGTCTGGAATGTTTCACATTATGGTATTAAACCTTTCTATCATCAAGTTGTAGGTCAGATCTGTGGAGAGGGGACCCCGCTCACAGTCAGAATGCCTGTTTTTCTAGGTATTTTTGAGCTATAAAACCCCCTGTCATTGAATAAATGTAAAGTAGAGCTGTTTAATGTCATACTGTGGAACATTCCAGGCAAAGCAATGACATCTCCATAGAAACAAAAGGTGACGGAACCCCAACGAAAAAGTTACACAGTGCACCTTTAAGATTTTACTAAAAAAAAAAAAAAAAAAAAAGTAAAAATTGCCCACTTTGGCAGTATTAGTATTAGAAATTCCATCACTGTCACCTAGCAAACATGTAGTACTCTGGGCCAAAACTCCTCTAATGTACACAGTATAGAATGGAATATTATTTGACAAATATAAAATATAAGAAAACACCTTTATTTTGTTTAAATAATTGTTTAAGTAAAAATTGTGTAAATTGTGTTTTATGTTGGACAGAATTACCTAACATGATGTCATCATTATGGGACTCTCTAAAATAGAACTGTAATTTTCAGCATTTTTTTTCCTCACAAATTGCCTCTTGAATTGTATAAAACTATAATATATATTTACAAAAGGTAATCCGAGATTTATCCATAGTTTACAGCTTTGCGTTCCATGTTTGGGTCCCGGGAGCTGAGAGCACACTCCGCGCATGCGCACTGGCGTCCTCATCTACTCGAAACTATGGCTAAATCTCGGATTACAGGCCACTTTTGATTCAAACGAAATCGTAGAGTAAGACATCGAGCTTCTATGATTTGAAAAGTGCTAAAGTTTGTGTTATTTGGAGCCCGCACAGGGCATATTACATGCTCGGGGAATGCCCCGAGCTATGGCTATAAGTCGCGCTAGGCTAACGGCGTTAGCCTAACGCTAATCTAAAACATCTCCGGAAATGCTCCATATGACACCAAAGTGATATGGGTGAGTAAAACAACTTGTTTTATTACCGAAATAAGGCTCAAATTGTAAAAAACGTTACTTTTCCTTTAATGCCGTACTGTGGAACATCTAAGCAAAGCACGAAGACAGCAAGTGGCAAACCCTCCACCTGAAAAGTTACAGTGTCCCTTTAAGAAGAAGGGAAAAAAAAAAAAAGTTTCCTCTCCAGTAGCAGAACCCAGAATGATGTATGGAGGTGCCTTTTATCTGGTTTGTCTGACTGGATAAAACTACAATGGCTAAAATAGGGAAATATTACTCTAACACTCCATAAAACAAACCCAAAACCAAATAACTATTAAAACCTAAAACCATACACCAAGTAAACTCTAAAACCCATAAACTAATAAAACACCTATCTCACTACCCCCCGTTTCCAGGGGATTCTTTTAGGACCTGGACAGAAGAAAAAGGAGGTAAGTACAAAGCAAAACACCACACCATTCATTAAAACACAATAAAATACACCGACACACATCAACACTTAAAACCTTGCAAAACAGATATATTGCGCTGTATATATTGCACTGCTCAATTTAAAAAGTAATTGGTTAATTAATAGTGTCTACTTTTCCTCCATGGCCTGGCAGCTGTCATTTAAAGTGCCACAATGCCTCAGGATTAAAAGCGGTAAAAGAAAAGACAATAAATACATTTTTAAAACCAATTATGCCGTCTTTTTTTAAAATGAGCAAATCTGTTTAAAGTGCTGCGTGCTATCAAATGTACTGTGATTTAAAGTCTTAGTGAAGAGTGAAAGTGATGAGTGTTACTTATAGGGGAAAAAAACTGCCTGTTTGTTACACCTATATCCTCCTGAGACCCGCCCATTCATTTGTGTCTTTTAAAGTGGACATCTTTGAAGTTTTGAGATAGACTATAGTTTGTGGCTGCACTATGATTAAAAAAAAAGAACAATAATACAATAAATAAATGTATAATAATAATCATCATCATCATCATCATAATAATAATAATGCATCCATCCATTTTCTTCCGCTTATCCGGGGCCGGGTCGCGGGGGCAACAGTCTAAGCAGGGACGCCCAGACCTCCTTCACCCCGGACACTTCCTCCAGCTCCTCCGGGGGGACCCCAAGGCGTTCCCAGGCCAGCTGGGACACATAGTCCCGCCAGCGTGTCCTGGGTCTTCCTCGGGTCTTCCTCCCGGTGGGACATGCCCGGAACACCTCCCGAGGGAGGCGTCCAGGAGGCATCCGAAACAGATGCCCGAGCCACCTCAGCTGGCTCCTCTCGACGTGGAGAAGCAGCGGCTCTACTCCGAGCTCCTCTCGTGTGACTGAGCTCCTCACCTTATCTCTAAGGGTGCGCCCAGCCACTCTACGGAGGAAACTCATTTCGGCCGCTTGTATCCGCGATCTTGTCCTTTCGGTCATTACCCAAAGCTCATGACCATAGGTGAGGGTAGGAACGTAGATTGACCGGTAAATTGAGAGCTTCGCATATTTATATAATTGAGAGCTACGTATAGTAGCATGGATCTTTTAAGGCATTTAAACTTTTTTTTTTTTCTTTTTTTTTTGCTGTGAATTTAAAATAAAAGCTCAACAAACTGTTCAGACCTTTATACGATAGGCTTTTATTCAGAAAGAGTTGCAGTAAAAGTAGTAGTAGTAACAACTGTGGTGGTAATGGAAGTAGTAGTAACAGCATTGAAGAAATATCTGCAGGTATAAATAGCTTTTTGAATTAAACTTTCAAATTTCTGTGCTAAGGAGTAGACCCAATACTTGATACCAATTCCGATACAAGATTGAGGTTAAAAACACTTTCTTTAGACAATATGGTTTTCAGCATTAAATGGTAGTATTTTCTTGTTTTTTTCTTGTACAGCTCAAGATAACTGTAAAGCTGCCACTGTCATACTAGTTTTAATCGATTAGTATCTGTCTTTCCATTCTTTTGACAACCTTAATTCACATTGTGGTATGGCAGTTCTACTCACTTAAATAACTTTGTATGAATATTCCTGTTTTTGTTGAGTTCAGGAGAGGGCAGAGGAGGTGCCTGAGGAGGTGCCTGAGGAGGTGCCTGAGGTTGAAGTAGTCTGTAGTATTTCTACTGCAGCCTCTCTGTTGTGTCTGCGAGCCTCGTGCAGCGGACAGCTCCCCCATCTGGACACAACACACAACTACATCAGCACATGGGCATAATCAATAATAATCAATTCTGCAACTGTAATCTTAATTATGTCATCAAATTAATATATTGTTTAGAACCAAAAATATTCACATGCCCAGAAATCATTCTTTCTAAATACTGTGTTTCAGGCCATACCTTTCACTTCTACTGGCACACACAAAGATGGATGGAAATTGTGATGTTAGAATGTTGTTACTTCATCAAAAACTTACTAGGAGTTGTGTTGTGTTTCATTCACACATGTCTGTGTGACCCTTTTTATTAGTCTGTCTACATCTTCAAAGCTCAAAATGCTCTGTTCCCCCTTGTGATGTTATGTAGTGGTAGATTTCAGGTTTTTACTTACTTTTACACTTTTTACCTGTAGTTCAGAAGAGACGGAGAATTCCATAGCTGAATTCTAGTGAAGGTGTGTGGAGTTTGACATCACAAGGTGGAAGAGTTTGTGGCCATACCTGTCTGTCAAAGCCTGATCCCGTCAGATCTCAGAAGCGAAGCAGGGCAGGACCTGGTCAGGACTTGGATGGGAGACACTGGGAATTCCAGGTGCCACAGGGGGGCGCCGGTAGCAAAAACTGTGGTTGTGTCCTTAGGCAAGACACTTCACCCACATTGCCTAGTATGAAAGTGGAGTGTGCGTGAGTGTCGGTGGGGGTCGGAGTGGCTGATGGTGCAGATTGGCAGCCTTGCTTCCATCAGTCTGCCCCAGGGCAGCTGTGGTTACAATAGTAGCTCACCACCACAGAGTGTGGAATGAATGAATAATTATCTGTAAAGCACTTTGGGTGTCTTGAAAGGTGCAATATAAATGCAATGATTAATTAATTAAGAGTGGTTTCTGTTTGAGAACTCAATATGCAGGTTGCATGTTAAACATACACTCACCAAAAATATAAACACTTTTGTTTTTGCTCCCATTTTTCCTGAGATGGACCCAAAGATCCAAAATTCACTCCAGATACACAACACTACCATTTCTCTCAAACATTGTTCACAAATCTGTCCAAATGTGTGACAGCGAGCACCTCTGCCCCGCCAAGACAATCCACCCCACCTCACAGGTGCGCCACATCAAGATGCCGATCCGACATCATGACCAGTGCACAGGTGCGCCCCAGACTGCCCACAATAAAAGGCCACCCCGAAATGTGCATTTTTTTTTTTTTTTGCTTTATTGGGGGTCTGGGGACTCAGAACCAGTCAGTATCTGGTGTGACCACCATTTGCCTCATGCAGTGCAACACATCTTCTTCGCATAGAGTTTATCAGATTGTCAGTTGTGGCCTGTGGAATGTTGGTCCACTCCTCTTCAAAGGCTGTTATGGACGAAGAACACAGGTGCATTTTATTGATGGCATTTTGAATGCACAGAGAT
The DNA here is from genome assembly GCA_036785185.1 of Paratrypauchen microcephalus. Taxonomy (NCBI): domain Eukaryota; kingdom Metazoa; phylum Chordata; class Actinopteri; order Gobiiformes; family Gobiidae; genus Paratrypauchen; species Paratrypauchen microcephalus. The sequence goes on along the minus strand of JAVJIX010000255.1, from coordinate 188,036 downwards.
ACCGTGATGAGATCCTGAGGCCCATTGTTGTGCCATACATCCATGAACATCACCTCATGTTTCAGCAAGATAATGCACGGCCCCATGTTGCAAGGATCTGTACACAATTCTTGGAAGCAGAGAATGTCCCAGTTCTTGCATGGCCAGCATACTCACCGGACATGTCACCCATTGAACATGTTTGGGATGTGCTTGACCGGCGTATACGACAGCGTGTACCAGCTCCCACTAATATCCAGCAACTTCACACAGCCATTGAAGAGGAGTGGACCAACATTCCACAGGCCACAATTGACAATCTGATAAACTCTATGTGAAGAAGATGTGTTGCACTGCATGAGGCAAATGGTGGTCACACCAGATACTGACTGGTTCTGAGTCCCCAGACCCCCAATAAAGCAAAAAAAAAATGCACATTTCGGAGTGGCCTTTTATTGTGGGCAGTCTGGGGCGCACCTGTGCACTGGTCATGATGTCGGATCGGCATCTTGATGTGGCGCACCTGTGAGGTGGGGTGGATTGTCTCGGCGGGGCAGAGGTGCTCGCTGTCACACATTTGGACAGATTTGTGAACAATGTTTGAGAGAAATGGTAGTGTTGTGTATCTGGAGTGAATTTTGGATCTTTGGGTCCATCTCAGGAAAAATGGGAGCAAAAACAAGTGTTGCGTTTATATTTTTGTTGAGTATATGTGAAGGAAACAAAACACAACTGCAGGTCTGTTTTTGAGGAAGTAACAGCAATCTAACATGGCTTAGTGCTCACAAGAGTCCATTTTGTGCAACATCGGACCTTTGATATACGCTTTACTTGCATATGCTGTTAAAACCTGTGACCTGTCTCTGAGTTGAGGGTTCGCTCCGGTGTTTTCCAGCAGAAAGCGGATAACCTCTATGTGACCTTCAGCCGCGGCGACGTGAAGAGCTGAACGCCCGTCGTAATCCACAGAGTTTACATCCACACCAGACAGGAAGTACCTACACACACAGGAAGTAAGGGAGATATGAAGAGAGAAGTTATATTTAAGGTTCGGTCAATAAACGAGCTTGAATATCAGAAGTGGTTAACTGGGGGCTCGGTTAGTTCACTATCTCAGATATTTGAGAGTATTTATTTACCTTCTGAGTGACTGGACATCCCCTTTAAAAGCAGCCAGCAGCAGGTTCATGATCTGGTACCCCTGAAGCACAAGAGTCACAGGAAACATAGAGCCTTTAAAATGCTGCATCATATTCACAATAACCGTTAATAACAAAAACTAACAAACCATTTTACATTTCCTGGGTAGAAGTGTCAGTTCTTAGTTTTTTTCCTTTTCCATTACAGTTACAACACCAATCATGATATTCAAATGATCATTTTAAAAGCTCTGTTTTAGACAATATGGTAATTTTCAAAACAAAATAACAGTAATAATAAAATAGTATTTGTTAATTAATTCTGATTCTAACTAACACTAATTCTGATAAAACTACTATTCTGAATAAACTGATGAAACTGCGGACTGAGGTCTGAGGTCAAATTTTATGCAGAATGTGATTTTTTTCAGTATCGATACCTGCTTTGTTCTACCAGTTTGTTCTACCAGTTTGTTCTACTAGTTTTGTTCTAGTATCAGTTAGTATCTGATTTGCGATGCTTTTGACTCCTTTCCTGATTTTAGAATGTGTTTCAAATTTAGAATATATTTCTTTTGATTTTTTGTCATGTATTTTTTTAGATTAAGAACACTGGTTGAAAAAAAAAAAAAAAAGACATTGAAATGTAGAGTTAAGTTGTCCTTATTTTGTTTTAAGTTGGACAGAGGAGCAGGAGTGCAGGATGATCCTTGGACTCACCTCAGACTCAGACTTCCACTGTCTGTAGGCCAGCACCTGTCTGAAAGGGGTCCTGATGTCAAAACTGTGCAGCTGGAACCGAGACACCAACTCCTGTAAAGAGAATGTGTACAACATAACACTGCCATTAAAGGCGTGTTATGTAACTTTTCTGTTACATCTACTTGCCTCCATGGAGATCTTATTGCTTTGCATGGAATGTTTCACAATATGACATTAAATATATCCATGAATCAAACTGGTGATGCCATAAGGCCAAGACTTCCCACATTTTTGTGATGTATAAAATGAGCAGTTTACGTGAAAGTGAGCAGTCCAATCCAAAAGGGAGCAAGTCTGAGTACATTTATGGGCATTTGGGAATTGTCTGTACACTTTTAGTAAGATTTCTCCATAAGGTTTTATAAATGAGACTCCAGGTCTGTGGAGAGGTGACCCTGCTCATAAGAATGGTTTAAAGGGATATGCCACCCCCAGGTCAAACTTGGGCATCTCCCCACAGTCCAGAGACTAAAATAAGTGATGGAAAGCGTTTTCCTGGTCACCCAGCCATTGTCCAGGTCTGTCAGCACTGACCGCCGTGCGCAGCTGCAGCTACTCCGTGTTAGACTGGAGTCTAACGTCGCCAGAGAAAGATTTCGGCCAAAAGGAATTAATTTGCTCGATGCTTTTCCCAATTACTTTCTGTGTAGTGCGCATTCATATCGAGTGCAAATAAATGTGCAAATCAACACGGAGAGCTTGACTTGGTCATTTTGGGTGGGAACTATTTTTCAGTGCGGAAAAACAGAGCCGAAGCACACAGGGGAATCCCTGTTACGCGCCACGTTGGGAGTTCCCCTGTTACGCAGCGTGGTGTGTTTAAGTAATTGGGAAAAGCATCGAGCAAATTAATTCCTTTTGGCCGAAATCTTTCTCTGGCGCCGTTAGACTCCAGTCTAACGCGGAGTAGCTGCAGATACCGCGGCGGTCAGTGCTGACAGACTAGGACAATGGCTGGGTGACCAGGAAAACGCTTTCCATCACTTATTTTAGTCTCTGGACTGTGGGGAGATGCCCAAGTTTGACCTGGGGGTGGCATATCCCTTTAAGATAGATAACATTTCAGGCAAAGCAAGGACATCTCCATGGAGACAAGCATGTACAGAAAAGTTACATACTGCACCTTTAATACAGTCCAAAAAACACAGGCTCAGAGGTTACATGAGTACCTGGCAGAAGTGCAGAGCTCTCCAGGGGTTCCCACAGGAGTCTGTCTCTGGAGAAAAGGCCATCAGACCCAAGACTCCAGGAACTACAGCCAGCAAAGCACCATGGGAACTGGAGGCCGCAGGGACTGAGGTCTGTGAGTATATATACACAAAAGGTCATTCTTTCTTTTTTTTTTTCACAAAAGCTTCAGAAAGTGGCACCATTATTCTACTCTAAACACAGCTGAAAGGACCTGAAGATAGAAGATTAAAAAGGCAAGTTTGTGGAACCAATCCCAAACAAATAATGAATACAGTAGATTCACCATTTAAGAATAATAGGTTTTGTTATTTCTTACAAAAACACAAAGTTATATAGACCAGTTATTTCCAAAAGTAACAACTGTTGTCAGCTGAAAGGACATTAATGTCATATATTACACTAAATTGACTCTTGTGAGCTTTAAGCCATGATAGAATACTGCTACCTCCTCAAAAACAGACCTGGAGTTGTGTTTTATTTGTGTTTGTGTTCATGTTTGAGTAACACTTTATTCGTTTGTCTACATTGCTAATGCTTTAAATGCTCTGTTCCACCTTGTGATGTCATGTAGTGGTAGAGTTCAAGTGGACATCTCCTTTTACCCTCGTAGAGAGTGGCCATTCCAGGGCTGAAATCATTCAACTGATTCTAGTGGAGCACTTCCTGTATTACTACATGACCTCACAAGGTGGAACAGAGTGTTTTCTGTTTGAAAGGGTTTGTGTGTTAAACATGTGTGAATGAAACAACAAACAAAACACAACTCCAGTTTCGTTTGTGATGAAGAAGCAACATTATAACAGATCAGAAAATCGTGTAATATGGGCCCTTTCAGCCATAAGATTCAAAATGTTAAGTTTGTAGAGAATGCACAACACATATTGATAAGGTTTTACATTTGTATATCATAAGTTTGGATATGTGAATCTTCCATAGAGTTATACTGCCCCTGCCCTCCATCTGAAATGATGAAATCATCAAATTCAACAAAGTGAATGCAACATATTTACATGCTTATACCGTTCTTGTTTGCTCTACATGTACCTTAAAGTGGAAGGCGGTGGACTGGTGCTTGAGTCCTGCTGTCTGCATCACTGAGAGGAGGGACCTGGTTGCCACGGGTGACAGGACCTGGTCACATGACAATGGACAGAGTCCCCCATTGGCCAACGAGGCGGCCATAGCTGCCCCAGACTCACACGTGACTTCTGTGGAGGAACACTGGGTACAAACAATAAAAACAATAGTGAAATAACATTTAACCCATCCTACAGTGGCCAAGGAGCTATCTGTAAATATTAAGCTATAGGCTCATGGGTTGGAGTGCCTCTACTCAAGTTAAAGTATAGTTCCATGGCTCAAAATGTTACAAGTACACTGCTGCTAAGTGTGTACTTTTAAAGGCTCCATGTATTTGAGCAAAATGAGTCTTATTCCAGTAGAGAGATTTTATAGCAGCTCTTGAGGTCAAAATATGTCTGCTGTGCACTGTTCTGTATTTAATTCTAAAGCATTTTATTGTCTGAGAATCAGGAAGTGCGCGTTAATATTCTAGTTGTTGTTAGCGGCAGTGGATTAATTAGGATGCTCTGAATGCATAAGGTAAGTCAGGAATAACTTTGGACCACTGCAAACTGTTCAAAATTATATAAAATTAAATGTTTTCATGTTTTTAAGACAGTAAATATCTGTTACTCTACCTTTAAAAAATATAAAGCATGCAGGAAAAATACCAGTCAAAGTATACTGGTTATTATTAGTGACATTTTAGGTTTTTTTTTTGTTTTTTAATACAAAGAATGGTCGTTAAACGGTTTAAAACTGAACTATAATCCACATATTCTCTGAGTTGTGACAAATCAGAGCAGGTGATGTGATGCTGTTTATGTAGTGGTTGGCCCTCGTTTCATTACACCCCCTGCTGGTATGTTAGAGTACCAAACATGCCTTTACCTGTAGGATCAGATCCAGTGCAGCATTAATGTCCACTTTTTCTGGAAAACACTAAAGATGAAACAATTAAGACAAAAACAAACAATGTAAATACATAGAAATGTGTGTAAAAAATCTGCACCTTTTTGTCTTGTAAATAGAAGGACAGCGCTGAGAGCCGCACACTGGAGTCTCTGCTGCTGCTGTAACTGAAACAACATCTTACAATACTAATGTGAACGACCACACAGATTAACGCAAAGCAGAAGTAAAACATGGCGTATTATGCAAAATCGATTTTTTTTTTTAGCTTTCTACCATGTTATAATGTAGTTCCCTCATCAAAAACATGCGTGAAGAGGTTTAAGATGTCATCCTGGCATTTTTAAGTAATCTAGCAATCTACTCTATCTCTCTTTTCGGTTTGCTCCCACACGACAGTTCTCCATAAATATAGAAAATCATGATACAAAACTGTACACAGCAACTTGACAAACCTGATGCGATGTGCAGTACAGTACTGTCATTAGCAGGACGTGCGCTGATTGTGTCGTTATAGCGCTCTGAAGGGGGAGTGACTTAGCACAGAGAGACAAGGGAGGGAGACTCGGACCACCAAAAACAAAAGTGAAACTTATACAAACTTATACAATGTTAATACGTGTGTAGAATCCCTCAGTCGTCCAGGTAGAATCCATGACAAAAGGAGAAATTCAATTTGTCAACTGGACAAAAGTTTATTTGGTCGAAGACGTTTCTCAGCTCATCCAAGCTGCTTCATCATTTCTGGTCAGATGCTGGTGGACACTGCCTATATCTGCCTGAAGGGAGGAGCTAATTACAATGAAATGACTCTGAGACTCCCACACCTACTTGTTTACAGTTTGTGTTAGTTAGGTGGGCCTATTAGATCGCAGTGGGAGTGGAGTGTGGGTCTTGTTAGCAGAGCCATTCAGGACCATAATGGTGTTTTCACACCTCTGGACCTGACCTGCTGCACTATTGTTTTCTGTGTTTGTTTTGATTTAGGTTTGAGGATAGAGTTATAGATGGGAGACAAATGATGTCTGAGACCTCCATTTCTGTTCAAGGAAGGATTATTTCTTGACAAAAATAGCCTCTTTAACTCCCCACTCAAACCAGTTCTTTTCTCTGGCCAAGATCTGTACCTCACTGTCCTCAAAGGAGTGGCCCGTGGCTTCTAGGTGGAGATGAACGGCAGATGACGGTCCACTCTGGCACGCCCGTCTGTGTTGGTACATCCTCTTGTGAAGTGGCTGTTTTGTTTCTCCAGTGAGCGCTAGCTCACTGCAGTCTTCACTACACTGAATGGAGTAGACCACATTGCTTTGTTTGTGGCTCAGTGTTTTGTCCTTTGGGTGGACCAGTTTCTGTCTTAAAGTGTTTGTGGGTTTGAAATAAACTGGGATTTCATGTTGTCTGAAAATTCTCTGTAGTTTCTCAGAAACACCAGCCAGGTAAGGAATCGCTACCCCTTTCCTCCTGGGTTCTGATTCTCTGTTGTCTTGTTTCTTGGCTCTCTTAGTTTTATTGAAAGTCCATTTAGGATCTCCACAAACAGAGAGGGCTTTCTGCACATGTTGTTCTTCTTTCTCCTTACCCTCTGTGCTTGTGGGAACCACTTGGGCCCTGTGTTGTAATGTCCGAATAACTCCCAGTTTGTGCTGCAGTGGGTGGTGTGAATCAAAAAGCAGGTATTGGTCTGTGTGTGTGGGCTTCCTGAAGACTTCTACTTGGAGTCGCCGGTCTTCTCCTATTGTTACGGCACAATTTAAGAACGCCAATGTGTTATCCTTGGCAGCTTCACGAGTGAATTTGATGTTTGGATCTTTAATGATAACAGTAAAGATGTTAATCCGTTGTTTGGTGAATGTAACAATGCAACAGACTAATAAAGGATTATTCAAACGTGAATAAAACAAAACACAACTCAAGGTCTGTTTTTGAGGAGGAAACAACATTACAAGAGTCTATTTTGTGTAATATAGAGCATTTAAGTACAAAATGTGGCAACTCTACCCATCATATCAATGACAAATGAAGCGTACCTGTTGCAGTTGAGATTGACATGTTCTTTGTTGCACAGTCTTCGGATCACGTTTAGCACCTATAACAGACAACACCACTTCAAGATCACATATGAAGAACATTGTATAATAATTCAAATATAATTCCTTCTTTTTTTTTTTTAGAATATCTGATGTCAGGTCTCTCACTGAATCGTACTTCTCCTCTTCCTCCGCGCACAGCCGTCCAGCCAGCTATGGACACAAAAAGACAAGATTTCAACATGAATTCCTCAGTGTCTTAAAGGTGCACTGAGTAACTTGTGGTAAGCTGTAGTATATCAGTAATGACATTTTTTATTTAAAAGAAACACCTTAGCTTTGGTATTTTCTGTAGTTTAAAAGGTGCATATTACACTATTTTTTTGATCGGTGTGTTAATGTTGTTTCCTCATGGCAAACATACCAGGAGTTGTGTTTTGTTTCATTCACACACAAACGAAACAAAACCAAAAAGGTGGAACAGAGCATTTTCAGTTTTGGAAATGTACACATGATAAAGGACCTTTAACTGGAATTATATGTGTTTTACTCATCCGTCACAAGGACTCTTCCGTCTGCTACCCTCTGGTAGACGATACAGGAGCCTGCCAGCACGCACAAAAACACTCAAAGACAGCTATTACCCCCAAAGCTGTCAGACTACTGAACTCTGGATAATACTTTAAATAATACTGAATTCTCAATAATACTGCACTAAACTACTTTTCATTATGCATAATATGTTTACTGCTGCTGCTCTGTATGAATGTATCATGTTTGTCGCTACCTCACTGCAAATTACTGTTACCTGTGCAATAACCTGTGCAATATTTATACCATACTATGTGCAATACGAAATCCACATGCAACACCTATACCACACCATATTATGTGCAATCTGTGAAATACTTACACTTTATTTGATCTTTGATTTAATCCTACCTGCACCTTGTACATTGTACCTTGCATTTTTTATTATATATTTTATTATATTGTTTATTATATTGTTTACTTTTTCCCCTGCACTTTTGCAACACTTTTTTTACCATGTACTATTATTGCATGTTATTAGTACTTCTGACTATCTTAGCGAGTCAACGGTTCTTCTGATCCTAAGCATTTCATTGCATTGTTGACCTTGTGTTGATTCTGCATATGACAAATAAACAATCTTGAATCTTGAATCTTGAAGTACATTCAGTCTAGTTACAGTGAAATTTGTCTAAATAACTAAACCACAGCATCTATCTAGTCTAAAAAAAACAAAAAAAACAAACTTAAATTAATTAAATTTGCATAATAATTTTGCATAATAAGTTTAGGGTCTAGTATATTTTTTTGTATAGTTATTTTAGAAAGTGAGTTACTTGTAAAAGTGAAGTTGTGACAATGGCTCCGGTCTCAGTCAGAGGAGTGTGAGGGACCCCTACGGAAAGACAACACACAATCACACTGTCCTCCTCTGTACCACATACTCACTGTCCTCCTCTGTACCACTGTCCTCCTCTGTACCACATACTCACTGTCCTCCTCTGTACCACACACTCACTGTCCTCTGTACCACTGTCCTCCTCTGTACCACATACTCACTGTCCTCCTCTGTACCACACACTCACTGTCCTCCTCTGTACCACACTCACTGTCCTCTGTACCACTGTCCTCCTCTGTACCACACACTCACTGTCCTCCTCTGTACCACACACTCACTGTCCTCCTCTGTACCACTGTCCTCCTCTGTACCACATACTCACTGTCTTCCTCTGTACCACTGTCCTCCTCTGTACCACATACTCACTGTCTTCCTCTGTACCACTGTCCTCCTCTGTACCACATACTGTCCTCCTCTGTACCACTGTCCTCCTCTGTACCACATACTCACTGTCCTCCTCTGTACCCAGGGCTCTCAAGTCTCACGCATTGAGAGTGTGACACATGCAATTCGACGTGTTCACACGCTCACACGCCACACATGGCATTTCTCACGCTGATTTTTTTATTTTGTGCCCAGAAAATCGGTCTGTGTGGCTCAGTTTATGCAGGCACCGCGCGTTTTCAACGAAAAAAACTCCCTCTCCCTCCTCCCCGTCCCGCTCTCTGGAAAAAAATCAGCCAATCAGAAAATAGATTGTTCTGTTGTTGGGCAGACTGTAGAGTGTAGTTTCATCTGCTAAGCGCACACGGCCCTGTCAGTGATAAGGACAGCGACTGAACACGAGGAAACGGTGATGATAAAACAAACTGAGAACCATCAGGTAATAACTTCATTTATATAACTCTCATTAGTTGCTTTGTAGTTTAAGTTTGCTCTTTAGACAAACATTTACAGCAGGGCTCTCAAGTCTCACTCATTGAGAGAGACAATTCGACGTGTTCACACGCTCACACGGCATTTCTCATGCAATTCAAGCGCCCCTTCCCCGCTCCTCGGGAGTTCACTCGCACCCCCCCCCCAGCAGACTCACGCACGACCCCGCTCAAAACTTGAGAGCCCTGTCTGTACCACACACTCACTGTCCTCCTCTGTACCACACACTCACTGTCCTCCTCTGTACCACTGTCCTCCTCTGTACCACACACTCACTGTCCTCCTCTGTACCACATATTGTCCTCCTCTGTACCACACACTCACTGTCCTCCTCTGTACCACATATTGTCCTCCTCTGTACCACATACTGTCCTCCTCTGTACCACACACTCACTGTCCTCCTCTGTACCACACACACACTGTCCTCCTCTGTACTGGTGCTTGTCAGACCTGAGTTATTGAGGGTGAAGGGAGAATCATATCGTGAAAACTCTTCAAATCCAACGTATCTGTGGACCAGGTCTGCTCCGAGTAAATCCACTGCCACTCCATAAACCAGCGGCCATGACACTTCCCCCAACAGGACCGGGCTGGACCAGTCTCCAAGAGATAACCTACAGGAGCAAGAGGAGAGAGGGACGGAGAGAGAGTGCGATAGATAGAGAGAGAACGAGGAGAGAGATGGACAAAGACAAAGAGAGTTAGATGGAGATAAAAGAGAGACACATAAGATTATAAGATGACTTACCTCTGTCCATCCACAGTGCAGATAGAAACACCCCATTTAACACTGTCCACTCCATCATTTTCATTATCCTATAAACAAAATAATAAATCCTTTATTTCACCAACAAAAAAATCACAAAATCTTTGAGTGACTCCTGACATCATCATGTCACTTTGGGAAAAAAAATAATTCAGCCTAGTTGTGGCCAAAGTGTGGCACGTGGGCCAAACTTCATTCATTCGGCCAGTGAGATACAGCCCATGATCTTTACATTTTTGCCCACCAAGGGAAAAATGCTGTTGATCTTTTATTTTCAGTGTTTCCTGAGCTCTGTCTGATCAAATCCTTTCATGTAAAAGATGACCTCTGGTTTGCTAATGGGCTATTCAATGAAACACTGAACTGAGAGCTACAGTTTATATTCAGAGCAGTACTGACCTGAGAGGAGGAAGAGAGCTGTCTGCAGCTGGAGAATAGTTTCTGAGTCTCTTCAGTGAAAGTGGAAAAATCTGGAATCACAAAGCGTCCCTGCAGAGCTCTGAGGATCAGGGACACTGAGCCCGTCACACACCTGGAGCACAACACATGTACAAGTATAGAACACAACACATGTACAAGTATAGAACACAACACAATGTCATGTACAAGTATAGAGCACAACACATGTACAAGTATAGAACACAACACATGTACAAGTATAGAACACAACACATGTACAAGTATAGAACACAACACAAGTAGAAGAACATTTGTCTAAAGGTTTTTTGATGTGATCATGTTTGAGTAACCATACAGCTGACATTCTGGCCATCATCAGCACTACTTAAAGCTCCTATATTACACAAAACTGACTCTTGTGAACATTAAGCCATGTTAGAATGTTGTGATCTCCTCAAAAACAGACCTGGAGTTGGGTTTTGTTTCATTTGTACATGTTTGAGTAACACTTTATTATTAGTCTGTCTACATCTCAAAAGGTCAGATTGCTCTGTTCCACCTTGTGATGTCATGTAGTTTTCAAACTGGCATCTACTTTTTACCTTTAGTTCAATGGAGGTTGGCAAGTCCAGGGCTGAAATAATCCACATGTTTCTTGTGAAGGTGTGTGGAGTTTGAAAACACAGTGGAGCACTTCCTGTATTACCACATGACATCACAAGGTGGAACAGAGTGTTTTCTGTTTGAGAGAAGACTTCAGCCTAAATCTGTAGGGTTTGTGTGTTAAAAATGTGTGAATGAAACAGAACACAACTCCAGGTCAGTTTATGATGAGGAAACAACATTATATCATATCATCCCTCAGTCGTCCAGGTAGAATCCACGGCAAAAGGAGAAATTCAATTTGTCAACTGGACAAATGTTTATTTGGTTGAATACGTTTCGCAGCTGAAGAAGCAGCTTGGATGAGCTGTGAAACGTATTCAACCAAATAAACGTTTGCCCAGTTGACAAATTGAATTTTTCCTTTTTCCATTTTATCATTAAATTATTTACGGACTTCCTTTGGGATAGTAAAGTATCCATCTATCTGCCAGTCGCAAAAACTGTCATTGTGTCCTTGAGCAGGGCATTTCACCCACATTGCCTTTTATGAATGTGTTGTTTGCGTGAGTGCTGGTGGTGGTCAGAGGGGCTGATGGCGCAGTTTGACAGCCTCGCTTCTGTCAGTCTGCCCCAGGGCAGCTGTGGCTACAATAGTAGTTCACCACCACTGAGTGTGGAGTGAATAAATAATGCTCTGTAAAGCATCTTTGATTCTTCAGAAAAATGCTATATGTATGCATTATTATTATTATTATTATTATTATTATTATTATTATTATTATTATTATTATTATTATTATTATTATTATTATTATTATTGTTACATAGATCAGAAAAAAGTATAATATGGGCCGTTTAAAGATGATAATGATTAGTCTGGTTAACACCTGACCATATCACAAGTGAGATATGGGTCTGGAAACTCACTTCGAAAAATCCCGTAGCGGAGGTGTGGTTAGCGATTGCCAACGGCCGTTTATTGGGCGTTATGAATGTCTATCATTGAGCGTATACGTAAGTCCATATCCAATCATGTCAGTTGTCAGTTCAAACTACAAGCTTCCGTTTGTCATGTAGTACGCGTCACCGTCTTTCCACCCCTCCCCCGCTCTCTGATTGGGGCCCTAAATCTGGGACTCTCGCTTGGACGAGTTTCCAGGCCGCCTTCCAGTTCGAAACGAACGGAAGCGGCCTGGGAATTCCCAGGCTAGATAATGATAATTTAAGTACAAGTACAGACCTGTGGAAGGAGTTCTTGTCTATGGTCCCGTCTGAGTCCTGCAGTTTCCTCATGTGAAAGAAACTCTCTCTGAGCCGCGAGTCCGAGCGCTGCAGCCCAGAGCTCCAGATCGACTGGGACAACAAATTCACAAGAAAAGAAAGACTTTTAAAATATGAAGCAGAGTTCTAGGCACATGAAATCTAACCAGCATCATTCTACCCCTATATCCATCCATTCAAAAAATGAACATGTGACTACCTCAAAGAAATGATTCACATTGATGCGTCGGTTAGTGGAGAAACTGTCAAACAGCACATCAGCCGCTCTGAAACACAGAACATGAAAATGAGCTCAACATGTAGTCCAGGTTTATCTTCAGTCATACAGATCTAAACATGAATCTCTCTCACGCTCTCCTCTTGGATGGACTCTGGACCGGACTCAACCAGGTCTGAGCTGGGACTCGGTCTTCAGGTGAGACCAGGGCCTGGGGTAGAGGAGGCTTCAGATAACCATTAGAGCTGCACACTGGGGCCGCTAGAGAGAGAGAGAGAGAAATGTGATACTGCCATACCTCCAGCCACCATGTGGGGCTATATTTATCGGTGTAGTCTGTGTAGGTGTGCCCAGGTGAGTTTATTTAAGGGCTAACTAAAGCCCTATTCGGACGGGATTAGTTTTACAGGGGGATGTAGAGTAATGTCAGTTTATCACAGGACCTCTGTAATATAAATGACCCATTCACACAGGACAAGAAATGTCCGTAATATTTATTTGACATGGGAGGAGTTTTACGCTCTGCCGTCTCGTATTCGTCGCCGGATTTTGGTGGGGCAGGGCATAAAGCATCAGCTGAAGATAGAGAAGTCGTGATTAGCCTATGTGAAATATTAGCAAACTATGCAAATTATTGCCCATAATCAGGACTAACAGAGCGTACATGACCTAAAACAAGCAGAAGTTTCATGCCTCTGACAACTGATTTATACCTCTTGGGCTTTTTCATTGATCGATGTGTGCGTTTGTTTGAGAGTACCGGTAGATCATTTCGCTTGCCAGAAAAATAAAGTGCTTCAAGCTCCTCCGTGTTTGAAAATTGCGGTAAATTATGTCTTTAAACGGATGTGACGAAATATTACATACATCTTTGCCGAGGGTCGCATTCGCACGGGATTAATATTACCTATGGTAATTCCTCCGGACCGTTTTACAGAAGGTAAAACTCGCTGTAAATTTCACAGACATTCTCCGTTATGTTTACGGACATGGAGCGTTCAGACAGGACTAAATTCCCTGGTAATTATTACTTTACCCCATGTCACCCCGTAAAACTAATCCCGTCCGAATAGGGCTTAACACTTTTAGCCTTATTGGATGTTCTCACACATTTAACTCTGTCAGTGTAGGAGCTGGTGGAACAGGGCTGCTGGCTGCTGCATAAGTCAAAAACTGCTTCAGCACTGGAACTTGGAATGCTTGGCTTTAAATCAGTAAACTTGGCATAAAGAAGGACAAAAATGTATACTACAAAAATGTTATCAAAAAAGTTTGAAAGCACAAGCAGATATGGAGGTGAGCTTCTTGTCTTGAAAAGATCCATGAACTGGATGAACATCTCAAGGTCTTTAGGAGAAAGAGGGAGATGTTAAAGCTGGAAATACAAATTTTTATACAAATTTTACAAATTTTTATTTCTACAACAAAATGAGATTGGAAATGGACGGGTCAACATCTTCCCCCTGTCAGGACAAAGATGGACCTTAAAGCAGCTAACGTGCAGCGCTAACATCCCACCTCTCATCAGCAACAGAAGAACATGAACAGAATAGAAAATGCAGATACAATTAATAACAATAGTCACAAACACATACGACATAATACAGTGGAACGGTTTCACCTGAGGCGTCTTTTTGTTTGGTTTACATTACGGGAGGGTGGCGGGGCAAGAGTGAAATACAAGAATATTTGACGAAACTGAACGGAGGAGGAAGGCTATGTATGTATGAGTGTTTACAGAACAGACATAAGCAACAACAATGCCAACAGGGGCCAAACTTCTAAACTGAACAACAGTTATTAGAAAAAAAAAAAATCATTTTTTTTTTTTTTACTTCTTTCTCTTCTTCTAACCACTAACACAAAACATCACCATGTTATCTTTTTATTGTTTTGAAAATGCTATATTCGCGAAAAACAATGTATTAACATGTTTAATAAGTTTTACTTTGGTTTTGATGTGCTGAGTCTCCCCACACTAACTCACTCCTCCTTTAGAGCACTGTCACACAATCAGCGTACATCCTGCTAATGAAACTACTCTACAGAGTATCACTTGCTGTTGCAGAATCTTATAAATAAATATAACCCGTGCTGTGGTCTGGTGGTACAGGTGGAGGTGCTATGGTGCTGCAGATCAACTCAGTTGGATTGTATTTTTTCCAGACACCGGAGTGACCGCAGACTTTTCCCTTCCTATAGTATAGAATAGTTCTGGTGAGAACACATGGTCTATGTGCAGCCTTCTAATGCACTGGCACAACAGCAGAGCAGGGCTCTGGTCCTCGTGTGAGTGTCACAGCAATAAGACCGGTCCCACACCGAGCTGCAGCTGCACTGTGTGGAGTCTGAGTCCAGGCTAAGGAGGGTTTGGGACCAGGTGAAATTGCCAAAACACATGCATGACATCTAAAAGCTCTTCAGGCAAGTTTTTGATGAAGGAATGTTACAGTATAACATGGTAGAAAGCTCTAAAAAGTAGCATAATACCCCCTCTCTAAACAAATGCTTAAAATGTTACCATAGTTACCTGCAGACCCCGGGATGACTAGACTGACAGGCCTTTGTAAAGGGGTCAGAGGCTGGATGAGTCTGGGGGCAGGACGAGGCGCTCCTGTTGCATCCTGGGAAACCTCCAAAACATCAACAGAGACAAAAGTTTAGACATTAAACTGCAATATGTCTACGCCTCATTCACAACATGCCCATAAACGTGCTCAGGCTTTTCATCGCTTTTGGGAAAATTACAGAGGACTACAGCACTTTTCATGAGACAGTTTCCATCTCAGAGCTTTGAACTACCATCTCTGGCCCACTTAAACGAGTGTGGACACGTCTCACCTGGGTCACGGATGATCTAGCCTGACACTCGTCCTTCAGTGCTTCCTCCTCTAAAAGAAAAGGATGTGTTGAAGAATGGTTAGCGAAATAAACTTAAACAAGACCAGGTGCGTCCAATGAGATGAGTCTGGTCCAAGATCACAAGAGCAGTCTCTGCACAGGGCGATTTATTAACCAAAAGAAAGATATAAAATCAAAAAAAGATTTGGTAATTGGATAATAACATGCAGATTTAAACTTGTGGTATTGTTAAAGGAAAAGTAACGTTATTTTACAATCTGAGCCTTCTTTCGGTAATAAAACAAGTCGTTTGACTCACCCATAGCTCGTGGGTGTCATTTGGAGCTGTTTGGTAAAAGTTATGTTGTAGCGTATCCGTTAGCGTGAGTACTCGGGGCATTACTTTGCGGTCTCCAAATAACACAAACTTTAGCACTTTTCAAATCATAGAAGCCCGATGTCTTAATCTACGATTTCGTTTGAAGCAAAAGTGGCCTGTAATCCGAGATTTAGCCATAGTTTCGAGTTGATGAGGACGCCAGTGCGCATGCGCGGAGTGTGCTCTCAGCTCCCGGGACCCAAACATGAAACGCAAAGCTGAAAACTATGGATAAATCTCGGATTACAGGCCACTTTTGCTTCAAACGAAATCGTAGATTAAGACATCGGGCTTCTATGATTTGAAAAGTGCTAAAGTTTGTGTTATTTGGAGACCGCAAAGTAATGCCCCGAGTACTCACGCTAACGGATACGCTACAACATAACTTTTACCAAACAGCTCCAAATGACACCAACGTGCTATGGGTGAGTCAAACGACTTGTTTTATTACCGAAAGAAGGCTCAGATTGTAAAATAACGTTACTTTTCCTTTAAGAGTAAAAGGTGAATGATTACTGTAGGTACATGCTAGAAACAAAAGAGACAACGCAGGTCTAAACCTGGTCTAAACCAGATCTAAGCCAGGACTAAATCAGAAATTGGCTTGGTTCATCTAACATCATCATAACTATATTCAAACTATGGTACACTTATTTATCCATCATGAGGGAAATTCATACTACATTTGACCTATGTCAGGTGCATTGAGCTCTTGCAGAACATGTCAGGAACCCATCTCCACATCTTGAGGATTTCACCAATTACATGTTTTGGGTTTTGGTTTATGGTTAATATCTCTATTCACTTGAAACAAAAACTGGCAAAAAGTTTGTCTTCTCTGAGAACTGAAGTATCAAAAATGTGTAATATGCATCAATTATCCATGTGTCAATATGAAATTTGTGGAGCAAAGTCCAAACAAATATAATAATTTGTAAATCACTTTGAGAAACATTGACAAGAAATAAACCAGGACTATACAGGGACTAACCTAAATCTAAACCAGCTCTACATCAGGTCTAAATCAGTACTAAACCAGAACTAAACTAGGACTAACAAAAACCCAAGAGCTAGGATAAAAAAGGCAATGGGCCTACTTTTGAGAACTGAGGATTTAAAATGTGTTATTCGTCTCAAGTGGACTCACTGATCGGAATTCTTTGCTTCATTTAAATTTAGAAGCCTCTTTAGTGGGCGGAGTCAGATGGGTCCTCAGCCAATCACAAATCAGGAAACCATCTTAATTTAGAAATACCACCCTCTTCTGTAACCACTAATGAATGGGTGGTTCAGACTCTGCACTGGGAACACTTCCTGTGAGGACAGAGATGTTGGAGCATTTTGGACTTTTTAAAGGACACACGTATTGTCCTGTACTGCATTTCAACACAAACATGTGGCGTCAGGTACATTTGCTATTGAAAAGATCATGTTAAAGCTCAAAGATAAAACAGATCAGTGAGACTCTGGGTGGATTGTGCATTGCAAAAACTATTCATTCAGTTCAGTCAACACTAAGTGTGGGCTATAACTAAATAAACATTATATTAATTTAAGCTCAGACCTGTGGAGTCCTGGCCTTTGCTCGGCTCCAGAAGTTTGTTTCCATCCAAACCTCCGTAACGTTTTCTCCACTTTCTCCTGAGAGAAGGAGTCCTCTGGAAACTGCACCACAAACACAAAGGTTATTTTAATGACTCCATACAATGTCCCTACAGGGACACTATACATGTCAAAAAGAGCCTCATGGATCACACAGTGTTCATATGTTTAAAGCTCTGTGGAACCTCCTGCTGTCTCCATAGAGATGGCACTGCTTTGCCAGGGATTTTCCACAGTATGGCATTCTGTATTTTCCCAGTTCACACACACACACACACAGACACACGCATGCACGCACACACATACACACACACACACACAAACACACAGGCATGTTTTTTCATGGTGTTTTGTTGGTAAGGTAATGCAATAACATCTCCATGGAGACCACATTGAGACACATGCAGGTGCCAAAGCTACCAGAAAGTTCCACAATGGACCATTTTAGACATGTTTTATGATGTTTATTCTTTTATGGTTCTAGATCACAAAATAGGTCATGTATATTGGTATTGTTAGCAAGTTAGAATTGGTAGCCTACTCAACACTAGAAAGAAAGAAATGCCTTTATTAGTCCCACAGTGGGGAAATTCCAGTTCTGCATTTGACCCATCTTGTTGTGAGGAGCAGTGGGCAGCACATTACTGTGGACCATCTCCATGATCTTGTTTCTTAGGCTTGGTCAGGACCTCAGCTGGAGGATTTACCTATGGTGCATGTTTTGGATTGGTGGGGGAAACCGGAGTGCCCGGAGGAAACCCACCCAGACACGGGGAGAACATGCAAACTCCACACAGAAAGGCCCAGGCAACCCGGGGATCGAACCCGGAACCTTCTTGCTGTGAAGCATGAGCGCTACCCACTCAGCCACCGTGCCGCCACACACTACTCAACACTAGATAACACACAACACTACTCAACACTATTCTCACATACTCTTATAGGCATCTATATCAGGTCTGTGAAATATCAAGGTTATTCTAAATGATCCAGACGGTCCAGTGTATGTTCCACTCTCCTGTATGTATGTGTAGTAGTAGTAGTAGTAGTATGTATGTGATTCTTTCAGTATGGATACTTGTCTTAATGACAAGTGCACACCCCTGGCCCCCAGGCCTCATTTGAACAGGTTAAACTGAGCCACTGTGCCACGTCTTCTGTCCTTCAAACACAAGAGGAGGAATGCAAACCTGGACCACTGCCAAAACTAACCACGACTCTGCCCCAAACCACCAATAAAGAGGGTACTACTAAATACTTATACTCATGGAATTAACTCAAGTACTGTGTTTTTAGGAATATACTTTTCACACCTACTATTCTGCAATAAACAATTACATCTAGACATTTTTGAGCAGACTAGGTTTTAATGAGAGTACTATTACTACTACTAGTAGTAGTATAACTAATATCAGCAGTTGAAAGTTTTGTAGTAGTAGTACATATGCTGCTACTACTACATAGTAGTAGTGGTAGTAGTAATGGTAATGTTAGTAGTATTAGTAGTATTAGTAACAGTAATGGTAATAGTAGTAGCAATTGTAGTAATAGAACTGGTAGTAGTAGTTGTTGTTGTATTAATAGTAGCAGTAGTAGTAATAGTAATAATGGTAATAGGTTGTAGTAGCAGTAGTAGTAGTATCGGTGGTAGTAGTTGTAGGACTCTAGCACTGTTAATACATTGATAATCTTGCATATTTACAGCTCTAATGAAGTATGCACTGTCCTCACTAAAGACACAGATCACACATGTCCTCCTCCAGAGAGGGACACATCAGATGGACAGTGTCCTTACCAGAGATACGAGAGGTCCTCTGGCTCCTGACCCTGGCTCTTCTCCATTGTAGACAGAGATGTTTGAAAGTGTCTGCATAGAGGACACTGTTCTGTGGTGTGTGTCTGTGGGCTGTAAGCTGTTTAATGAATGAGAGTAAAAGGAGGAGGAAGTCTGCAGACACTCCCAGCTCTGCTCTGTGCTTCAACATCTGTTCTACGAGAATGAAAGAGGAAAAATAGAGAGAGAGAAGACTGACAGGGAGAGAGAGAGAGAGAGAGAGAGAGAGAGAAAAAGAAAGAGAGGGAGAGAGAGAGGGAGACTTGCCTCAGGGCCTGTAGTCTGCTGATAGGATAAAACACAAGCAATTAAGAGTTTACTCAAAGAAAATACCAATTTTAAAGTCCCCTTCAGCACCAAAAAAGCATATATTTAGGAATGTTTACAGCCTCAATAAAATCTAGTTCAGGGGTCTTCAATGTTTTTCAGGCCAGGGACCCCCAAACAGATGGCGAACTGGGCCAGGGACCCCCTACTATATATACGGCATAGAATTGTGTTTTATATTAAATTGAGCTTAGTGTCATGTATAAACATTGCTACTCTGTTATGGTACATCCAATACAAGGAAATAATACACAGGTTAATACTGTATTTTACACTATAAAATATAAAATTATATAATTTTAAAGTGAAATCAAAAGATTTCGCGACCCCCCTGCAGTACCTCCACGACCCCCCTAGGGGTCGCGACCCCTCTGTTGAAGACCTCTGATCTAGAGAAAGTGCATTAAAGAAACGTACCTTTACTCTCCTCCAGTAAAGTCTCTAATCATATATTTATTCTCTCATTCACTGCATTATGTACAGTGAGCCCTCACTCTATCGCGGTTCACTCTTCGCGGCCTCGCTGTTTCGCGGATTTTTTTTTTTTTTTTTAAATAGTGTAACTTTTTTTTTTTATAGTGTAACAATGTGGTCTGCGTCCTGATTGGCTAAGAGTCTAGACCAGGACTAAACGTGGACTAAACCAGGTCTAGACCAGAACTAGACCAGGTCTGAACCAGGATTAAATCACTCCGTGCGGCTTTTGCGTTCGTTTGTGCGTGTTCGGTTTGTGGCTCGGGTTGAGAGCACGCGGTCCAGGTGCCGCAGTTCTATCTCCCCGGTGTGCACGCGGCCTCGCGCTGCATTTTCTCATATTTGTCTCTAGTTTAAACACTCAAACTTTCATAGATTTTCAACAAAATGTATTAATAGTGATGCGTGGGGGTAGACACGGCTCCGAGAGCCCCGCCAGACGCGCGAGGAGCACTGCCACGTCCCTGGACGAGACGCGCACCAACCCCTTGGAGAAGTGCGCGACACGTGCTGCTCTGTCACGGATTTGTCCACGATGAGGGGTTTATCATGGTCAAATCCGTGACAGAGCAGCACGTGTCTGCTATCACACACGTCCGCACGCACACACACCGCCCTCCCCCTTCCCCCCACACTTCACTATTAATACATTTTGTTGAAAATCTATGAAAGTTTGAGTGTAAACGAGAGACAAATGTGAGAAAAGTTTAAATCCAGTCTGAGAAAAGCGTATAATGTGTGTGGCTGAGCGCGTATTATTTGAATTTTTGAGATTTCGCGTTTCGTAACTTGAATTTTCTTTCGTATCTAGAGACCAAAATTTAACGTGAAGGCATTTCGTAACTTGGAATTTTCGTTTGTTGGGTCTTTCGTAAGATGAGGTACCACTGTACCGGTCTTTCACAATGTTTATCAGCTTTTGTAGCTTCTTCAGTCAGTAAAGTGTACTGCTTCTTAAGCCTTTTTCCAACACATCTTCCAGAGCAGCTCCAAATGCCTTTTGTAAAAGTGTCAAACTCAGCGGTGAAGTGTGGGTCAGAAGCAGAAGTGGGGGTTGGGGGGGCAGACTGGAGCTGAATGGGAGAGAGACTTTTGGCAAATAAAAAGCCCAAGGCAAGTATTTTAAAGAAAAAAAAAAAGTGTGTCACTACCAGGCTACCTGAGTGTTGAACAACTTTTAATGAATAAAATAAAAGATATTAAAGTGTCCTCTGCAGAGTGAAAAAGCTTACAGCACCTGGTATTCCCAGGCGGTCTCCCATCCAAGTACTAACCAGGCCCGACCCTGCTTAGCTTCCGAGATCAGACGAGATCGGGCGTGTTCAGGGTGGTATGGCCGTAAGCGAGGGACACACAGGAGGATCTTGTATTTATATCTACTTTATACCACCTGTTTACCTTATTGGACATTTGTAGATCGGGCTGAGATCAGGGATGGGATTTCTTGTCAACATTTATGATTAAACACAAGCTTTCAACTGCCTCATAAAGCTTGAACAAATCATTTATTCAGAATGATTCAGGATTAGTAACTACTTAATTAAGACAACTAAGACAGACTGGAGAGGAATAGGAGAGAGAAAGGACATTTGGCGAATACATCTTTGAAAGAATTGTGTGTCACAACCAGGCGACTTGAATGTTTGAGGCTTTATCAAGTAAAATGTAAAACAGTTTTTATATCTGTAAGTCTTTGAATAAAGCTTGATTTAACTCCAAACATGCACATTAAGGTGTAAAATTCTGGAGATGGAACGTCACCCGCGTGATTCCACGGAAATCAGAAATTAAAACAATACTTCAGAACATTCTCCTTGGATATATATACGTTTTATGCCACAATGTGGAATATTATAAACAAAGGAAAACCACAACTAAACCAAGAGGACAAAGTGCCCAAATATTAATTTAGGTTTAACTTCATAATCAGAATAAACATCTGTAACTGTAGAGTAGATATAAATACAAGACCCTCCTGTGTGTCCCTCGCTTACGGCCATACCACCCTGAACACGCCCGATCTCGTCTGATCTCGGAAGCTAAGCAGGGTCGGGCCTGGTTAGTACTTGGATGGGAGACCGCCTGGGAATACCAGGTGCTGTAAGCTTTTTCACTCTGCAGAGGAGGTTCTCCTGTTTTGTCGTTTTTTTATTAAATGGCTCAATTTTTTTTTCTTTTGCTTTTTTTCAAAATTGATAAATGTCTTGGAATTATAACTGTTGGGTAGGAAACTTCACTGAATCGGACTGTATTCACTGTTTCGGGTTTAAAGCTGTTACTGTCCTGGGGTGTCGGCCAGAACACCTCTTAAGGCCCAGATGAATCCAGACAGGAGGAGACAATAAGGAGACTAGTGCTGATGGTTAGCGTTTGTATTGAACATCAGGGTTTACACACAGGTACAGAGTGATGGGGCTGAACATAGGCAGGCATATGTGGTCTCTGAAAATAAACACAAACAAACCATCCAGTCACTAATTGTCCACAATAGATACAGGAAACACATAACTCTATACCAACATACATTACTTAGTCCCCTTTTAACATAATATACATAACATACGGTTTAACAGTAACAATAAACTAAGATATTATAACCTACACAACCGCGTGGAAATGAGAATTAGCTTAGCTCATGCTAGCTATGCAGACCACAGGCTAACAAGAATCAAAGGTGAAACTAGAAACATAAAGAACATATATAACATCATTACAGGCAAAAACTTACTGCTGTCATGAACGCACACTCCTGTAAACAAATGACGATCTGTAGGTATAAAAACTACAACTGCAGGAACACAATGTGGGAGGGAGGAGCACCCCCAAGTGGACACTCCACAGACTACAACCAAACCAGGCACAACTCAGTACAAATATTCAACACTACAAGAACAGAGAAACCAAAGGGCCTTTTGTACAATAACTCATATCACATACAGTGGTACCTCACCTTACGAAATTAATTCGTTCCAGAAGTGGTTTCGTAACGTGAATTTTTCGTAAGTTGAGTAGCTATTTCAATGGAAAAAGCCTGATTCGTTCCAAGGCCCCGTTCCAAGTTTTTTTTTTTATAGTGTAACTTTTTTTTATAGTGTAACACTGTGTTCTGCGTCCTAATTGGCTAAGAGACTGTAGACCCAGGACTAAACGTGGACTATACCAGGTCTAGACCAAGGACTGGACCAGGACTA
This sequence comes from Paratrypauchen microcephalus, assembly GCA_036785185.1. Classification (NCBI taxonomy): domain Eukaryota; kingdom Metazoa; phylum Chordata; class Actinopteri; order Gobiiformes; family Gobiidae; genus Paratrypauchen; species Paratrypauchen microcephalus. The sequence goes on along the minus strand of JAVJIX010000255.1, from coordinate 164,742 downwards.
GACCAGGTGGATTAAAGCGCCACGTGCGGGTCTATTTCCTGATTTCGTGCTAGCTCTGCTATTAGCAGCAGCACCGGTGTACCTCACGAGTCATGGCTGAGGCGATTAAACCAACGTGGCTCTTGCATGCGTTCGTTCATGCGCTCAGACTCCCCTCCTCGCTGCTTGAATTGCATGAGAAATGCCGTGTGAGCGTGTGAACACGTCGAATTGCGATTGCATTTACACAGAGCCCTGTGTAAATGTTTGTCTAAAGAGCAAACTTAAACTACAAAGCAACTAATGAGAGTTATATAAATGAAGTTATTACCTGATGGTTCTCCGTTTTGTTGTTCACTGACAGTTAGGGTGACCATTCGTCCGGATTTCGTCCGGACAGTCCGGTTTTAGAGCTGTCTGTTCGGCCGTCTGTCACGTGTCCTCCTTTTTTACATTTTGTCCTCCTTTCGGACCCTCGTCGGCCACCGTTGCATAAATCGTCATAAATCCCCACCCATTATTTACACTTACTACTCTGCGATGTTCGCCGTTTCCCAATTCAGCGAATGCACAGTTCGGAGTGTGGTTTCAGTCTGCAGTCGAGACGGTGCATACTCGCTGAGCCCTGAGTGCAGTCCGGGGATCACATGGGCGTCTGCGAAATGGAACAGATCCCACCTCAGCTCAGTGAGCCGGGTGGTCTGCTCCTTGTTCCCTACAGACAAAAATATTATTCTATTGCGATTAGTAATACTTGGAATTGGGACATGGCCAATGTTCCCCCTAATTTTTAATGTGTCTGAGCAAACACACTAACTCCCTGAGCGCTCCTTGGATCCCTGTGGGCGACATCCGAAATGCTAACCCCCCCCCACCCCACCCCACCGCGCGGTTCGCACTTTAAAAAAAATGACCCCGCGGCTGAATAAAAAGCGGAGATTCGCTAAAAGCTCTTTCATCCCTGATTTACAGTAAACGTTGGACATGGCTATATCCATGTTGTAATATCCAGCATTACAACAGCCCCCCCCCCCCCCCCCCCAAGGGAAAAAAACAAAAACAAGGTGTCCTCACTTTAGGGCCTTTGTCCTCCTGTCAGTGGTCACCCTACTGACAGTGCAGTGCGCGCTTAGACACTTGCTGAGCGGCGCGGGGAGGAGGGAGCGGGGCAAGGAGGAAGGGGGGGAGTTTTTTTTTCGCCGAAAACGCGCGGTGCCTGCATAAACTGAGCCACACAGACCGATTTTCTGGGCACAAAAAAAATAAAAATAAAAATAAATAATCAGCGTAAGAAATGCCATGTGTGGCGTGTGAGCGTGTGAACACGTCGACTTGCGTGTGTCACACTCTCAATGCGTGATATATATATATATATATATATATATATATATATATATATATATATATATATATATATATATATATATATATATATATATATATATATATATATATATATATATAATATAACTGAATTAATATACCATTATTAGATTATTAGATTAAACTGGTTTCATGTAGTATTTTTTTTATGTCTTCAAATTATAAATTACTGGTCCAAACTATAGATTTATAATAATTCAACTAAACAGAAAAGATAACAAAAAAAAAAAAAAAACGGAAGTCGTCGTGTTTACATGTTAGCATTAGCATCTCCGCTCCACGTGAGAGCTATCATGTTAACGAGCTGCTCACCGGTGCATTTGAGATGTTTTCCTGGACATCTTTAGTTAGTTTAAAAAGTATCGTAACGAGACATTTTGTATCCGGACAGTGTGAGACTTTACCTCATCGTTTTGCTTCGGTATGTCCATTTATCACAACCGGATCCCATCTTGTCTTCTGTGAACGAAACTTCTCCAAAATCCGCCAAATGCCTAAAAAAGACAAGGTGCACACATCCTCTTCTTATATACGTGACGTCTGTCGATATTTGTGATACTGTGAACGGGTGAAATTGTAAAACTGACCAATTTAAATCGTAAAAAAATCGTAATCATGTTTTACACTATATATTTTGTCTGTCTTGGGGTTGTTGTCTATAACCTAATAATTATAATAATTCACAATACTTCCTCTAGCCTTCCTCTCCCATTTCACACATAATTCACTTCAGAAGGTGAAAGGAAGCTCTTTTGGGCATCCTGACTGTTATACGTCCTGTTTTTACATGAAATCATATTTTAGATTTACCCTGCTGTGTCATCAGAATGTTCAGAATTCTGGCTTGGAGGCAACTGGAGGCAGACAAAATATATTCCACAGATTAACAGATCTAAATGCTAATATTTTTACGACATTATAAAAAATAAATAAATAAACAACTGTTTTGAATTTCCAAGGTACAAATATTAATTAATTTGTTTCTATCTTAAGAAGGATGGAAAAATTCAATTTTCTAACCTTAAAATTGTGTTTGAGCTTCACAATAAGTATAATTTATGGTATCTGTTAGTGATGGGCAGATGAAGCTGCATGAAGCCTTTCATCCAATTGGTTCACTCCAGCGCAAAGCTTCATTTGCTCTAGTTGGACACAAAAATATCAGTTGGCATGAATTTGAAATGTGTGGCATTTTGTAGAAAGTCTGTAAATAAAACTGTAATTTTTTATTTTTTTTTTGATATCCTTTATTTATCCCTTCTCTGAATTTGACCCATCCTTCAGGAGCAGACCAAGATCTGCAAGACTCACCCCTTTTAATTAGTCCCATTTAGTTTCTGAACTTTTCTTGTAGTCCTGCAATTCATCCTAATTCTAAATCTCCCTTTACAATCTAATTCCAGGGGAAGGGGCAACCGCATGCGGGGGCCAAAGCAACAGAACCATCAGGACCTGTGTTGCGGGACAAGAGCGGAGCTGTGACCGTAACAGTCCACGCCAAACCCGGGGCCAAACTCAGTGCCATCACTGGTACAATCCTATACAGCTATTATTAGGAGGTTTTGGGGTTCTTTGGGTTTGATATTTCACAATTTATAATCACCTCTAAAGAGATACATGTTTTACTTTAGTTTATTTACAGCTACATGTTGCACAAAGGAGGTTTACTTTGTTTATAAGTATAAAAAAATATATATACAGTGGTACTTCACCTTACGAAATTAATTCGTTCCAGAAGTGGTTTCGTAACGTGAAAAATTCGTAAGTTGAGTAGCTATTTCAATGGGAAAAGCCTGATTCGTTCCAAGGCCCCGATCCAAGTTTTTTTTTTATAGTGTATTTTTTTTTTATAGTGTAACATTGTGTTCTGCGTGTTTCTCACATTTGTCTCTCGTTTAAACACTCAAACCTTCAAAGATTTTCAACAAAATGTATTAACAGTGAAGTGTGGGGGGGAAGCGGGAGGGGGGAGAAGACTGCGCGGACACGTGTGACCCGGCGCGGAGCTGACAGCAGGTCTAGACCAAGGTCTAAACCTGGACTGGACCAGGACTAAACCAGGACTAAACCAGGACTAAACCAGGACTAGACCAGGAGTAAACCAGGACTAGACCAGGTGGATTAAAGCAGCGAGGAGGGGACTGCACGCAGTCTGAGCGCATGAACGAGACCCATGCAAGAGCCGCGGTGGTCTCCTCCTGGTTTAGTCCTGGTTTAGTCCAGACCACCGCTGCTAGACCTCCTCTAGACCTGGTCAGGTCTAGAGGAGGTCTAGGCCACCGCGGCTCTTGCATGGGTCTCGTTCATGCGTTCATGAGCTCAGACTGCGTGCAGTCCCCCCCTCGCTGCTCGCCTCAGCCGTGACTCGAAACGAAACCAGGAAATAGACCGCGCGCAGCGCTTTAATCCACCTGGTCTAGTCCTGGTTTAGTCCTGGTTTAGTCCTGGTCCAGTCCAGGTTTAGACCTTGGTCTAGACCTGCTGTCAGCTCCGCGCCGGTTCATGTCTATCACACGTGTCCGCGCAGTCTTCTCCCCCCTCCCGCTTCCCCCCACACTTGACTATTAATAATTTTGTTGAAAATCTATGAAAGTTTGAGTGTTTAAACGAGAGACAAATGTGAGAAAAGTTTAAATCCAGTCTGAGAAAAGCGTATAATGTGTGGCTGAGCGCGCATTATTTGAATTTTTGAGATTTCGCGTTTCGTAACTTGAAATTTTCATTTGTTGGGTCATTCGTAAGGTGAGGTACCACTGTACTGCAATTTAAGTAGGTGCAATGCATAGGCTGCAATTATTTTGATAAAACAATATTCACTGTTAAAAAAAAAAAAAACTAAATTGTTGGCCCTTTAGTTTTATTTCTGAAATGCATGTATTTCCTGTATTAATTTATCAGTTCATATATTAGTATTCTCTCAAATCTTAATGCTGCTGGAGTTATTTACAATGTGCTATCTAAGTAATAGTGCATCTTTTTCTAAAATCATGCAACATAGTTTTATGTGTGTAGAAATGCCATTATTGACAGCAAATTGTGCAAAATAGTGTAAAATAATGTAAAAAAAATAAATAAATAATGGTACATGCTCTGTAGAAGTGTCTGCTGAAGCTGTAGGTGTGGCCATTGCAGCGCCCCCTACAGACGGAGAAGCCAACTCTGAGCTCATCCGCTTCCTGTCCCATGTCCTGGACCTCAAGAAGAGTCAGATTGCACTGGACAAGGTATGAAAAAACTCAAGGCTTCTAGATAGAGAATATTTACCGTTATGAAAAGTTCCATATCCAAACTTTATATTTTGGTGTGATAGACTTTTCTGAGTTTCAGCGGTATCATAGTTATCAGGCTTTGAATTTTACAAACATTGTGTAGAAAAACGTTTGACACAGGTCCATCTTTTGGTTTAGATCATGTGCTATCAGATAACTTTATTTCAAATACTGGGTTTGTGTTTCTAAAGAAAACTGTCTCATCTTACATTTGAGACTCTGTGTGTCAGTAGACCTGTCACAGTAACACATTTTAAAGTTTGATATATTGCTAAGATGTGAAACTGACACAATGAACCTCAAGCAGATTTATACCATAAAAACTATTCTAAATTGACAATATTGTAAAATAAATAAATAAATAAATAACATGAGCTGCAATAAAGAAATAGATGAATGAAACACCATGAAAGTACTGAGTTTGCAGCTGTAATGAGTCATGTTACTAATTCAACCTTTTAATGGCTTAAATCTTGTCATTTGGTCAAAAAATAACCACAAATTTACCAGTAGTGTAAAGAAAAACTAAACGTGATAAATAAATAAATACTCACGTAAAACTAAATGTACTGCATGAAAAAAATCTACTTAGACCAAAAGTATTTTGCACAGATTATAAGTACTGATTTTGATACAGAATTATATAGCTCCTCCTGGCCAAAAGAGTCAGGTTTGTGGAGATGCAATAAACGATAAACGCAACCAAAACTTCCTATATTACCATATGACATCACAAGGTGGAACAGAGTGTTTTCAGTTTGAGGGAAGAACTCTGCGGAAAAAAAAAAGCAGTATGTTAAACGTGTGTGTGAATGCAACAAAACACAACTCCAGGTTTGTTTGTGATGAGGAAACTACATTAGAACATCAGAAAATAGTGTAAAATTTAAATGTCCCAAATATGTTTACATACAAAAAGTCTTATTTCTATATAAAAACAGTACATGCATAAAGTAAACTTCTCCAAAAAAATAACTCCAGCTTTTATATATTAAACAATAAGCTGGTATAGTATTTATTATGACAAGCCTATGTGAGACTGACAATTACTTTTCCACCTTGAGCTGTACCGATCTGTCAAATGTTGGCATCAAAATACAACTACGATTGTTTTAATAGTTGACTAAACCTCTTTAAAAGCCCCTATAGACAGATGTTGAAAATGAACACTTAAAACACATTAAACACTTGGTCTTAATAACTTAATAATAATGAGTAGAGTCCAGAAAGAAATGTTCAAATGTGTTCACAGAAGTACAGATTTACATAGGACAGGACATATTTCAATGATTTTTATGTGAGCAGATCTGTCCGGACTGTTTTGGTCAGCCTGTAGTTTTAGGTCAAAGGGAAGAGAGTTCCACAGTCTTGAGCCTTTAAAAGAGGACTGTCCAAATGAGGTTTTTAAGCTTTATGTGTTTTCCATATGACTGTAATCCATGTGCATGTTTATCTTTGTGTGTGTTTTGTTTTAGGGCTCCAGATCCAGAGACAAACTGATCAAAGTAGACTCAAGTCTGAGCCCAGAGGAGGTGCTACAGAGGCTTAAACAGGCCATGAGCTGAACACTCAAATATGGACTCGTATAAAACCTTTAATTTTAATGGGAAAATGGAAAAGTAGGAAGGACAGACAAATGGGAATGAAAAGCTGACCCGGTGCAGTTCTTCAATAAAAATCTATGACAATATTATCATCACTGTAGACATTTAAAAACATGGGATCACATTAAAGTAACATGAAGGAAATGTCTTGCCCAAGGACACAAGTATGCAATACCACTACTAGCAGCTGGGAATCAAACCTTAGACCTAATGGGACATAAGCCGTGTCTCAATTCAGTGTGCACAGTTCGGAGTGTGGCTTTAACGCCGCACATGTCATTTCCGGCGCAACAACTGCTGTCCCAACTGTGCATCCATGCACACTTCGCGCAGTCATACACTGCGCGCTACTTCTTCTACGGGAGAAAATGGAGTCGGCGGCTGGATCTGGTAGTTGTGAGACCTGTCCCATTTCGCTGACGCCCATGTGGTCCAGGGAGTGCACTCAGGACTGTGCAAGTATGCACAGTCCAGAGTACCCTTAAAACCACACTCCGAATTGAGACGCAGCTACAGTTTGTGTTAAATGAACGTGTTTTTTTTAAGGCTTTGTGATTCTTAAGATGGACTGTAGATGGTGCTGTGTCTCTTAGGTTTGTTATACTGATGGAGAAGCTTGTATAAACAGAAAAATAAGACAAATCAAACATCTGTCTGTGTATATATATTTTATAGCTAAACAAACAGCATTTCCATGGAAACAAGCAGGAAAAGGCCCTCCTCCTGGCCAAATAAGAGTAAGGTTTGTGGAGATGCAATAAACAAACACAACCAATGACAAAAAATAAATAAAAAAATAAGCTTTCATTTTTGTCTATTTTCATACTAGGGCTTTAACTCTAAATATTAAATAGGATATTCAAAATCCTCTCTGTATTTTTCTGTGTCAAATATGCCAACAAAATTAAGCAAAGAAAATTGGCACTGTGCATTTTAAAGGTCCTGTATTACGCAAAATTGACTTCTGACTTTTACCCGTTATAATGTTGTTACCTCATCCAAAACTACCTGGAGTTGTGTTTTGTTTCATTCACGTTGTTTCATGTTTGCGTAATCTTTTATTAGTCTGTCTACATCTTCAAAGCTCAAAATGCTCTGTTCCACCTTGTGATGTCATGTAGTGGTAGTTTTCCAAGTAAGCAGCTTTTTTTTTTTAACCTTTAGTTCAGTAGAGATTGGCTCTGTTTGAGAGAAGAACTCGGTCTAATTATGCAGTCTTTGTGTGTGAAACGTGTGAATGAAACAAAACACAAAACACCCCTCTGAGGTTGTATAATAATTCAGTCTGTCTTCACAGAGAATGATCACAGTGGCATGTCATTCATTTTCCCATAAAAGCCGAGGACTGGGTGGTTTTCCAGACACAGATTTTAAGTGTAGTAATATTCATTTGTATGAAATTAAATCAAATTTGAAAAACAGGCTGTGCAAAAATGTGTGCACTTTGTCATTTTGTTGCTTTGAATACCTGTAACTAATCAACACAGAATAATTGGAACACAAAATTGGTTTGATGAGCTCATTAAGCCTTCTTAGACAGGTGCATCCAGTCATGACAAAAGGTATTTAAGGTGGCCAAATGCAAGTTTTCTTCGTCTCTTTGACTCTCCCCTGAAGAGTGGCAACATGGGGGCCTCAATACAACTCTCAGATGACCTGAAAACAAAGATTGTTCAGCACCATGGTTTAGGGCAGGGGTCTTCAACGTTTTTCAGGCCAGGGACCCCCAAACAGATGGCGAACTGGGGACCAGGGACCCCCTACGATATATACGGCATAGAATTGTGTTTTATATTAAATTGAGCTTAGTGTCATGTATAAACATTGCTACTCTGTTATGGTACATCCAATACAAGGAAATAATACACAGGTTAATACTGTATTTTACACTATAAAATATAAAATTATATTATTTTAAAGTGAAATCAAAAGATTTCGCGACCCCCCCTAGGGGTCGCGGCCGCCCTGTTGAAGACCTCTGGTTTAGGGGAAGGCTACAGAAAGCTCTCTCAAAGATTTCAACTGTCAGTCTCCACTGTGAGGAACATAGTGAGGAAATGGAAGGCCACAGGCACAGTTCTTGTTAAGGCCAGAAGTGGCAGGCCAAGAAAAATATCAGAGAGGCAAAGATGAAGGATGATCAGAATGGTCAAAAACAACCCACAGACCACCTCCAAAGACCTGCATTGATATGATTTTTCTCTTAAGGTGCCCAAATTTATGCACCAGTCTAATTTTGTTTTGATGCGTATTGCACATTTTCTGTTAAACCTAATTTCACTGCTGAAATATTACTGTGTCCATTAGTTATTTATACATCAAAATGACGTTGTGGACCCAAACACCCAATGATTTATAAATGAAAATAATGGCAATTGTCAAGGGTGCCCAAACTTTTTCATACAACTACGTATATGTTTGTGATGAGGCAACAACATTATAACAGATCAGAAAGTAATGTAATATGGGCCCTTTAACATTTAAATGTCCCCAATATGTGCAATGTCTAAAAAAACAGTACATGCATAAAAATGTTAATACATTTCTTAACATTTATTTAAGTAAACTACAGAAGAAGTTTGAAATTACCATCTCTAAATGTAAGATATGTAAGATTTTTTTTTCTTATACACTTGCAGAGTCTTGCCTTAAATCGACTTTTGTACAATATTATAAGTTATTCATGTGTAACAGCAGTACGTAACCTTTTAAAAGTTCCTTCAGCTCCATATTTAAAGTCACAGTTAAAAGCACACAGCACATACTAAAACTGTACTGGACACTTATGTAATGCGTTTGTCTTGCTTTTAAGTCCTGTGCTGCAATTATTAATAAATGACAATAGAAAAAGTGACATTTTTCCTGGTAACCTGAAACAGCCGGTGCAGCTGTGACGTGATGTTTACAGCAGCTTTAATGGACTGAATTATGCTGAAAAGCGCCCACCTGCTTCCAAAAAACAACCTCGAATCCACAGCAACATTGCTTCTTTACTCACGAAAATATCCACTTCCTGTAGTTGTGGTGTTTATTTGTGAGACGTTAAGTGTCCAGTGCTCTAATGTGTTTTAAAACATTAGACCAGAGTGGGAAAATGACCAAAATCTAATTGAAATTACAATTTGATTGGTTCCAATTAGGGAATGGAAACATAATACATATACATATTTTGACCTAACTTAATCTCCATATTTTATTTTAAAGGCCCTATATTACGCAAAATTGATTCTTGATTGAGCTTTAAGCCATTTCACAATGTTGTTCCCTCCTCAAAAACATACCTGGAGTTGTTTTGTATCATTCACACGTTTGAGTAATCCTTTATTATTAGTCTGTCTACGTCTCCAAGGCTCAAAATGCTCTGTTGTGATGTCATCAAGTGGTAGTTTTCAAGTTTACAGCTGTTTTTACCTCCAGTTGAAATGATCCAAATGATTCTAATGAAGGTGTATGGAGTTTAAAAACACAGTGGAGCACTTCCTGTATTACCACATGAGGTGGAACAGAGTGTTTTCATATGGGAGAAGAACTAATCCTAAATATCCAGGGTTTCTGTGTTAAACGTGTGAATGAAACAAAACAACTTCAGGTCTGTTTGTGATGACACACCTTCACTAGAATCATTTGGATAATTTAATTTCCAGCCTCTGCTGAACTAAAGGAAAACCAAAACTACATGAGATCATTTTATATACCCAATAATAAAAGATGACTCAAACGTGTGAAAGAAACAACACAACTCCAGGGTTTTTTTTTAGGAGGAGGACATTATAACATGGCTTAAAGCTCACAACAATCCAATTAGTGTGATATAGGACCTTTATTGACTTCATATGTTAACATGGTTGTAAGCTCATAAAGTCAGTTAAGCAAAACGTAATCAAAATCAAATCATAATTACTTTTTGAAAAAAAGGACTCTAGATCATTCAAACATCATTTAAATGAATGGGCACAGCTGAGGTCTGATCTATAAAAGCCTCTTGTTTCTGTTTGGTCTCTATTGGTTTGTATGTGAAGTGTATTAAATATGTGAGGCCCATGTTTATCTGTGTGGGCACAACGCACAGATCATGCTGCAGCGACAGATTACATGATTTACTCTGGAGGGACAACAGACCAGTGAGTTATACAGAACAATAGACGCACCAATCTCTCTAGCTCCAATCATATTTGGACATTTGTGCTCATTTAGGTAATCTCTGTTCAGACTTTATCAGAAAGAGATGTAACAGTATTAGGACAGGATAACCACTCTGCCGCAGTAACACAGAAAGAACATGCATATTCCAGTCAGACACATCCAGAGTCTAACTCACAACCAGGCTCCCCATGGAGGCTGCTGTGATGCTGCAGGACCCAGAGGAGGGACACTTCCACTCCTCAAACTGCTCTTACACAGGATCTGCTGACCCTCCCTGACCAGTTGTCCTGTCAAACTGCACTGAGACCTTTGACTGAGACACAAAGGACACCAGTGTTGTATAGTAACGAAGTAATAATACTTCACTACTGTACTTAAGTACATTTTGGGAGACTTTGTACTTTACTTGAGTTTTAAAAAAAAAAGATAACTTTAACTTTTACTTCACTACATTTCCGAATTTAATTGCATACTTTTACTCCGATACATTTTCAATGTGCCGTTTAGTTACTCGTTACAAAAAAACCCTCTACTGACTGAAGGAAGTCAGGACGTGCCTGGGCTTGCTCGCTACTTGCGCATGACAATCAGCCTACACCTGTTGGTTTCATGCAGCTAGTTTAATCAATCAACATCCCTGATGGAAGAGGAGACAGCATCCACGTCGGCTACAAATGAAGGGGGAGCTGACGATGAGCATCCCTGGCCGTACTTAAACACAATGTTCTCTTACGCTGATATGAAGGATTCGTCCTATCGAATGAAGTGCCTCTTGTGCCTTCCAAGAAACGTGGAAATCCTATCTTACAAAAACTCCCCGTCCAACCTCAAGAAACACATCGAGGTAAGTTCTAGATTCATGAAATTGTTAGCGTCTATATTCCAATTTCAGTAACCATAGCATGGACATTCTCAAGGTGAAACCTTGAGCATAACATGTAGAAATGAACTTTGTGTGACATTGTTTCGGTTACACAAAGCGTATTTGACGCTTTTTCGGCTCAAGGGAAGACATAGCTGTAGGCTAAGTGTAACGAATGAGAAAGGGCACACGAGTTCAAAAGGACAAAAAATAACATTAACATGTGCCTACTTTTAAAAATGTAAACAAGCGCTGTGTGTTTGTGCTATCTAAGTAACAAAGCGAGGGTTAGCTTCAGACTGCCTTTTCTTGATACTTTTACTTGTACTTTTACTTACACTACTTGAGTACATTTATTTTTACATTACTTGTCGTACTTAAGTACAAGAAGTTTAAGACTTTTAGTCAAGTAACATTTCAGTCAGTGACTTCGACTTTTACCAAAGTCATTTTTGGGAGAGGTACCTATACTTTTACTTGAGTTTGATTTTCCAGTACTTTATACAACACTGAAGGACACTGAGAAGCGCAGTGGAAATGCTGCTGCGGCAAAACTTCCATTAGGATCAACGCAAACATGGTCGGGGGTGGGGGTGCACTCACATCCATAGAAGGCTCTAAATGAGCATGTTAAGTGAGCAACCCCATTGAAGAACTTAACCCCCCAGAGCCCCTACAACCAAAAATGTCATCTGCTGCCCTGCTCCCAACCTACTTACTGAGAGACAGGATACCCACTCTGCCACAGTAACACAGGAAGAACATGCACACTCCGCTCAGAGAGATCAGATGTGAAGGAACGCTATAAACCGTTAAAAGCAAAAAAAAAAAAAGTTTAAAATTGCAAGCAGAAGTTGATTCAAGAAGAACTTAAGTCCACAATCTCAGACCATTGCAAGAGGAAAAATCATCATTACAGCCCTGCTGTAAATGTTTGTCTAAAGAGCAAACTTAAACTACAAAGCAACTAATGAGAGTTATATAAATGAAGTTATTACCTGATGGTTCTCAGTTTGTTTTATCATCACCACACACAGTCTCACGCACGACCCTGCTCAAAACTTGAGAGCCCTGATAACTATGTCTTTTGTCATTGCCTTTGACTAGGAAGAACTTTGGATTTTAGCAGACAAAACTCTGAATCTATGTCATTGTATTTCATATCCTGTACAAGACCACAGACAACATATTCATAGGCGTCCAGTGACTTATAGGCTCGCAATTTCTCCCTCGTGTACACACTGGGTTTCTCTATTAAATAAGTATAAATATCTGGCCACTGTATATTAGGCCATTTGCTAACATCATCCATCGCATTAGGATCTGGCAGTCGGACACCATTTGCCAAAGTCAGCTTGTTGAGGTAACGATCTTTTGACGAAAGTCCCTTTGCATAGATTGACGAGTAGCGGAGTTCTGCCATGCTTCTGTTGCCAGCTGCGCGCGCAACCGCGCCTACGTCATCTTTGTTTACTAACAGAAAAAGGGTCTATTGAATCATTTTGTAGAAAGTGCTGATTTGCTTTGTTTAGTAATGTATTCATTATTCCAGATACAGTGGTACCTCACCTTACGAAAGACCCTACATACGAAAAATCCAAGTTACGAAACACCTTCACGTAAAATTTTGGTCTCTAAATACGAAAGAAAGTTCAAGTTACGAAACGCGAAATCTCAAAAATTCTAATAATGTGCGCTCAGCCACACACATTATACGCTTTTCTCAGACTGGATTTAAACTTTTCTCACATTTGTCTCTCGTTTAAACACTCAAACTTTCATAGATTTTCAACAAAATGTATTAATAGTGAAGTGTGGGGGGAAGGGGGAGGGCGGTGTGTGTGCGCGCGGACACATGTGTGATAGCGCAGCATGACCCGGCGTGGGGCTGTGAGCACGAGACCCGTGCTCAAACCGTGCCTCCTCTAGACCAGGTCTAAACCAGGTCTAAACCAGGATTAAACCACCGCGGCTCTTGCCTGCGTTCGTTCATGCGCTCAGACTGCGTGCGGTCCCGAGGGGAGGCACATCCCCTCCCCTCCTCGCTGCTCGCCTCAGCCGTGACTCGTGAGGTACACCGGCAGAGCTAACACGAAACTAGGAAATAGACCCGCACGCGGTGGTTTAATCCTGGTTTAGACCTGGTTTAGATCTGGTTTAGACCTAGTTTAGACCTGGTCTAGAGGAGGCACGGTTTGAGCACGGGTCTCGTGCTCGCAGCCCCGCGCCGGGTCATGCTGCGCTATCACACACGTGTCCGCGCGCACACTTCTCCCCCCTCCCCCTTCCCCCCACGCACGCAGTTGCTGCTCGCCTCAGCCGTGACTCGTGAGGTACACCGGTGCTGCTGCTAATAGCAGAGCTAGCACGAAACCAGGAAATAGACCCGCACGCGGCGCTTTAATCCACCTGGTCTAGACCTGGTTTAGTCCAGGTTTAGACCTTGTTTAGACCTTGGTCTAGACCTGGTTTATTCCACGTTTAGTCCTGGGTCTACAGTCTCTTAGCCAATCAGGACGCAGAACACAATGTTACACTATAAAAAAAGTTACACTATAAAATAAACCTTGGAACGAATCAGGCTTTTTCCATTGAAATAGCTACTCAACTTACGAAAAATTCACGTTACGAAACCACTTCTGGAACGAATTAATTTCATAAGGTGAGGTTCCACTGTAATGCATTTGTGTGGACAGAAGTTATATTTATAGCCTAATTTCCATGGCAACGATGCTTGCTGATAAAAGGCACATAATTTTAAACAAAGTTTAACAACTTTTTAATTACATCTCAGCAAGAATGAAAGACCTCCAATCTCATTAAAGACATACAGGGATGTCCCCTTATAGGGATAAAGTATCACATGGAGTCAGGGCTTCGAATGCATTGTCTGATCCATTTGATCTTAAACATCTCATTTAAATCAGAGAAATCAAATAATTTGAGGTCTGACTCGTTGGGCCTGGTCAGCACTGCTCTTTTGATATAATGGAGTTTGTGTTTCCAGACAAAGTCTGTAATAGATTTGTTGATATCGTCAAATATGTTGTCTCTCACATTCAGAAATAAGGCTAGATAGACAAACACTTCAGCTTTTGTTCATGAAACCCTACCCCAAATTGAGATATGTCTTTGTAACCATAGATAAAAATATTTTTTTTGTTGGGAGAGAAGTTTAGCTGCTGATGCTCATTTTCATGTTTGCGTTTATAAATACCCAAATACTTGACCCTGTTTTTCACCTCCACATTGCATACAACAGATTCCTTACACTCATATAGACATAATCATTCACATTTAGACCTGTTCAGTCTCAGGCCTGAGATTTCAGAAAATGTTTGTACCATGCTAAGCGCTGTCTCGACCTGGTGTGTATCTTGCAGGAAGAGGACGCTGTCGTCTGCTACAGGTGTCTGAATTTCAGACATAATAATCACTTTAATTAACCTATTTAATTAATAAAACTTTTAAAAGGAAAACTTAGGACCACCAAAACAAAAATCACCTGGTTATATTATCACACCATTATCAGTATTTATTATTCTATATTTTTACTCTTTAATCTCCTTGCCGTCTATGTTGGCTCTGGCCCCAATGAAGTAGGCCTGTTTCCCCTTCCTTTCATGCAGAGTGAATCTGGGGCCACAGGGCATTTCATGTCTCTATGTCCTTGGATAGTTAGTCATAGTTAGTCATAGTTTGCTTTATTGTCGAAAACAATCATGTACATGTACATAGAGTGAATTTGAAATTTCGTTTCCCCACTAACCAGGCAGGACAGTGATAGAGTGGGTAGGGGAGGGGCCGCTGCACATGCGCGCGCCGCCGACTGGGAGATGCAGAGTAGAAAGATGCAATACACTCAGTGACAATTTGACAACATGTAATGACAGAAAAACAATTGGAGATATAACATACAGTGATCTTTTTCTTTGGCAACATAAGGAAGGGGTGTGGGGGGATCAGATTGGAAATCAATTAAATTGATTGAACCGAGAGCAGAGATCTTTCTAAAAGACAGGGAACATTTTACTCAATCATGTCAGTGTCAGTGTGCCAAATAGTGTGTGCCATGTTTATGTAGAGTCCAGATAACAAGCCACATCTGTGGCCTTGGAGTGTTCTTGCAGGGAGGCGAAGTCAAAACACAGATAACTGTTGGAGACAGATTTTCACAGGGATAATTTGCATAATTTGCAAAGGGATTAATTTAGCATGATGAAATACATTTTTAGAGACCCAGGTGAACAATTTAGATTGAGCTTGGGTTTTGCCAGACCCCCATCTTCTTCATATCGCCATGAAGGTTCATGAGAGATCTCATTAGTTCCTCTTGGCGCACAGACTGCGCTGCGTTGGCTTTACACAGTTCTGTAACCATGCCCGTGATGATATCCAAACGCCGAGATGTTTCCGTCGGTTGAAATCCTTCCAAAAGGTCCTCAACCTGTACCACTTTCTGATGTAATTCTTTCACGAGATCTCCCACGGCTTCACAGTGGCTCGAAATTGCTGCAGACAGCTTGGGGGACTCTTTACTTGCTGCCAGCTTACAAATTTTGCGATAGATCATGGACAATCCCAGGCCAATTAACAGATGTCCAGCTATCAGAAATCCGAATACGTAAATATCCTCCACATCCTCCAGGTACATTTGTGCCAAACATACGACTTGCCACGCACGATACGAGTCCCTCGCATATCCAGCAGCAAAAGTACCATCCGGACACACCGCTTCTCCCGGAGCGGCACTCCTCCGTGAAAAAAATGTCAGATCCTCTGCAAAACATATTCTTTTAGCTCTTAGAAAGTCAGAGTTCTTGGCCTCCAGATCTTCTCCTTGGTCCTTCTAGAGATGAATCGGATCAGAGTGGGTCTGGGTCGGTTCCATTCATCCCTTTTCCTCCCAGACAGATGTTAATGAAGATCTGCAGGGAGTTTGCTGTCTCCGGGGCCACAGAGCTGCAAATGTCCACCACTTTCCTCTTCAGGTGCTCACCCTCCTTCTCTAGAACGCCATACAGATGAAGATTTCAGCCAAGTGGTTGTAGTGCTCCTGATCATTGACTTGAGGTCATCTGCTGAACAGTCTGCACCTCCTCTTTCAGATCCTCCACATTATGTGTGTATCTGCTCCTTCTTAGCATTGATGTCACAAATTGACTTGTCATTTCTATCTATTCTTGAAAGAAGGACATCAGTGCTTTCACAAATTCTTCAGAATGTTCACTTGCATATCCTCAAAGATAAGTTCAGTTTGACCTTTTTTCGGCTCTGGAGTGGAAGATGCAGATGGTAATGAGAATTCGGTGCTCGTGGCTTCCATTGTGGCATACTACATGTGGAATTCTGTAACAACATTGTTCATATTAGTTTCCATTCTTTCATTGTGGTTGAGATTGGGAATATTCCTGCGTTCCATAATTTTCACCCGTCCATGTTTCTCTGCCATTCTTCTCTTCAGAACAGTGCATGGTGGGCCTCATTTTGTCCAGTTCAAAAGTAACAATCTGAGGATCCAAGAGTCGTCCACGACTGTGCCTGTCCTTTGCTCTGGGATAATTCATCCAAAAGTGTTAATTATACTATACTCTCCATTGGGTCCTTGAGGGTTCATGGGAGTTTGCCCAACTAGTCCACATGTGCTTTGTGGATCTGGAGAAAGCATTTGTCCTGTGGAGAGTGCTCTGGGAGTATGGGGTCCAGGGCTTTTTGCTAAGGGCTGTCCGGTCCCTGTATGACCGGAGCAGGAGCAGTGTTCGCATTGCCGGTAGTAAGTCGGACCTGTTCCCGGTGCATATTGGACTCCGCCAGGGCCGCCCTTTGCCCGGCCCTGTGATGCGGCCCTGGTTCTGTTCATAGTATTTATGGACAGAATTTCTAGGCGCAGTCAGGGGCCGGAGGGGATCCGGTTTAGAGACCACAGGATCTCATCTCTGCTGTTTGCAGATTATGTGGCTTCATCAGACCGGGACCTCCAATGTGCACTGGGGCGGTTTGCAGCTGAATGTGAAGTGGCTTGGATGAGGATCAGCTCCTCCAAATTTGAGGCCATGGTTCTTGACTGGACAAAGGTAGCTTGCTCTCTCCGGGTGGGTGGAGAGTCCCTGCCTCAGGTGGAGGAGTTCAAGTATCTTGGGGTCTTGTTCTCGAGTGAGGGGAGGATGGAGTGTGAGATTGACAGGCGGATCGGTGCAGCGTCAGCAGTGATGTAGTCGCTGTACCGAACTGTTGTGGTGAAGAGGGAGCTGAGCTGAAAGGCAAAGCTCTCGATTTACCGTCGATCTACGTTCCTCCCCTCACCTATGGTCATGAGCTTTGGGTAATTACCGAAAGGACGAGATCGCAGATTCAAGCGGCCGAAATTAGTTTCCTCTGCAGAGTGGCTGGGCACTCCCTTAGAGATAGGGTGAGGAGCTCAGTCCCATGGGAAGAGCTCAGAGTAGAGTCGCTGCTCCTTCAAGTCAAGAGGAGCAGCTGAGGTGGCTCGGGCATCTGTTCTGGATGCCTCCCGGACGCCTCCCTCGGGAGGTGTTCCGGGCATGTCCCACCAGGAGGAGGCCCTGGGGAAGACCCAGGACACGCTGGCCTGGGAATGCCTTGGGGTCTCCCTGGAGTACCTGGAGGAAGTGCCTGGGGTGAAGGAACTCTGGGAATCCCTGCTTAGACTGTTGGCCCTGTGACGCAGCCCCGGATAAGATGAAGAACATGGATGGCTGGATGGTTTAGCTACATGCATGCCAAACACAGGTGGGCGTTATCTTGCCATGGTGGCTTACATCCATCCAAGCAGGGACTAGTGATGTCTACATCTTTACACCTCAAAATGGTCTGTTCCACTTTGTGATGTCATGTAGTGGTGGTTTTCAATTTAGCAGGCACCTTTTATCTTTTAGGTCTTCCATTTGAGAGAAGAGCTCAGCCTAAATCTGCAGGATTTGTGTGTTAAATGTGTGAATGAAACAAAACACAACTCCAGGTCTGTTTATGATTGATTCACCTCTGCTTCTTTATCTCATCCCTGAGCAAAATAAACAGTTTTACTTTTATTTATAGTCCGATCCAATTCAGGCTCAGCTGTTACTATGCTTGAGTGAGAGATTCATGAAAGAGTGTTTTCATGTCTTTTTGTTATTATTGTAAGTATTAAGGCTGCATGCTGCGTTCACAACAGTTATGAGAATTAAAAATAGTGTAATTTGAAATATAAAAGAGAGATTTTTTTAAAGAAATAGAGCATGTTTTGTATCGATGTGGTGAAAAACAGAGAGATATTTGATTAATGTTTTAGGTTTAAAATAAGTCAAATAATAAAAATGCACTGAATTTATATAATGCTTCTCTGGCCAGTCACTCTTCATACACAGTTATTGTTATGGCGACAGCTGCCTTGGGGTAAATGTCTTGCCCAATGACACAACCACAATGACTCTCTGGGATCAAACTGACCACCTCCCTTTTCTATGGTGACCGTCTACACCCGAGACATCATCAAGACAGTAAACTCACTTTTTGGTTTCACTCAGAACTTGCTTTTGAAATGAGGAATACATAAATGAAAAACTGTTTCACTGTAGAGAGGTTGTGGGTTAGACTCCTGATCTAAGAGTGGAGAGGTTAGTTTTTATCTCACTTCTTTGCCTAATCCTCCACAATGGAACTCTCCTCTAATGACGGCATATTTGGAACCATGGATATCTTTGGACATCTTTTAATTGGGCCTTTTCTAATGAGTCCCAACTTAAATCTGCTGATGTGAAACCAGGAAGTACTTTCAAATTGTGCAAAGTGAGTTTAAATTGGAAAAACACTTTAATTACTGTAATAAGTCACCAGTAAACTTCAAACTCTCCAAACTCTGCATGACTCAAGAGTATCCACTGACAAAAGGAAACTAAAACTGGTAACACTTTAATAATAATGCCCCTTTAATTAGTCTTAATGAAGCATGAACAAAGCCTTAAATCATAATGAACTCATGTTTTATTGGCTGATGAAGGGGTTAGGGTATATAGTGATCTTAGACTGTATATATAAGTGAACATAGATACCCTGCTGCCACCTTCCAAATAGGCTCCATTGGCTCTGGCTTTGTATTCATGTTGTATTGAAAAATCGTCTCGCCTCTCTCTGTATCTGCTGCTGTCAGACTCCTCTTTTCTTTTTTTTTTGGCCAGCCTCAATGAGCTTTATTTGACTGGAGCCATATGGGTGACGTCACACTCCCTTAGTCCACTTCTATATACAGTATATGGTAGTGACTAAGCCTGAATCTCTTTCAATAAACTGGTTCATTATGAGTTAAGTCTCTGCTCATACTCTATTAAGAATAGTCTTTATAAAGTGTTACCCTAAAACTAAAAGTGTATATATTGCATATTAGTGATGATTTTTCATTACATAATTGGGTACTACAGATAACTTTTGCTCCATTAAGTGTCCCTTCCTCTCAGAGCAGACTCTTTAGTTGAGTTTATGTTTCTTAAATCCTGCAGCTTTAAACTCCAGGATTTGTGATTCACAGATGTGACATGTAAGGCTTAGCTCCTCGGCCAAACATCTTTCTCTCAGACAGAGCTGAGCCTCAGGCTAAAAACTGCAACTTAAACACACATTTGTTACATTAAGCTGTCAGAGCACAGGAGCCAGAGCTACCCTGGGACACACTCACTGACACACACATGGGTGGCAGTCTGTGCCAAGGGCCTACTGGATACACACCCATTATACAGACACGTGAGGCTGATTCACTGCCATATGAACAAGGGAGAGCAGGATTAGAACCGTCAAACGTCTGGTGATGGGGCAGTCATTCGACCTCCTGCATGTTAAAGGTGCACTGTGCATCTGTTTGTTTGGGTGGTCAATACTGGTTCTTATGTTCCACATCCAGCATCCAACTTCATCTTACATCTTACATGAGTTGTCATGGTGATAGATACATTTAATGTTATACTGTCCAAAATTCCAGATAAATCAATAACATGTCTATGAAGACTTCCTAACAGAAAAGTGACATAGTGAAGCTTTAACTTTAAACTACGTCCATGTGATTGTTTCGTGCTGCTCATAGACTGTATACAGTCCGTGGTCCTGCTGCAGAGCAAGCTCAAGTAAACAGAGATCACCTGACAGAAGCACCCTCTTTGACAAAACTTCACAAAGTAAATCTGGAGCCGTCTCCTGTCTCCATGTTCCGTTCATGTCTAAGCAAACATGGCTGCTTATAAAATTCTCCGCATTTGACCCAACCATACACTGCAGCTCCAGATCTTAGACCTGGCCAAGAACACTGTAATACAGGGAGAACATGCAAACTCCTCACCCACAGGCCCAAGAATCCCACCAGAGACCTGCTGTAACTTAAGAGTGGCACATACTTGTATCTTTTTTCATCAGTAGCTCTTGTTTATGAACAGATTAAACATGAAGAGATTAAACATCATTTTGAAAGTGTCATATTCCGTGTTTTGGCAGATCTGCGGAAGTGGGCTTCACGCGTCCTGACAGCCGTGACACAGCTCAGCAGATTTAACTTCAGCGCATGGAGTTTATGGAGTCTGAGCTTTTCAAATGACTCAAATCCAAATGAAACCATCTTTATCACTGAATTATCTACAAACTTAGAGAAATCCTCTCCTAATGACCGCTCTCTCCCTCCTCTCCTCTCTATCTCTCCCTTTCCCTCTGCTCTCTCTGTCCATGTTTAAACAGAACAGAAGTGTCCAGAGAAAAGTCTGTGCATTTTCAAAGGAGCTCCTCAGCTCTCATCAGCAGTGTAACACCACAGTTCTATGTTACAGGCAGTGGCGGCTGGCCGATAGGGGGCGCTTGGGCGCCGCCCTTCCCAAAGAGGAGAGGAAAAATATAAAATGTATAATACTACTCTTTTTTTTTTTTTTTTAATCAATTAATTATTTGTGTGTCTCTACATGTAATCTGAATTATTCAAACAACATTTCCACCAAATGACTCTTATTCAACAGTGAATTTCCACCGACATAGTCGTATAGACCCCTTTACAGTTAGTAAACAGACGTGACGTCACTGGCATGTGCGCGCATTGTTGACTCAGAATCAACCATGGCGGACCATAGCGGAGTATCTGAACGATAGGGAGAGCTACATTCAAAAGCTCACGTTGAGCAACGGAGTTCGACTACCAGATCCTTATGCGATCACGGAGTGGCAGTACGACCGCAGAAAGTGGCCAGATTTACAGTGGACAGATATCCACTGTTATTTAGTGGAGAAGCCCAGCGTGTATACAAGAGAGAAAGTGCACGCATACAAATCCATGGATGCCTACCAGTTTGCCGTGTGTGGCCATGTACAGGAGGTAAAATGCCACGATATCGATGGGGAGTCAAAGAGAAGGCCACAAGACGCTTGGGCTATCATCAACACTATCATCAAACTACGTTCTGACCGCAAACTGCACTTGCGTTGCGGGGTAAGTAACATACTACGACTTAATTCACGAGTCACAGATGTGATCTCAGTCATGTCAAATGCCATTTATGATGGTCATGCGAAAACTTATCATGCATTTTAACAAAGTTATTCGTGTTCGTTGACATGTGTCTGTTGTAGAGGTTACCCGGTTAATATGTCTGTGAGCTTTGCGGTGTCCTGTGCTTGCTAGTTAATCAGCATGATTAAACACCATTGAACACCTGGGAAAATTACCCTAAACAAGCAGCAGGTGTTCACTTGTGTACGTCAGTTGAATGATATGAACTATCATTTATTCCATCTGTTTCTCTTTATTCGAGTTCTTCTCTTCTATATCTTCGCTGGGGTTTTATGGCAGCAGTGGCTTTGTTTTGAGTCAGCACTGCGCACGCATTCAGTGATGACGTAGCTTTGAAACTGGTCTATTGTTTGTCTTCTTGGGGCTTTGCATGGAAAATTAAAAAAAAAAAAAAGATTCCTATCAGCCTATCAGCATCGCCGAATAAAATGGTTTTGGGGCGCCATAAATTGCGCACCTACTACAGAAAGTTTGGATCGCTATTCGCCCTGTCCCAGACTGATTAGTCACATGACAGGCGTATAGACGTATTAATTCCCAGGGAATACGCGGATTAATTATTGTGAAAGGACATCTGAATTATTGTTTTTAATTTATTTATTTTCTGTGCCATCTGTGATAAGATAATCACAAGCAAGCTACCTGAATTTCCCTGCCGCTGCCTACGACTTCTCAACGCGCCAGTGGCTGAGGAGCCACAATACCTTTTTCCTGTTTGTTTGCCATTGCGGTGAAGGAGCCAGTTCCCTACCCAAGCTACGAACCAGGCCTGCAACGGTAGAACTGGGGGTTGGAGAATTGACTATATTTGAATGTTTTGCCGGCTATAGGATAAATTGTTTATTTGGGCCCATTAGAATATTGTGAAACATTTTGTGTTGAGGTTTACCCTTGAGATGTTCATCTAAGAGAAGTGACTTTATTGATCTCACAATGGAGAAATTCTTCTCTGCATTTAATCCATCCTGTTATCAGGAGCAGTGGGCAGCACATTACTGCGCCCAGGGACCATCTCCATGATCTTCTTGCTTCGGTTTGATCAGGACCTAAGCTGGAGGATTTTAAACCAGAGTGCCCGGAGGAAACCCACCCAGACACGGGGAGAACATGCAAACTCCACACAGAAAGGCCTGGGCGACCCGGGGAACAAACCCGGAACCTTCTTGCTTTGAAGCATGAGCGCTACCCACTCAGCCACTGTGCCGCCTAAATGCTTGAAAGCACTTTTTTTCATTAGATGTAATATAGTTCATATTTACTCATAACTTTGTTGTGGTCATTGAGTGTCATGTTTGTTTGAGGTTAACTTTAAACACAAGACATATAGTACAAAAGTAGTTCATTTAAGAGTTTACTCACATTATACTAATAAGAACCATTTCATGTGTACCGTGCATTTTAATAGCCATAATACTGTAGTAAAAGGTGTAACCACACTAGTATAAATGTGTAATAAGAACTCAGGTTAGTCTCTCTCACATCACAAACACAATAATAGGCAGGGAAATCTATTGGCACATCAGCCCCACCAAGATTTTTTTTCACCAGCCGCCACTGGCTACAGGAAAAATGATTCTTCACTGGTGAACACAGTTTCACTCTCTGGTCCAAAGTGAAAGTGAGCCGTGCTGGTGTGAGCTGGGCTTCTCTTTACGTGTCTCTGTTATTGTTTTTCTCTGACGGCGTCGGGGTCAGCAGCGTTGCTGTGGTCATTTATCTGCTATAACATGTGTCCCAAACAAACAAACCCCACGGATCAAACTCGACACTTGACGTCAAAGCCGTGACGTGGTCCTCGTGCGGCTGAGGAGCAGGAGGGGGGGCTTCAAAGCTCCGCGCGGAGCAGAGCGCGTGGGTCTAACTTCTCCTGCACGAGACTGAGCTGCAGCTTCTCTGTCCACCGGTCCACTGACCCCTGTCTTCACCTGTCCAGAGACACCTGCTGTCTTCACCTGTCCAGAGACACCTGCTGTCCTGCTGTCTTCACCTGTCCAGAGACACCTGTCTTTACCTGTCCAGAGACACCTGTCTTCACCTGTCCAGAGACACCTGCTGTCTTCACCTGTCCAGAGACACCTGTCTTCACCTGTCCGATGTGGGTGCGCGTTGTTCTGTGCGCGGGGCTGCTGTGCGCGCTATGGCGCACTGGACGCGCAGAGACCGAGAGGGACGAGAGAGACGCACTGAACCTGCGCTACAACAACAGACTGGTGAGCGAAGACAACTGCACACTTTATCATGTATTTTATAGATCATTTGGAATGGGAAAGGACAAAACAGCAGAAGTTTTAGTTTACGGTGGGAGACAATAATCAGACTGTTTCAGTTTGTTCTGTTCAATCAAAATGTTCTGAACTGAAGAAAGTTAAAACTAATAAATGACCTGCGTGAAAAGTCCCTCAGTCGTCCAGTGATAATAAATGACCTGTGACAGTTATTAGATTTAAAAAGAGCATTATATATATATATATATATATATATATATATATATATATATATATATATATATATATATATATATATATATATATATATATATATACAGTGAGGAAAATAAGTATTTGAACACATATTTTCAAATGT
Organism: Paratrypauchen microcephalus; assembly: GCA_036785185.1. Lineage (NCBI taxonomy): Eukaryota > Metazoa > Chordata > Actinopteri > Gobiiformes > Gobiidae > Paratrypauchen > Paratrypauchen microcephalus. The sequence goes on along the minus strand of JAVJIX010000255.1, from coordinate 140,385 downwards.
GATGAAATATTAGTGGCACCCACTGTACCCCTTAAACTTCAACCATCCACAATTCACGTGATTTGAGTGAAAAGTTCAAATAGTCTCCGGGACACAGTGGTTCACGTGTAAACACAGAGTGACTCATTATAACACTTTAGACTGTTTATCCTGACATGCTTCTGATGCCTGTGCATGTGTGCTGTGTACTGTGTGTGTGCTGTGTGTGTTGTGTGTGTTGTGTGTGCTGTGTGTGTTGTGTGCTGTGTGTTGTGTGTGTTGTGTACTGTGTGTGTTGTGTACTGTGTGTGTGCTGTGTGTTGTGTGTGTTGTTGTCTTTCAGTTGGGTGACCTGCAGGAGGTGTTGGAGAAGCTGCAGACAAAGAGGATCAGCCCCTGGGAGAAGAAGTACGGACAGGTCCCCTCTGTGAGTGTCACCCATGGGTGATAGTGACAACATGCACAGTTTATGGGTGACACAGGTTTGACGTTTGCTCTGTAGCTTTCAGTAGCTCACTGGACGAAAAAGGTTGGAGATCCCTGGCCTATTCTAATTTTACATGTTCAAAATATTTGTATTGTGTCAGCATTTCTTCAGAGTTACTCCAGTAAATGGAAGTGATGACTGCTCTCACACAGTACTGCTGACGTCACATGCAGTATTATTATGTTAGTCATGAATATCAGATGATAGGACAAATTATGTACAACATTTACTGACTATAAAGAAATAACCTACAGTCTATGGGCCTATCACATTTTTTGAAAATGCAAAATTACAACATCACGTTTGAGTTAACCTTTATTTAGTATGTATATTTATATATTTGTATATTTATTTCGTCTTGCTGTTCGAGTGTGTCCGATTAGTAGAACATTAATAGTATCGTGTGTATTGAGCTCTCAACCTATTGTGTTTAAACTGTGACTGATTCTTAAAACATGAATAAAAGCATGTGTATTAATCCTTGTGTCTCCAGTGTGACCTGGGGGAGCACTGCGCCGTGCGTAAAGGCGCACGGATCGGCCGCATGTGTGACTGTCCGCAGGGCGCCTTCTGCAACTTCTTCCTCCTCAAGTGTCTATGATCTAGCGCCCCCTAGAGTCTATTTTCAAACCTGTACCATGATCTGTACATACAGCTGTGTAATAAAGTCTTGTAATATATCAGTGTGAAATAAAGTTTTTGTCATGAATGCATTTGATTTGGGTGTAAGCTTGTGATGGCCTCTCCGCGGAGTACCTCAGATCTGACCCTCATCTGTTCTTTCATAAAAAATAACTAAAAAAATAAATATATAAAATAAAGTCATGCCCAAAATACTTTCCAAAGAAAAGGTGCCCACTGCATTATTGATTATTGAAAGGGTCCAAGTCACTATTATGTTCTAATGTCATTTCCTCATCATAAACACACCGGGAGTTCTGTTTTGTTTCATTCACACTGAACACACAAACCCTGCAGATTTAGGCTGAGTACTTCTCTCAAATTGAACATTCTGTTCCACCTTGTGATGTCATGTTGTAATACAGGAAGTGCTCCACTGTGTTTCTAAACTCCATACACCTTCACTAGAATCATCTTCAGAATTTCAGCCCTGGAATTGAACTAAAGGTGATGATGCCAACTTGAAAACTACCACTATATAACTTCACAAGGTGGAGCAGAGCATTTTGATCTTAACAGACTAATAATAAAGATTTACTGATGCAGGATTTGTGATAAACATGTGTAAATAAAACAAAATGACTCCAGGTTTGTTTTTGAAGAGATAACATTTTAACATGGCTTAAAGCTCACAAGATACAGGACCTTTAAATGAAAACTGATGAAATGTATGATCACAAACATGTCATTTTAATTACTCGATAACTCAAAAATTCTCATCACGTTGTGATGTGGCCACCAGTAAAAAGAAAAATGTAGTTTAGTGTCACATATCCAAGAACTTGTGACCAAAAGCCTCATTTCTCCAACAAAAAACAAAGGTTCTTTAAAAATCAACTCTACCGCAGCATTTCTCCATCACCTTCAGATTATCCAAGTTATTTACTTGATTAAATTCTATGTGAACATTTCAAGAAGACAGCACATCAATATTCAAGTCAAAGAAGTGTTCCAGATTTATTGTCACCATGTACTTGGCTGATGACCCAAATTCACAATCACATGCAAATTACAAGTGATAGTCGACCAAGATAATAAAAATCTGAAAATGAACTGAAAATGTACATCTGCACATTAAATGGTCCAGTTAAGTTCAAAAGATCCTCACATTTTAATAACTTAGAAATACAAATGTTATGTACAAGGCAGAAATGGCCAAAAACGATCAGAGCCAATCACATTTTTCTCCCGTTTTATTGTTTCCCAGTGAGTCTAACGCTACAAAACAAACAGATAAGATGAAAAAGGGAAAGTGAAGAGCAGCAGTGGTTTTTAAAGGATTTTATTAAGAACACAGATAGACTAAACTCCTCGTGGCTGCTTGAAGTTCATCCCGACGGTGGGCTGTGTTACCTGCAGGTTCGAGAGGCTGCCAAAGTCCTGCAAGAGAAACAAGAAAACATGAGTGACGCCTGGGATGGAGACTTCATTTATAAATAAATGATCGATGGCTCAGTTAGGAGACGTTTCAACTTTAAAAAACATTTTAGAATGGTAAACAGTCACATTTTATACAGCGCCTTTCCACCTTCAAGGCTCAAATCCCTTTACATCAAGGAACCACCCACACACGGTGGGGTGGGTCAAGTGTCTTGCCCAAGAACACAAAAACAGTATTCAGTGGGAGCTGGAATTGCACCAACCTGTGGGTCAGTGGATCTGACTCAACCAATGTTTATGTCGAGAGCGGGATTTGAGGACAAACACCGCTACTGTCATTTCCTGATTCTATTATCTGCCATTCCGTCTGAATGACATCACTCTTCGTGCATATTAAATGCCGCCCATGTGCTAGTTCAAATACGACCGATTTAAAGCAAAGTAAAAAGGGGCAGGGCTCGTCATTTTCATGGAAGTAAAATGTGTTTTGCCCCAGTGCAGATATATCAGCTCTTACTGTGGTTCCTGTATCCAATTCTAAAGCATTTAGCCCCAGCACAAAGAAACACTGGTGCACTTTCAGAATGGTACAGGAATCAGTTGTGGAAAAACTCATTGCAGTCAATATTCAGAATTTAGGATGTTTAAAGGGATATGCCACCCCCAGGTCAAACTTGGGCATCTCCCCACAGTCCAGAGACTAAAATAAGTGATGGAAAGCGTTTTCCTGGTCACCCAGCCATTGTCCGAGTCTGTCAGCACTGACCGCCGCGCGCAGCTGCAGCTACTCCGCGTTAGACTGGAGGCCAACGTCGCCAGAGAAAGATTTCGGCCAAAAGGAATTAATTTGCTCGATGCTTTTCCCAATTACTTTCTGTGTAGTGCGCATTCATAGAGTGCAAATAAATGTGCAAATCAACACGAAGAGCTTGACTTGGTCATTTTGGGTGGGAACTATTTTTCAGCGCGGAAAAACAGAGCCGAAGCACACACCACGCTGCGTAACAGGGGAACTCCCAACGTGTTGCGTAACAGGGATTCCCCTGTGTGCTTCGGCTGTTTTTCCGCACTGTAAAATAGTTCCCACCCCAAAATGACCAAGTCAAGCTCTCAGTGTTGATTTGCACATTTATTTGCACTCGATATGAATGCGCACTACACAAAGTAATTGGGAAAAGCATCAAGCAAATTAATTCCTTTTGGCCGAACTCTCTCTCTGGCGACGTTAGCTTCCAGTCTAACGCGGAGTAGCTGCAGCTGCGCGCGGCGGTCAGTGCTGACAGACTCGGACAATGGCTGGGTGACCAGGAAAATGCTTTCCATCACTTATTTTAGTCTCTGGACTGTGGGGAGATGCCCAAGTTTGACCTGGGGGTGGCATATCCCTTTAAGGAAAGAATGGCTCTGGGTTGCTGCAAACTGTTCAAAATGAGCCATTTAGTTTCAGTTTTATCTGAAACATAAAACATAAAAACAGGTACAGGTCTTTACTAGAATCCTTCTGCGGTTAGTGTCCTCATCCGTTAAATAGTGAGTCAGTGCTTTAAATGTGTGAGTGCCACAGGGTGTGAGGGCACGGATCCCTCACACACAGGGAAAGGCTCTCAGACTCATGTCCCTGCATTATCAATGACCTGGAGACAAACTCCACAGACACTTTCGATACAGGGCACAGCAGACACAGCGAGCTTCATTTACAACAGCATTTTCCTTTTGTTCCAAAGGGGGTTAGGACAAAGCCCAATTTACACCTTGTGATCAAAACATGTGGCTCCATTTAACAGTGAAGTGAAAATCATCTTCACTGTCAATTTTGACAATTTAGTCTTTTGAAATGTTAGTATTTGTAAAATAATTCTACTAAAATGTCATGCTAATTTAGTTGCCTAAATCCATAATATAATGTGCACCAGACCATAATTTGTATCACTTAGGGTCTGATTGGACCCCTGAGTACTGAGAAGTGGAACTTTGTCTCCACTGATCTTGTCCTACAGAAAACACTGTCCAGAAAGACGCCCTTTGAGTATTTAACATTTTATAGCGACAATTCTGCTGAGGTTTTTCAGCACTGTGCTCCCTCTGCTGGCCATTTCATGCATTCAAATACTCCCAAAGAAGAGAGACCATTTAGAAACAGCGATAATACCACTTTAACACTGTGCATGTTTGACTCACCAGCAGCTTCAGCATCTCCTTTGTGTCAGGATCAACTTCAATCAGCTCCTGGTCCAAAGCAGAAACCTGAACACAAACACAGGTTTAATACATGGTACTGGTTCTGTTTATTCTTCTCACTGCCTCCTGCTGCAACCAGCACGTTTAGACACATCTATGTTAAAGAGGCTTCAGCAACCAACAATTTTACTACAGTTTTAACACAGTATACTTCGTCAAATTTAAACTTTTAGGCTAAATCAGGATTCATTTATAAAGACTGCCAATACTCGGCTGTTAATAATGAAGTTGGATCATCTTAATTTCAGATGAGGGGAAAATATGAAAATGTTATGAGGGATGCAGACTATCGAAATCACAATTTGAGTGGGTGCCTTTCTCACAGTCACAAAGACTGCATGTCACAGTGTCATCCTGTGTGAGATCAATAAAATCTTATCACAGAATATCCACTATAATAATCCTGCCATAAATCTACTTCAAGAGTACTTCTAAAGGCAAGTCCAGTATTTCTAAAAAGGTGCAGCCACTTTACGCTTCCATTTCAACAATCTACCAAACAGACTTAAAGGCAAAGTAACGTTATTTTACAATCTGAGCCTTCTTTCGGTAATAAAACAAGTAGTTTTACTCACCCATAGCATTTTTCTGTCAATTGGAGCAGTATCGCAGAACTTATGTTGAGCCGTTCTGTTCTAGTAATGATCCCGTATCTGTTAACATGGTGCTGTATCATTTGCTCGGGGCATTACTTTGCGGTCTCCAAATAACACAAACTTTAGCACTTTTCAAATCATAGAAGCCCGATGTCTTAATGAAAAATTTCGTTTGAAGCAAAAGTGGCCTGTAATCTGATAGTTTCGAGTAGATGAGCCATAGTTTCGAGTAGATGAGGACGCCAGTGCGCATGCGCGGACTGCTCCGGGGACCCAAACATGAAACGCAAAGCTGAAAACTATGGATAAACCTCGGATTACAGGCCACTTTTGCTTCAAACGAAATTTTTCATTAAGACATCGGGCTTCTATGATTTGAAAAGTGCTAAAGTTTGTGTTATTTGGAGACCGCAAAGTAATGCCCCGAATACAAATGCTAACAAATGCTAACAGAAACGCCACAACATAACTTTCTTCAAACAGCTCCAAATGACACGAACGTGATATGGGTGAGTCAAACGACTTGTTTTATTACCGAAAGAAGGCTCAGATTGTAAAATAACGTTACTTTTCCTTTAAGAGTAGGCAGTAGGCAAATTTACTTATTTTTATTATTATTACCATTTGTCTGCTGCACTTTCAGTTCAAACTTTCTTTTGCACTAAACTGTCTGGAGCTAATGTGACAAGTGAATTTCTCCTGTGTGAGATCAATAAAGTCTTATCTTACAAAACGGGTAAATAGGATTTGATTCACAAGTTTTATCTGCTTTTTTTTTTTCTAAACATACAAATACCAAAATAATCCCAAATCTTCAGATAATGCTGTTGTCCAATATAAATCCCTATCTATATAATATAAAACTAGTCAACAAAATTGATCAACTATGACAGGACCAGGATCAGTCGACTAAAGACTACAGCCCTAGTGAACAGTCGTAGTTCAGCGGAGTCAAATTTTGCACCAACCAAAGTAGCTCGAGTGTTTGACAGTAAATGTGTGAGTGCCACAGGGTGTGAGGGCACGGATCCCTCACACACAGGGAAAGGCTCTCAGACTCATGTCCCTGCATTATCAATGACCTGGAGACAAACTCCACAGACACTTTCGATACAGGGCACAGCAGACCAACAAGCACACAATACAACAGGCAACACAACACAACATTAATGAAATCACACTACAGCAATGAAATCCAATCAGCCATCAACTAAATTCCATTTATAATATAAGCAGTTATAAAAGTATCACAGTACAACAATGCCATTTACACTTTTTAAACAAAGTTGAACAATACATTTCCATTATCAATATTAAAGTATAGCCGTAAAATCAGCTGTAAAAAACATTTAATATGGTCCTTGTATTGGTTTACAAAACCTTTGTGTGACATCCAGGATAAGCACAAACACCAACACTGAGGCCAACAACCAAAACCACTAATTCAACAATAATAGAACATTTGTCTACACTCACATCTTGAACACATTTTAGTTTATTTCATCAACAAAAAAGCGAGCGGCACAGCTGTAAAGGCCCTGCCCGCTGCACTGACCTCTGGGACGTAGTTGTCCCTCCTCTCGCGCTCCTCCTCCTGCAGTTTGATGGAGATGCCTCTGACCGGACCCCTCTGGATCCTCTTCATCAGATGTGTCACATACCTGACAGAAAGCCATGGTTACATTTATTTTACAAGTTAAGAAAACTTGTTGAGAGTAAGTGTAAAAACATTAGTGTCTGGCATGGAGATAACTGGAATGTTCCACAGTATGACAATGAACTTTCTCTACCTTTATCTCTACCTTTATGGAGACAAGCAGGTGTCGCCATCAGGTACCAACTTATAGGTTAGATCTGTGGAGGTGAGCAGAGCGTGCTCACAGTAAAAATACATTTTCTTTTAAGATATTGAACAACTAAACATCTAATTGAACAAATGCAAGATACAAATGTAATGCCACTCTATACAAAGCCCTAACACTTCCACAGAAATGTACTACCAAAGACCTGCAGAGCTCTTTAAACCTAAAACATGTCAACAGCTACACACATCAGGGATGCAAGTGCCCAGTCACGAAAAAAGCTGAAAGTCACTGAAATCCTAGGGGGGTCCGGAGGCATGCCCCCCCGGAAAATTTTTAAACTCTAGATGCTCTGAGATGCTCTGGGGTCATTCCACCAAATAAAAACTAAGATGTCAACCACCCATTTTGGGGGGGGGGAAAAAATTCCCTTTCCGTCTTGATCCCACTCTGCACTACCTTCTCACATATATTACAAATACATTTTTTTTATTTTATTTATTTATTTATTTATATATATATATATAAAAATACATTTTATTTATAAAGCGCTTTTCAAGACACTCAAAGACGCTGTACAAGAGGTAAAATCAGTAAAAACAAGTAACAAAACAATAATCAGAAAAGCATTAAACATTAACATTAAAAGCAGTTTTAAAAAGGGGAGTCTTGAGCAGTTTTTTAAATGTGATACATATTTATATATACAGGGGGTCCTCGGGTTACGACGTTGATCCGTTCTTAAGACGCGTCGTAACCCGAATTTCGTCGTAAACCGGATTTTGCCTTTGATCTTCCAACCAAAGCACCAATAACCTTTCCATCTCAATAATTAGACCACTACGCTGCTTGGTTATCACTGCCGCTATCATAGGAGCAGATCAGAGCCCACATCAGGTACTTCCGCCCACATTGGGCACGCACACGAGGCTGTCTTCTTCTCCCTACAACCACAACAAAGCGTATTCTTCCGCCGTGCGCCGCTCGCGTTTGTTTACATCTCTTACCACGTTAAACCGCGTAAGACGGAATGACGCGTAATATATACATATTTTTTTTAATGGGGGCGCGTTCGTAACCACGAAACGTCGTAACCCGAGACCGTCGTAACCCGAGGACCCCCTGTATACACACACACAATTCTAAATGATCATCAGTCATGGTGGAACAGTACTTGGGCTTAATGGTCTTCATGTGGGAAAAGGCTGACTCACCTAAACAAGTTTTCATAAATCATAAATTAAAATAAGTCAAGCAAACTTGCTTTTTTTTCAAACATAAATTTAGATTCATTTTTGCTTTGCACCAAGTCTTGCTCTTCTAATCAGAGGCATTGAGGAGGAGCTTATGCGCTATGAGCAGGAGGGGTGTGTGTGTGTGTGTGTATATATATCCAAAATCTTTCAACTGATTTGCACTGATATAAAAAAGGACCCCGGCGGCTGACAAAAAAGCGGAAGTCTTTCATCCCTGACACATCAAGTCACCACACTTTAACAGAAAAATGTATAAGTGGATTTGTTTGCAATATCCGAGAGCGCCAGGGTTCGACAGGAACTGATCGTCCCTCAAACACAGGGAAAGGCTCCCGATTTGTTCTGCCTGCATTATCAATGACCTGGCCACAAAGATCCACAGTCACTTTCGATACAGGCCACCAACACCAGGACTACATGGTTCATAAGGATTTGAGTAGGGATAATTGTAGATATTTAAACTACTGATCCACAACCAGTCCAAATCCATCCTCTTACCCAGCGATCTTGTTGCGGAGCTTCTTGCTGGGGATGATGGCAATCTCCTCACACACGCGTTTGTTGGTGTGGAAGTCATTACCAAGCCGTGTGTAGTACTTTTCAATGATGACCCTCGCAGCCTTCTTCACCGTTTTGGTCCTGACTCGTCCCTAAGACAGACAAAAAGATACACCACCATTTTAAAAACAAGATACAGTCAATTAAAGATAACATTGCACTAAACCAGTAAATGTGAAAAGAACTGCTATAACTTTACATGCAGGCATTGCTGGACATTTAGATTTTATGTTCACCTTTTTGCCAATATTAAATGTACAATTGTTGTTCCAGCATCATTTCCTTTATCTGGGGATCGTACATATAGAATCACTGGCCTACATTAAACCTGATGCAATGTTACTGTACGATGTTTCAATGAGGGAAAATAATTAAAGTAACACTGTACATCTATTCCAACGCGTCAATACGACGTTAAGTTATGAATCTCTACATCTGATCACAAGCAGTACTGTGTTGTGTAGCAGAAACACTAAAGCTACAGGCAGACTTTCAGCTGCAGAAATTCTAACTCTTTAAATCCGTCAGTATTTAAGTGCATAAAGGAAAACCACAGTCCATCACCAAATCCGCAGAGAAAAATACAAATAAAATGCTTCATCGGGTGAATATTAAATCGATTCTGGGTTGTATGGAAAGGTTAAACGATCCGGTTTCCCTTATAGTTAGAGTGAAGCGTCAAGAGTGTGCTACAGGAGAGGATTAACGCAGATTGTTGTGTTTAATTTAAAATAAAACCCACCATGTTGGATCGGCCTGGTAGAAGAGGACGAGGGGACTTCCGCTTCCGGCTTTAGAGCACAGCCAAAACCACAGCGCCACCGTGTGACTAAAGAACGCAGGTGATTCTTTATTGGTTTGCATAAATGTACAAAATATTTTAGGAACAATAGGTGAAAAAGACACCTGTGTGCACATAATCTTCATTACATAATATTTTTTATGTAGTAAGTTTTTATTTATATCGGGTTTTTCACAGACATATGTCACAAAGATGCTTTACAGAGGAACACACCATTTTCAACCCAACGCAACCCAAAACATGCACCGGTCCAGAGGTAAAATCCTCCAGCTGAGGTCCTGATCAAGCCTAAGCAAGAAGATCGTGGAGATGGTCCCCGGGTGCAGTAATGTGCTGCCCACTGCTCCTGATAACAGGATGGGTTAAATGCAGAGGACAATTTCTCCTGTGTGAGATCAGTAAAGTCAAATCTTCTTCATCCTTTCATACAAGTCCACGTGGGTAAAGTGTCTTGCCTAAGGACGCAACCATGTTTACTTATTTATTTACTGTGATAACAGGAGAAGTTCAATTTGTCAACTGGACAAAGTTGGTTTCCGTTTTTTGTTAGAAACAAAAAACGGAAACCAATGAGATAGTTCCGGAAAGTAGTTAGCTAGGTAGCTCCTCCCTACAGCAAGATATAAGCAAGTGTCTTACCAGTATTCTTATTAGAGCTGACGAAGCCTCTCGGATGAGCGGCGAAACGTTTTCAACCAAACAAACTTTGTCCAGTTGACAAATTGAACTTCTCCTGTTATCATGGATTCTACCTGGACGACTGAGGGACTTTTCACGCATCTTATTTATTTACTGTGCGTACATTTATATAATGGAGGTTGTATTGATACCAGTCTCTTGCTATTTTTTATTGTTACTTATTTAGAAATAGTTAAAGGCACACTACATTACCTTTCTGGTATCTCCATGGAGACAATGTGTGGCAGGCTGGCAGCATAGTGCACATTCAAGAAAATATGAATTCATAAAGTGACAAGATTTTTTTCCTTTTATTTCTGCTTATCTTAATAATGTTAAATAAGCGAAGTAATCATTTGTTAAGAAATCTTTTAGTTCTGTATTCAGATCATGTCACTGTGGACTTCAATGATGGATCACCTACGTTTTACTTTGAATACACTTTTTATTGTTTTCCCAGAAGGATCAGTTTCACTTAAAATTTCAGTTACAAATGGGCATATAATTTCCCGTGTGGATCAATAATGTTTGTCTAAGTCTAAGATCATGCTATCAAATTCTCGAGGTGAATTTCATAAAAAATATAAACAGATTAATCTTCAGATCAATTCTCAATCAGGCAGAACATACAGATGTAACAGCAGACACCCTTTTGATTTTAAACATGTATTGCTTATGGAATCTTTGCACTAAACATTTTTATTTGTACAATCATTTCCAAAACATGTAAAAAGGACAATGTAGAAAATAAAACATGATTTCATAAACAACTGATCCAACACAAATGCTGTACATAAACCATGATCATAAAACTAATAATGTAAATGTTAGTCAAAATGTAATCACCTAAAATGAAGTTACAGTGTGAATATAAAAGGTAAGACTCTCCAGTGCTTCATATTTCATAGGTCCAGTGAACACAGAAATAAAAATATACATATATGCTATAATACAAAATTAAAAACAAAGATATTACAAATTGTGTCACATTCATTTACACTGATTTCTGTAAAGGGGAAATCTCCAGGTTAATAAGTTACATGATTTTTGTAATATTCTACAAACAATGCATTTATTCTCTCAAAATATTCAATATTCACTTGAGTACTTGAATGTACTTGGTCACTTTTCACATGTTTGCCACCACCTAAACATAATACTACAGTATTTTTGAGTTTTCTGCCGTGTAAATGTTGAAGAACCCACGTTGCTCTCAACACTCAGCACTATATATCGCCACATTGTGTTTTCACTACTAAATAATTAACCAGTAAAAATTCAACGTATTTAATTTGGTCAGCTCTTAGATTAAAAGTAACTATAGAGCTCCTTCCTTAGTATTGTAAAGGCCTCAAATTGTATTCATAGTTTTTAGCTTGTTTTAAATTGTCAATAACTATGACAATTATCAAAATGTTTTCTTTATTTTGAAACCCATGGATGGTCAAATCAACTATTCTGGAATCAATATTAGTTTGTAAACAAAAACACATTAAAAAAAAGACCTAATTTGTAATATTCTTAATACAATTTTAATGGGCTTTTTAACAAATTCAGGAATTACATTTTTAGTTATACTGACTTTGAAATCTGAATTGTCAAGGCTCAAAAAATGCTGTTTACTTTTTGTCAACTCAACTGTAATTGCCAACAGCAGCTTTATTTTAATTACACCAAAGAAATAAGAATTTCAAATCTGATGTTCCTCAGTGTATATCTTATTACCACCATAGACTGTATAAAGAAGAGGGAGTGGGCCATCGCCCAAATTTGGAGCAGAGTTCCAAATTAGGAAAAAAAATGTGATTTATGAACAAATTACCAAAATAAAAGCTTAATACCGTTTAATACAAACATTTTAAGACCAAAATGACGAGCCTGACAGCAGCAGTTACAGAGAGGAGTGATGTTTTTTCAATACAAAGTGAATTCAAACTGATGGAGCCAGAAGTGCAGCCATGCTCACTTCCTATTTGGAACATGGAGGCTAGCAGGTTAGCTCTGTCCACTTATATATATACAGTCTATGGTTGAAATTATAACGATTTAAATACAACTGCCAGTAAGTGTGTTTTAGGTCCAGTGAACATAGAAAGCCTGTGTAATACAAGTATAAAATGGGAAACATTCATTTTCATTGACTTGTGCAAAAAGGAAACCACACATGATTTTTCAAAATAAAGCGCAAGGCCTTAGTTCATAGTTTTAAAGGGACGCATTCAGAGGAACAGTCATTTAGGTTCCATTTACAATAAAGCTGTGATTCCCAAACTGTGGAACGCAATCTGGATCCAATGGTAATGGTATTTAATAATATATTATTTTCAATTTGTAGGTGGTTTGTATTCATTATGAACCATTTTAAACCATTTTAGTCAAGTTTAAATTAAGATTTTTATAGTGGTTGTGTCTTTTCCGTTCCCATGTGGGTGCAGCCTTATCTGTGCAATTCCTCAGTGGTCCAGGTCGGTTCTGTAGTTGTGTGTTCACTAATTGGGACTAAACCTCAATCTGGATTTGACAAAACTAAAGCAGGACTAAACTGTGCCCAGACTAAGGCTGTGTTTACACTTGCCATGATGTGGGCCTGTTTTGAGCCCAGTTTAGTCCTGATGTAGAGGTGTTGTTCAGTTTAGTCCTGCTCTAGTTCAGGTTTACTTCCTGGTTTAGTCTCAGTTTTGAAGTCGTGTTTGTGCAAGTGTGAAATGAGAAACATACAAATCAAGTCTTCATTTTGATCTGGTCTAGTCCTGGTCTAGCCACATATTTAGTCCAAGAATGCACTGACACTTGTCCTGATTTAATCCTGGTTTAGTAGTGGACCTGTTTTGGTCCTGGTTTAGTCCCGGTCTAGTCCAGGGTTTAGTGACACATTTTCTTCACAGTTTGTTTCAGTGCTAGTCCATTCAGCAGTTATACATTGTCAGGAATGTTTGGGGACCACAGCCTTATATGAGACAGTTTGTATGTTACAGCTTTACAATGCTTTAAAAGAATTAAGTATAGTTTCATGCAGCTTGGAGGCAGAATACAATCATGATATTCACTATAGTTCTATCTAACCTGAGACTCTCAAAGCATATGTGCCTACAATACTTCAGGAGAAGCACTTTTCAGTACAGCTGTGCTTATTTAGATTGAGAGTAGAAAAGATCTACCACCACAATCTAAAACACTTAATGACATCAATTATTTCATTTGTGAACATTGATGGATTAAACTGAGAAAAGTCCCTTCTTAAATAATGCTTGATTTGCTATTGTTGTCACCATACTAAAATTTCAAACTTGATTTTGATACTAAAGAATAGGCTCGATACTCAATATAGATTCTGATACCATGATGATTAAAAAACACTATTTAGGGAATGTGATTTTCAACTTTAAATAATAGTACTTATATACAGTGCCTTGCAAAAATATTAGCCCCCTTTGAACTTTTTCACCTTTTGCCACTTTTCAGGCTTCAAACATAAAGATATAAAATTGGAATTTTTTGTGAAGAATCAACACACAGTGGGACACAGTCATGAAGTGGAATGAAATTTATTTGATATTTTAAACTTTTTAAAGTCAATACTTTGCTGCAGAGATGCAGCCTCTTGGCTGCATCTCTGGTCAGTGCTCTTTGTTTGGGCTGAAAGTTTAGAGGGACGGCCGGGTATTGGTAGGTTTGCAGTGGTCTGATACTCTATTTCAATATGATTGATTGAGCAGTGCTCCATGATATGTTTAAAGCTTGTGAAATCTTTTTATATCCTGCTTTAAACTTCTCCACAACTTTATCCAGGAAGACCTCCTGTGTGGTCCCGGTTCCCAAAACAACAAACGCCAGGGAACCGGCCCACTACAGACCAGTCGCCTTGACCTTCCACCTCATGAAGACCATGGAGAGGGTGATCCTCAGTCACCTCCGCTCTGTGGTGAGCCCCACTCTGGACCCGCTGCAGTTTGCCTACAAGCCAAACGTAGGAGTAGAGGACGCCGTCATCTACTTGCTGCAGCGGGCGCTCACCCACCTAGAGACCGCCAGGAGTGCTGTGAGAGTCATGTTCTTTGACTTCTCCAATGCCTTCAACACCATCAGGCCGGTGCTGCTGCGGGGGAAGCTGGAGGATGCGGGAGTGGATGGACATCTCACTGCCTGGACCATCGACTACCTCACTGACCGTCCACAGTACGTGCGACTGCGCGGCTGTGAGTCAGAGGTGGTAGTCTGTAGCACTGGGGCCCCCCAGGGAACTGTCCTCTCACCCTTCCTCTTCACCATCTACACCTCAGACTTCACATACAACACGGACAGCTGCCATCTCCAGAAGTTCTCTGATGACTTGGCCATTGTGGGCTGTGTGACTGAGGGGAATGAGCTGGAGTACCGCTCGGTCATCAGAGACTTTGTGGACTGGTGTGGGCGCAACCACCTGAGCCTTAACACCAGTAAGACAAAGGAGCTAGTGAGGGACTTCAGGAGGCGACCACTACCTCGCTCACCGGTGAACATCCAGGGGCAGGACATAGAGACTCTGGACAGTTTCAAGTAGATGGGTGTTCACCTCAACAATAAACTGGACTGGTCCCACAACACCGACGCCCTGTACAAGAAGGGCCAAAGTCGCCTCCACCTCCTGAGGAGACTGAGGTCCTTTGGAGTGTGCAGGCCTCTGCTCAAGACTTTTTATGACTCTGTGGTGGCCGCTGCTCTCCTCTACGCTGTCGTCTGCTGGGCCCCGAGCAGCACAGAGCGGGACAGGAAGAGACTTAATAAGCTGGTCAGGAGGCCCAGCTCTGTCCTGGGCTGTCCTCTGGACTCTGTAGAGGAGGTGGCTGAGAGGAGGGTGCTGGCCAAATTCATGTCCATCATGGACGACACCTCTCACCCTCTGCACCGGACTGTAGAGGAGCTGAGCAGCTCCTTCAGCAGCCGACTGAGGCACCCCCAGTGCAAGAAGGAGCGCTACCGCAGATCCTTCATCCCCACCACCATCAGACTGTAGAACTCCACTGTAGAGTCCAGACGGGAAATATTCAATAATATACAATACTCTCCTAGTTACTGTTTCTCATTATTATTACTTGTATAACTCCACTGTATGGTCCTATCGTGCAATATCAGTCTTCCAACGTGCAATATCGTTTTTTTCAATACTCTCCTTGTTACTGTTTTATTATTATTACTTATTCGATTATTACTTATTTTATTATTATTATTACTTATCTTTATGCCATTCTTGCTGCATGCACTTTTCTTTCTTGTTCAAACTGTCCCTACCTGGAGCTACTGTGACAAGTAAATTTCTCCTGCGTGAGATCAATAAAGTCTTATCTTATTTTATATATTTATGTTTGAAGCCTCAAATGTGTCAAAAGGTCAAAAAGTCCAAGGGGGGGCTAATACTTCTGCAGGGCACTGTGTAATCCCTCAGTGTACTTGTCTATGTGCTCTTCTACTTGTTCTGATTCAGCTCAAGATCATTCTAAAGACATTCAGGAAAGCTTCATTTCTGTCCTGTCAATGGGACTTTTTAATATCAATACCTGCTCAAATGGGTATCTAGTTTTGATACTAGTTTTAGTTTCGATTAGTATGTGACTTTCTGTATTATTATCTGAGTGTCACTGTTACACTCATCTCGACATTGCCCCATTTGACCTGGTTACAGACTTTTTTTAACAACTCTAATTGCTGTGACAAGCTAAACAAAAGTTAAATTTGGGTTTGACTGTAGAATATAATGATACATTTATAACATTTTTGGTTTGAAGCATCTCAATACTATTTTATAAGCTCGAGTCTACAAAAATGTATCTTTTATCAATCAAATCTATTACTAAATCACTACTGTAGCCACTAGACAACTGTTCTAAAGCAACTCTTTAAAATCACATTCTTGTAACTCCAGCTAGACCTGCAGATGACACTTCACCGTTTTCAGACTTCAGTGGATCTTTGTGTGGCACTTAGCCCACACAGTAAGCAACCGTTAAACCATTAAAATATCAGTGTCATTTTTTCAGCTAAGAATACATTTGCTTTGTTGTACATGTGCTTTGCCTAAAACAATCTCCCAAAAACATAATTTACAAACTCCTGATTTGTCCATATGAATTTCCAGCAACTAAAGTGTTCTAAAGTTACTCAAACTATGGCTCAAACTATCCGCTTCACCGTAGAATATTGGGTTAAAAAGTTTGCCTGACAAGTCCACAATGATCTGTCTGTACTTTTGATGCAGATGGACATCAGTCTGGTCGCCACTCCCTCCATGTTTGTGCAATCACCTTTATTTTGTTTTGTTTTTCAGTGACGCATGTGTGGTTTATTATTAGGATCCCCTCTCGTGTGAAGGGACTCATTGGTCTTATAATTTTGAACAAATTCCATTTTCTCACCTCATATGTGGAAGTATAATAAGATCTGGAAGATGAATCCAAGATGGCGGCATGTTGTTTTCAATGGCCTGTGCTCATTGGCTGCAAAAGATTTTTATTGAGGATTAAGGATTTAAAAATGATAAAGAGTTTCAAAAGCTGTGGATGCCACTGGTCAATCATTCTCGCTCGTGATGAGAGGAGTGTCTTATCCAGTTCTTATTATAGATCCATGTCTCGTATTAACAGAGTTTAGTGCTTTGCTCATTAGCTGCTTTCCGACTGTCAGGCTAGGCCGGACCGGGCCACTAGAGGGCCAAGATCCTGGCCCCTAGCCCCTGTTAACACCTGGCCCTGGACGTGTGAAAGCAATTAGCCCCTGTTGGCTTCGTTTTGGCCCGGCAGTCAGACAGTGGCTATTGATTTAGCACAAATCTACAATTTTGTAAGTCCCCTATGATAATTTTTCCCTTTCTTTTTTCCTCATTAGCAGCCATACTTGTTTTGGGCCTGGCTAATCCACCTGAACTCGGGGTGATCAGACTAACATCTTTGTAAAGTATTGTGTGTATTCAGGATCCCAATTAATTCACTAGTGCAAATGAGAAGCTCAGTGTTTGCATATCCAGCGTGTACAGACTCATGGTGTTTTGTGTTTGGTGGTTTTACTGTGAGGGCAGCGGCACCAGGACGTCCACGTAATTGGTGGGAAATAGTCCGGAGCGGCTCCCAATGGATCCTTCAAACCAGTTTTCGTCGACGCGGTTTGTGAGGATGATGATGTCACCGGGGTCAAAGTTCAGCTCTTCGTTTCGTTCGGATTTAAAGGAGTACAGCGCTCTGCAACAGGGCTGGTCTAGAGGTGCAACGCTGTCAGCTGAGCAGAGAAAGAGTATTAATACAGTCAACATGTGGTACAGAGGAGGGACAGTGAAGTAGAATTTTTACTTTCACTATCTCTCAAAACATCACAGCTTCCTTAACTTGTCAATGTCAGAGGAGACTGAAGAGATTAGAACTGTGTGTCCAAAACAAAGCAAGACCCCAACACGATGTTTAGTGATAATACACTGATGTCTGCTATGAAAACAAAATAACTGAAAATTATCTGTGAAAATAACAAAATGTCCATGGAAAAAAATAGGTGGTGTACCCTCCACTAGAACAGTTACACAGTGCACCTTTAAGTCTTATTTAACTAATTATGATACATTTTAATGCAAAACTTAGTCTAAAGGGAGTGTCATTCTCACCATAACATGTGATGGGGCTGCCAGGTCTGGATGGGATCTCCACCACCCGATCTGCTCGACACAAACAAATGGAATATAAGAATTCATTCAAACAGAACAAGTTCAAAGGGTTTACAGAGTTTTCCATCTATAAATACTATTATACTGTTAAGGTCAGGTGAATTTAAGTTATGTATTTCTTTTATTCTATTGAAATGAGCCCAGTGTTACCTGAGGGTGCGGTGGAGGTGATGGAGGGCTGCTGGTAAAACCTGAAGCTGTTCTCCGAGCGGCTCCTGGACTTTCGGGGCCGGTACCTCCTCTCTGTTTGGTTACTCGTTGTGGTCAGTCTAAAAAAACAGATCATAATAGCAACAGTTTTGAGCTTCCTCTTATTTTCAAGTCAAAATTTGCCTGTCAAATCCAGAATGATCCCGTTCTGTATTTTTATAGATCGGTATCAATCTGGTCCCCACGCCCTCAATCGATCACGTTTGAGGGCGAAACGATCAAACGTGATCGTGCCATTAGATTTTGTTTTATTCAGTGACACATGTGAAATGAAGGAGCTCATTGGTCATCCGTCATTTACAAATAAAATCACATTTCTTTACCCTCAGATGAACAGCTCATTTTTTCATTTTTTCTTCCAATATGAATGTACAATGCATGTCCCTTTTTGGCTAATTCACCAGTCAATCATGCCCAAAACTGGGAGATTTACCAGTGATTCAAGAGTGTATTCTGTCTGTATTGCATATTCACTTTAGTTGTACAGACCTTTACATCTCCAAAATGTCTGCGGACAGTGAATACAACTCCAGAGTTGGTCCTATGTTGTATGACTTTTGGTCATATATTGTACTAGGGCTGGGCAGTACACCGCTTCATACCGAATACTAGGGACGGGAATTGATGAGATTTTGACGGAAAAAGGAGAACAAACTGTTTGATTAGCACCAAGATTAGCACTAGTCCTGGTCTAGTCCTGGTCTAGTCCTGGTCCAGTCCTGGTCCAGTCCTGGTCCAGTCCTGGTCCAGTCCTGGTCCAGTCCTGGTCCAGTCCTGGTCCAGTCCTGGTTTAGTCCAGGTTTAGTGCACAGTCTTATGTTGACACAAGTCGCTGCTTTCAGCCAATATCTCCATTTGATGCAGAAATAATCTGATAATAATATGACTCACCCCGTGTCGTTCTGTTGTCGGAAAATTCGCGTGTCTAAACGTGTTTTCGCGTATTCGCTTATATCCTCGGACTTTCTGCTACTAAAGTATCCGACCGCACTTTTAGGAGCTCCAGAGAAACGGACCTGTCCCGAACGTCTCCTGAACGTGTCATGTGTCCAAGTGGAAGTTAAAATCAATTTTCACAAACGTTCTTCTTGTCATGTGAAAATAGAATATAAACTCAGTGAAGCGGCGAAGCACGTACCAATCCCACCACTTTTGTGCGTAATTCGTGCTGGCTGGAATCGTTAAGAGAATCGTTAGATAAACTGCTAATCGATTCCGTGGAATTGAAACACACGGAACCGGTTTTCAACAGGAACCGGTTCTCGATTCCCATCCCTACCGGATAGCGGTGTTTTTTTTTAATTATATGAATTTTTCATATATCTCAATACCGGTGAGTGTGTGCGTACAAAACGTGGGGAACACAGAGAGGAAGAACATCGTGCTGCAGGACATTGTTTGAGAGGGGGACTGTTTTGCAGCAACATGAGAGCGGTGGAAGCTCAGTGTGTGTGGAGCGGTGAACACCATGGACAGAGAAAATGTTACAGACACAGAGGAACTTATACCGAAAAGAGGAGCTGTGTCAGTCGTGTGGAAGTACTTCGGCTTTACAGATCTGACGCCGATCAAACAACCGTATTCTGTAAATGTTGTCGGGCTAGAGTTGTAGCCGCAGGAGGCGACACGAGCGATCTGCTTCACCACCTCCGTCACAAACATGTCTACAATCTTTTGTTGTTGTTTTGTTTTGTTGTTGTTTACGAGTACAATCATTCTTTGGTTTTGATTTGGTTCCTCATATATTAGTTTACAGCTGCCTCACCTGGACTGGAGGTTTGCCTGGAGATCCTGCAGAATGTGCTGTGAGTTTCTGTGAAAGTCCAACAGAGACGTGACCAGAGCTGACAGGTTATTCAAGTGATCCACCTGCAGCCGTCAACAGAGAGGACAGAGACAGAGGGGAGAGGAGTCCAATGTTAAACACAGGAACGTCACAAACTAATAGAGCTGTATACATTAGTTTTTGTTGGCTCAGTGCGGGAGCTAGAGGAGCAACATCACAGTTGCAATAAGAAACAGATAACTTCAATATTGTGTTTACATACACATGCATGAAAAAAATCTGACCAAAAACACCTGGTGACATGGGTCAATCAGTTTGTAGTTTTTCTGTAACTATTGTATTTGGAAGATAAAATATAATTAATTTTAAAATGAATTATTTTATCTTTGCTCCTTTTTTGCTGAATTGTCCTCGTCAAACCTGTGCAGGTGTGAACGATCATAAAGAAATCAGGAGAATTGACATCAGATGTAAATGTCCACATGTCATCTGATAGCACCAGAAATCAGCTCATGATCAAACAGTAGATTTGGTAAATAAAGAAAGTGCAGTTCGTACAGTCTCAGATGATAGTGTGACATAAATTATCACTATTATCGCTGAATAAACTCATGTTGACGTCCACTCACATCGTTCTGCAGCAGCAGGAACATGCTCCTCTCGGCAAGCTCTTTAGACGACTGGAACTTGTCCCAGGCCGTGTGCAGTTTCTCTGAGGAGCTCTTCCCCCTCCTCCTCCTCCTGTAGTCAAAGTCCAACCGCCGGCCATTCACTTTCTTCAACTGGTACTGAGGAAACAAGGACACACAACATTCAACACTCTAATTACTTACACTAGTCTTTTTATTCAATTTCATTTTTCTTTTCAAAAACAAAAATAAATAATAATAATTGATTGCATTTATACAGCGCCTTTCATGACACCCAAAGCGCTTTACAGTTCATTGTTCATTCACTCCACACTTGGTAGTGGTAAGATACTTTTTGTAGCCACAGCTGCCCTGGGGCAGACTGACGGAAGTGAGGCTTCAGTATGATAAGACATTGTAAGGCACCAGAGACAGTGAAATGCTTTCATTACATGATCTAACACATTAGCCTCTAGCATTTGACCGGCTTTACGAAATTAAACTTTCCTGAATGATTATGTATTAGTGTGACATAATTAATAAACATTTTGAAGTCATCACTGAAGGTAAAGTTTAGAGTACTTTAGTGCCTCAAAAATGTCACATTTATTGACATCCCAAGACTCAAGTTAGCGTCACATGTCAAAGAGGATGTAGCTCATAAGGAAATGAGAGCGTGCATTCTGCTCACACGCAGGGCTCCAGACTCTCCAGACACTGTGAGACGTGTGCACCAGTGTGACCGACATTTTCATTTGGCTGCACCAGGACATGATTCGGCTGCACTAAAGTCCGTCACTTATTTAAGCCATCCTTATATATTGTCCTTAAATTGCCTCAACAATAAGGGCTAAATAAATAACCAAGTTATTTATAATAGCCAGAAATACACAAAATAAACTAAATGATATTTCAGTAATGACAAACTTTACCTATTTACCGAAGTTGTTTATTTTATAACATTAAGAAATGACCTTTCCTTTGAGTTAAAACAGAATGAGTTAGGTCTCCCCTCAATATTTGATCTTTAATCTCTTTTGACGACTGGTTTTATTTTCTTTTTCACATCACACATCAGCAGTCTCATTTAAAGGAGAATTAAAGTTTTTTACAATCTGAGCCTTATTTCGGTTTCATCCGTATACTCGGGCACAAAACTATAGGGACGGCCATCATACTCAAATAACTCCTCTTCAGTCTCAAAGTCCCAATCTTCTGAAATGTGTCGCTCGCAACAGAAAAGTTCTGAGCGTCTTCTTATCTGCAAATCAGCTGTGACTGAGCACATGCGCACTGTCCTCCTCATCTACTCGAAACTATGGCTAAATCTCGAATTAGAGGACACTTTTGACTCAAACGAAAGTGTAGACTAAGACATTGAGCTTCTGTGATTTGAAGTGATAAAGTTTGTGTTATTTTGGTGACTAATCACCTGCCCCAAACACTCACGTTAATGGATATCGCTAAACTACAACATCTCCGGAAATGCTCCAAATGACACCAAAGTGCTATGGGTGAGTAAAACAACTTGTTTTATTACCGAAATAAGGCTCAGATTGTAAAAAACGTTAATTCTCATTTAAGTAGCTAAACAGTGTGGAGGATGTGCTGCTCTTTAGAGGTCTATACTGCTTCTCATTCACAAACAGATGAAAACATTTGAAATGATGTTAAATAACTGACCCAGAGCATGACCTGAGTGTACTGGCCTTAGCAGCTCTGACTGGCTTTAATGGTCTGCTCAGAGGTGAGGGCAGAGCAAGTATGAATGCCTTTTTTCTTTTAGTTGTCAATTAAGATCAGTCATTTAAGTGTGTTCCACATTACTTCATCCGTTTATATAATGAGGAGACAGGACACATGAGAAGGGATGTGTTCAAATACCTTGATCCCTTTAATCTCAGTGTTGTGGAGATGCTGCAGAGGGTCTATAAAAGTGCATTTGACGTTTGTGTCCAGATCTTCTTTGGCTTTTCCAATCTGCTGTAAAGCTTTGCCCACACCATTCAGAGCTCCACCTGGAAAATAAAATTCATAAGTAATCAGTCAGGAAGTACATGAAAAATAGAGGTGTGTGATATTGACCAAAGGAGCATCCTGATAACAATTCAGATGACGATGATACTTTGCAGCTGATGTCATAAATATTCTATGGGGGTGTGAAGCTAACTGAACGCACTACTCTGTTAGAACCAGACCAGAAAGAGCTAACTGTGGAACTCAGTGGAACTACAAGAGGTGAGGTGGTTTGTGTGCTTTAAAGGAGAATTAACGTTTTTTTACAATCTGAGCCTTATTTCGGTAATAAAACATGTTGTTTTACTCACCCATAGCACTTTGGTGTCATTTGGAGCACTTCCGGAGATGTTTTAGATTAGCGATCTCTGTAACGTGAGTTCTCGGGGCATACGTTTGCGGTCTCCAAATAACACAAAGAAGCTCAATAACACATAGAAGCTCGATGTCTTAGTCTACACTTTCGTTTGAGTCAAAAGTGGCCTGTAATCCGAGATTTAGCCATAGTTTTGAGTAGATGAGGAGTAGTGCACATGTGCGGAGTCACAGCTGATTTCGCTCTCAGCTCTCGGGACCCAAACATGAAACGCAAAGCTGTAAATTACGGTTAAATCTCAGATTACAGGTCACTTTTGACTCAAACGAAGGTGTAGACTAAGACATTGAGCTTCTATGATTTAAAAAGTGCTAAAGTTTGTGTTATTTGGAGACCGCTCGGGGCATATATTATATGCCCCGAGAACTCGCGTTACGGATATCGCTAATCTAAAACATCCATATGACATATGACTCCATATGACACCAAAGTGCTATGGGTGAGTAAAACAACTTGTTTTATTACCGAAATAAGGCTCAGATTGTAAAAAACGTTAATTCTCCTTTAAATCTCACAAAATTGAAAATCAAACAGGACCATGAACGCTTGTATTGATCATAGGCTCCAGAAAATGTCTTTAAATCCATTTTGTATTTTCATCCATCCATCCATCCATCCATTTTCTTCCGCTTATCCGGGGCCGGGTCGTGGGGGCAACAGTCTAAGCAGGGACTCCCAGACTTCCTTCACCCCGGACACTTCCTCCAGCTCCTCCGGGGGGACCCCAAGGCGTTCCCAGGCCAGCCGGGAGACATAGTCCCTCCAGCGGGTCCTGGGTCTTCCCCGGGGTCTCCTCCCGGTGGGACATGCCCGGAACACCTCCCGAGGGAGGCGTCCAGGAGGCATCCGGAACAGATGCCCGAGCCACCTCAGCTGGCTCCTCTCCACGTGGAGAAGCAGCGGCTCTACTCTGAGCTCCTCCCGTGTGACCAAGCTCCTCACCCTATCTCTAAGGGTGCGCCCAGCCACTCTGCGGAGGAAACTCATTTCGGCCGCTTGTATCCACGATCTCGTCCTTTCGGTCATTACCCAAAGCTCATGGCCATATTGTATTTTCAGACTATCATAAAACTTTTTTGTATACATTGTATCTCCATGGTAACTGAACATTGCTGCCAATATCTACCGCACCCGCCTCACCCGCAAAGCCCTCTGATCCCACCCATCCAACTGCCTCTTCAGTCTGAAGGAGACGGCCTCAGGGCAAAGACCAGCAGACTGAAAGACAGCTTCGTCCACCAAGCTGTCAGGATGCTGAACTCTCTCCCTGCCCTGCCGTTCATCCCCCAATCACACTGCTGCTTAAATGACACATTTGAGCTTTATTCCGCTCCACATTGTGTGTTTTACTTATTTGTATCATATACAAGTTCACTGTACTTTTGCTACGGGTATATGTGATGTTTTAGTCATGGTGTTTATTGTCTTGTTTATCACATGTTTTATGTTCACTGTGGGCCTAGGGGGCGCTGCAATTTCAAACCCTGTGTGTGCAACCTGTACATATGGTTTTTGACAATAAAGATGACTTTGAACTTTTTGAACTTTGAATAGAGATGCACAGAGAACACTACCAGCGAGATGTCACTGCAAAGTATGAATCGAGTCAATCCGTCCTCCTTACTGTGAGGCGTAGACAGGATCTGCCACAGCACAGTCCGTGGTACAATAGCGGCATATCACTGGAGCAGGACGGGTCTGTTTGTGCCAGAGATCCATGTGAAGCCACTCAATAGATTTCCTTCCTCTTGCTATTTTTACATGTCACACTTAGAAGTCTTCCAGTAATGAAACAATAGAAAAGTAATACTCCAGTTCTTATGCTGAACAATGTGCTAGGTTTTCAAAGATCAACAATTGACATTTTTAATCACATATTTGATGTCATTTAGCCGTTATTTCAAACAATAAACCAATTTAAAGGTTCAGGATACTTTAGATACAATAGATTTAGTATCTAGGACTGTATATGTGAGAGCACCGAAAAGTGATGTCATTTGTGTATAGCTAAAAACTACTACTACTACTGCTACTGCTACTGCTACTACTACTACTACTACTTAATAAGGTGAGTATCAACCTAAATAGGACAACTTTGACTTTGTGTACTTAAACTCCTCCACTTGAGGCGTTCAAGTACATGTATATTTACCGTTGTGGTGAAGAGGGAGCTGAGTCGAAAGGCAAAGCTCTCCATTTACCGTCAATCTACATTCCTACCCTCAAAATGAGCTTCCTCTAAAGGCTGGTTGGGCGCTCCCTTAGAGATAGGATGACGAGCTCAGTCACTTGGAGTAGAGCCGCTGCTCCTCCACGTCAAGAGGAGACAACTGAGGGAGCTCGGGCACCTGTTCTGATGCCTCCAGGACGCCAGGGCATGTCCCACCAGACAGGGGCCCTGGGGAAGACTCGGCTGGCCTGGGAATGCCTTGGAGTCCCTCTGGAGGAGCTGGAGGAAGTGTTTGGGGTGAGGGAAGTCTGCTTAGACTGTTGCCCCCACGACTCGGACCCGGATAAGCAGAAGAAAATGGATGGATGACTTTATGTCTAGTACAAAGCATCCCTTGCTGAGTGGACACAGAGTATTTTATTATTTATTTTTATAAAAAGAATTACCAAATTCTGAGGCTGGTCCGAGCTCGTGGCCGTAGAGCACCATGGAATCTCCCAGCATGCCCTCTGGCTGTGGGTACGACCCCTCTGATGACCCCTGTCCCCGCAACCTGGACATGGTCTTCAGGACACTCAGTCTGGCTCTGTGTGCTGGGACAGGAGGGGAACACATCATACAAAACTACTACAAAACAGCTGTGAGCTACACCTTTCAATAAATGAAGAGTTCAATTGCAAAAACATTTTTTTCTCTTGATTACTACATTATTATTAGTTGCAGCCATAATAATTGAAATTACAATTGTGTGAATTGGATTAAAAGGAAATTACAAACCACAACATTTGCTCATTGACAATGGCTGTGGAAATAGCAAATTATGAGCATAGACTGTTTCTTTGTTTTTAATGGCAATACATTTGAATAAAGCTTATATATAGTTGTTTTTACCTGGGTTTGGTTGGAGGAAGTCTGTAGTTTTTGACAGCAGCTCATGAAGCATGTGGTGTAGAACAGCAACATTCTAATGAGAGAAAGCAAAACCAACACAAATGTGTTCCATGTGAAGTGAACAATTCATGCATAAAACAAAGCAAAGACTTCAAAAAGTTTAGCACTGAATTAAGAAAAGCAGAAGTGCCAACATTAAGTGCCAACTAATGCAGGAAAAACAGTTAATAACTAACAACAAAATTAAACCAGATTAAGGGCACAGAGGGAGCAGTGTGGGTGGGTCAAGGTACTTTTTTTAATCAATATTTGTATACACGTTGCATGGTTTTATACTATGTGTGTATTTGCATGCCTCAGGGACTACACATGGAAATTATCTCCATTCAATGTTTGATTAATGCTCCTGCACAATGGTTTATATCCTTATTTGGAAGTTTACAACAAGTATTTCAATTTTTTTGCTGCATTTTATATTAAGTTAAACAATAGATATTCCAATTGTACATGTCTTCAAACAACATTGACAATAGTATCAGTGTTTTAATAATCCTCCCATCTCAATTCTACACCTGGTTCTAGCTTGGTTAAACTCTTTATATTTAGTACAATTCAAAAGTGGGATGATCTGGCTGACAAAGTTAAATTCAAAGCTCTCCAAAATGTTTTTTCAGCCACTGACACTTGTACTTAGAAAAGTACAAGTTAGTGTTTCTGTTTTACCCTTTTCATTTGCAGGAAGTCTTGGTCCAGCTTGGTTCCCTCAGCTCCCATCAGCCGCTCATTCAGCATCTGCAAAACATTCAGACAAATGTGACAAAACATTCAGAGACAGTTTAGCCTCTGAGAAGTGTGTGTTCATATGTGATTCGTCAGTTGTGATCTGATTTCAAATTGTTGAAATGATTAAATGAAATGTATACTTTTGTAAAACCAGCAAATTATTTTAAATATTTGTATCTGTAAGAAACCATCTAATGTGTTTGAAATTGTGTCATTTTAGTACTGGATATCATACTGAGCTAATGTTAATAATTAGCTTTAGTAAGTCAATATCTAGGAATGTAAATGCATTTTTTTAATTGTTGTATAACTTCTCAGGGACTGCAGATGGAAAGTAGCCATAGCTAAATCTGGTACAGATCATCTTTTATTTTGTAAGAACTTGTACATCATACTAGACAAATAATGAATATTAATTAAGACTGAAAGTCTGAAATATGAACTGCTAAACTAAGAATCACATACATTTCCAAACTAAACTACAGCCTTTGCAGTTTTTATAAATAACGTGACCCAAATTATGCAGGAAATTTGGATCTTCGCAGAAGAGCCAGTTGGACAAGAGAGACTTACCGGTAGATAAACACTATGCAAACACTGCATGTCTGTACTGTACTGTGCACTGGAGACACTTTAAGGTCACATTCTTTAAGTAGGTGACTCAAGTCTTGCCCAATAAGGAGGTGCAGACGGGAGCAAGAACAAACTTTTGTGTCGTTATTCTATACAACTGTGGGCCTGCAACTGCTACTGAACAAATATTTGATGCTTTCATACTGTAATCCTCAAGGACTCTACTTCTATTCAATTTCATATAAGATTTGTATAAACAGGCATGACCAGGTGCTGCTAAATACAACTACTGTCCACTACTATGCTATTATTACTAGTATTAATAATTTGTATTACTTAAAGCCAGATCGCCAAATGTTAAAATTGAAAAGAAAATTGTTAAGATTGAATCAAAACTACATCATTTTCAAAAACTCATACTTTGTTTTTATCTTTTTGTAAAGTGGCCAGAGAGCAACATTCATTAGATATTACACATTGTTCTTCAGCTATGACTAATGCACACAAGGGTAATTCCTAACTAATCATAGTTTGAGAATTTGTTTCAATTTCGATTTGAATTTATATTATACCAAAACTGACACTTTGATGTTTAAACATAATAATAATCAACCAAACAACAAAGTAAAAAGTTAAAATGTCAGTAATAGCAATAAACTCTAATTCAGTTCTCTTAGAATTCAAAGGTTAGAATAGAAATGAGTAGCTATTTAAGTGTGGAAGTGTGTTTGGCCAAAAACCAGGCCATATGGCGCAGTCTAACTACGAAGAAAGAGTGCACAAAATGTTAGATGGCAAAGGGCAAACACAGTGAGAATGTGCAGCTCTGTGCCCACCTGGCAAAGGGAAAACACAGTGAGAATGTGCAGCTCTGTGCCCACCTGGCAAAGGGCAAACACAGTGAGAATGTGCAGCTCTGTGCCCACCTGGCTCGCTTTGTGGAACTGCTTCTTCATCCCGGACACCGACATGATTTCTGTCTGCAGAGGAGACGCGGTCAGGCGGGCAGAGGAGGAGCAGGACCCGGGGACAGAACGCTTCCATTCGGTCCGATCCGCAAACTAACGCCTCCCTTGGACTATGGACAGACGAAACACCCACAGCTCATCATAAATCACGATATACACACAGCCTTCGGATTATCCTTATCTGACCAACGCCAACGGGGAAATAAACAACAGCTGCAGCGCAATGAGAACCACTAGCATGAATAGATTTGCATGTTTTAGCTTGCAAAACTATCGTAAAATGACGTTACTTCTGTCAGAGTGCTGTCAAAATGTCCAGAATTCCCAAATAAAGCGAGTAAATGTGAGATCTCACCTCGTTCCAAACACGAGCGCATGGATCCAAACAGACGCGCGGGGTGCCAGGTTAGAGAAGCGCTTTTCCGCATTATGTCAAGTGTCTGGTTTGAAGGAACGTAAACAAGGCCTTGGATTTGAGTTATTATCAGCAGCACACCATATAAAATTACACTCGAGGCTGCTTAAAAGTAAAGTGGCGCCTGTGGCAATACTTTATCAATTTGTTGGACTTGACTTTTTACTTTATTTGTCACCGTCAAAAACCGGATCTTGGACATCTGCAGACGCTAGACAGATGTTTAAACGACAAACAAATTCCAGTATTATGACGACTACAGTTTATATAGTTGCTATTTTAGTGTGGCAGTGCCAGTATAATCTTTAATTTGGTAAGGATTTTGGACAAAGTTGGATAATATGGACCATATTATCCAACTTTGTCCAAAATCCTTACCACCTGACTACGTTTTTCACACGCCGTCATGGCAACACAATCACGCCCGCTTCAGCCGTTAGTTTCAAACTTAGGCTAATTTATGCAACATTTATCCAACAATAAGGGGGAAAAGTATTTTTGTCTCAGTGTTAAGGCATAGGTTATCGAGATGAACAAAATGAACAAGACGGTTTGTTAAAAGGGTATCATCATTTATTGTTTGAAAAAAAAATGATCATGTTAAATTAAGATAACTTTGGCTATTTACAATGTTTTTAATGTTACCGTGTGTCCTTAAAAATCTTTGTTCTAGGGACAAGAAGAACCAGACCGTTGATGTTAAAAGCAAGCGGAAAATCAAAGTGAGGAATTCTGTTCATCTTTTTATTAGTCACACAGCTTAAAACATCACACTTCAGAATAATAACAGATTAGTCTTTAAAAAGTGACTGAAATCAGAGAAGTGGAGTTGAAATAGAGGCAAATTGAGGGTCTGCCTGGATCCAAAATTCTTGAACAAAGCCCTGAAACGCTCACATTACATCATGCCCACGCTTGAAGATGTCTTGTACAAGTTACCAAAGGCCAGGTTGTTCAGCTTGGTGGATGCCAAGCATGCGTTCCTGCAGTGTAAGGTGGATGACGAGAGCAGCCTCATGACCACATTCTGGACCCCCTGGGGCAGGAAGCGCTGGCTGAAGCTACCGTTTGGGGTCTCGGTGGCCCCAGAGGTGTACCAGCGCAAGCAATATGAGCTGCTAGCAGAGCTGAGAGGAGTTGAACCCATTGCTGATGACATTCTAGTCATGGGTTGTGGAGACACAGACGAAGACGCAGAGAGAGACCATGATGCAAACCTGCGGGCAGTGGTGGAGCGCTGCAGGGAGGTGAAACTCCGACTAAGCCTGACAAAACTGCAGTTCAAGTTGGCAGAAGTCCGCTTCCATGGTCACATCCTGTCTGCCGCAGGGTTAAAGGCCGACCCTGAAAAAGTGAAGGCCATCGTGGACATGCCCAACCCAGAGGACGCAAAAGGTGTGCAACGTCTCATAGGTTTTGCCAACTACCTAGCAAAGTTCATGCCACACCTCTCTGCTGTTTGTGAGCCACTGCGACGCTTGCTGGACAAAGACACCCCATGGCACTGGCTCCCCAAGCATGATGCGGCAGTGTCCGAGCTAAAGTCACTGGCCTCATCCATGCCGGTGCTACGCTACTATGATGTCACACGGCCTGTCACCGTGCAAAGCGACTCCAGCCAGAGCGGACTTGGGTGCTGCCTCATGCAGGAAGGCCAGCCCATCGCCTTCGCATCCAGAGCACTCACCCCTACAGAGAGAAATTACGCCCAGATTGAAAAAGAGTGTCTCAGCATTGTGTTTGCTTGTCAGAGGTTTCACCATTACCTGTATGGGCGTGACCTCGTCACAGTCGAAACTGACCACAGGCTTCTGATTTCAATGTTCAGCAAGCCTCTTCTGAGTGCACCAAAGAGGCTCCAGAGCATGCTTTTGACGTTGCAAAACTACAATCTGAGAATTGTCTACAAGCCTGGTGCGGAGATGTTCATCAGTGACACACTCAGCAGGGCAACGACCAAGTGCTCAGGCCTCGGCACGGTCTACACACGTCAGGACATCTGTTCGCTGCAACAAGAGCAGGACGATGCACAGCACATTAACCAGGCAGAGTACTTGAATGTGAGCAATCAGCGACTTGAGCAGATTAGGCGACACACTGATAGGGATGAATGCTTGCAGTCTCTCAAGTCCACTGTGCTAGCAGGTTGGCCAGAGGAAATCACACCACACTGCATTTGAGAATACTGGCCTTTTCGCGATGAGATCAGTGTGCAGAATGGCATTCTTTTCCGGGGCCAAAAGGTCATCATACCAAAGTCCATGCGTCCGGAGATGCTTACCCGTATACACTCCAGCCACATTGGAGGTGATGCCTGCTACAGACAAGCTAGAGAGACATCATCTTCTTCCGCTTTTTCCATTTTCTGGGTCGCGGGGGCAGCAATCCAAGCAGTGTTCTGCTGCCCAGAACACAATGCACCAGCCCCCATGAATCCTTTCCGTGAGTGGTGGGTCCACAGGAGGACGGCTCACGTCACAACAGGCCTTGATGTATCTTCTGCCATGGGAGCTGCCAGTGTCAGCAGACACTGGGGGCGAGGTGGGGTTAAGTGTCTTGCCCAAGGACACAACGGCAGCGCTCATCTGTGGGAGCTGGGATCACACGCAGTCAACCCGTCAAGAGCGGGATTCGAACCGCCAACCCCTGGAGAGAGCTAGAGAGACACTTAATAATATTGGCCCAACATGCAAGCAGAAATCAAGGACTATGTTAGTTCCTGCTCAACCTGCAATGAGTATGCCCACAAACAGCAGAAAGAAACCATGCTCTCACATGAACTGCCCACACGGCCATGGCAAATCGTCAGCATGGACTTGTTTACCCACCGACAAAAGAACTACCTGCTCATTGTTGACCATTACTCAGACTTTTGGGAGATTGAGCTGCTCCCAGACCTGTCTGCAGACACAGTCATTAAGCGCTGCAAGTCCCAATTTGCCCGTCATGGCCAGCCAGACAAGGTCATCACAGACAATGGCCCGCAGTTTGGCTTTTTGTTCAAGCGATTCTCCCTCGAGTGGGAGTTTGATCATGTGACCTCCTCACCAAGACACCCAAAAGCAAATGGGAAAGCTGAGTCTGCTGTGAAAATAGCAAAAAACCTTTTGCGCAGAGCAGCACGAGATGGGGCAGACCCCTGGAAAGCCATCTTGCACTGGACAAATACACCCACAGAGAACATGGACAGCAGTCCCGCACAACGTCTCATGTCCAGGAGGCTCAAGATATATAAAAAATGACCCCACGGCTGAATAAAAAGCGGAGATCCGCTAAAAGCTCTTTCATCCCTAATTTACAGTGCGCTGCATAGGTTTTCTTGTGCGCTGAGAATGTGCGAGTAGTGCGCAATTGTGCAGGCGCGCAGCTTAGAGTAAACGTTGAACATGGCTACACTGTAGAATAGCCAGCATTACAACAGAGAAATGTGAGAAAAGTTTAAATCCAGTCTGAGAAAAGCGTATAATGTGTGTGGCTGAGCGTGGATTAATTGAATTTTTGAGATTTCGCGTTTCGTAACTTTTCTTTCGTATCTAAATTTAACGTGAAGGCATTTCGTAACTTGAAATTTTCGTTTGTTGGGTCTTTCGTAAGGTGAGGTACCACTGTATATGTGAATTTGTTTTGCTCATTTGTTTCAACGGGGTGGTTTGCAGCCGAATGTGAAGGGGCTGGGATGAGGATCAGCTCCTCCAAACCCGAGGCCATGG
Source organism: Paratrypauchen microcephalus (assembly GCA_036785185.1). Classification (NCBI taxonomy): domain Eukaryota; kingdom Metazoa; phylum Chordata; class Actinopteri; order Gobiiformes; family Gobiidae; genus Paratrypauchen; species Paratrypauchen microcephalus. Next base: position 107,720 of record JAVJIX010000255.1, on the reverse strand, counting down.
TTCTTGAGCAGAAAAATGTTGCTTGCCCTCTTTGGGTGGGTGGGGAGTCCTTGCCCCAAGTGGAGGAGTTCAAGTATCTCGGGGTCTTGTTCACGAGTGAGGGGAGGATGGAGAGTGAGATTGACAGGCGGATCGGTGCAGCGTCGGCACTGATGTGGTCGCTTTATCGGACCGTTGTGGTGAAGAGGGAGCTGAGCCGAAAAGCAAAGCCTCCTGGATGCCTTCCTCTGGAGGTGTTCTGGACATGTCCCACTGGGGGGAGGCCCCTGGGGAAGACCCTATGTCTCTCGGCTGGTCTGGGAGTGCCTTAGGGTCCCCCCGGAGGAGCTGGAGGAAGTGTCCGGGATGAGGAAGTCTGGGAGTCCCTGCTTAGACTGTTGCCTCTGGCCCGGGATAAGGGGAAAATGGATGGATGGATGGATGTTTCGATGATTTACAGCTCAGATTTTTTTATTCAGTGAAAATAAGAACTGCGCTTTCTCAGGCTGTTTTATATTTTATAATATAACCAGTCTACTCTTAATATATACTGCTAGGGGAGCTACACTATCACACTTTTCCTTTTTTGATGACTATTTGATGATTTCTTTTCCTTCTAAGTCTGTCTCTCCTCTCACTGCTCCTGTGTTGGTGCTGCTCTGCCTCTTCTCCAGCAGCAGCAGAGACAGACAGTAAAACTACACTACAGGGGGTCCTCGGGTTACGACGGTCTCGGGTTACGACGTTTCGTGGTTACGAACGCGCCCCCATTAAAAAAAATATGTATATATTACGCGTCATTCCGTCTTACACGGTTTAGCGTGGTAAGAGATGTAAACAAACGCACGCGGCGCGCGGCGCACGGCGGAAGAATACGCTCTGTTGTGGTTGTAGGGAGAAGAAGACAGCCTCATGTGCGTGCCCAATGTGGGCGGAAGTACCTGATGTGGCCTCTGATCTGCTCCTATGAAAGCGGCAGTGATAACCAAGCAGCGTAGTGGTCTAATTATTGAGATGGAAAGGTTATTGGTGCTTTGGTTGGAAGATCAAAGGCAAAATCCGGTTTACGACGAAATTCGGGTTACGACGCATCTTAAGAACGGATCTACATCGTAACTCGAGGACTCCCTGTACACTAAAACTATGTTACATTACATAGAAATGTCTCAACAGACCACTTTGTGACTAAAACATATGAGACAGAGTCTAAGAAAAAGATTGCATATATCGCGAGTCCCATCGCAGGTGCGTGTATGAGCACATTTGATTAAAGCCCAAAGCGAGTTAATATCTTTGTCATTCCTGGGTCTATCAACTTAAAATAAAAAGTGACTAAAAGATAAAACCCACCGCTGTTGTTATTTCAGCTGTAAGTCCTTATAGTTTCTCTTTCAGACCAAAATAAATGACAAAACAGAGCGCCTGAAGGGACACCTGCGTATCGACCAAACACGTGTATCGAATCGTGAGACCAGTATCGAACGAATATCGTTGCATTCTTAGTATATATGCCATAGCAGCTGTTCAAAGCCTGATCCTGATGGTCAGCAAGGCTGGGCCTGGTCAGGACTGGAATGGGAGACTGTAAATTGGCAGCCTTGCTTCCATCAGTCTGCTTCAAAGCAGCTGATTTGTTTTGTTTTTTTACCACTGCAAAATCACTGTGACATCATTACACCTCTTCTTGTAGGATAAAATGTTCTACTTGTACCAATGAAACACAATAACATGTCTACTAGTAACATGGCACGTAACCACTACTTTCAAATGATTTATACCGGTATATGAATTCCATCAATTTTCTTTCGCTTATCTGGGGCTGGGTCACGGGGGCAACAGTCTAAGCAGGGACTTCTAGACTTCCTTCACCCAGGACACTTCCTCCAGCTCCTCCGGGGGAACCCCAAGGCCTTCCCAGGCCAGCCGAGAGACATAGCCCTCCAGTGTGTCCTGTGTTTCTCTGGGGCCTCAGCCCGGTGGGACATGCCCAGAATACCTCCCGAGGGAGGTGTCCAGGCATTCCTTGTCCCCAGAGCTAGTGTCCATGTCTGGAGATCCGGTCGTTGAGGCCCCTGCCTTTGGCTGCCGCCCAAATCTCCCTGCACCGTCCCCCTATGGATCCTCCTGCGAGTGGTGCATCCACGGGAGGAGGTCCTCCTGTTCTCCCATATATAAATTCTTATCACGTGTGTTTTGGATGAGGATAGTGCAGACGTGACTCCTCGGCCGCTCACTCACTCAGACCCAGACGCCCCAAAACGAAGCCTGTTTTTTCGGGATGAAGTTCACTCCTATGCAATGTATATGACACAACACGGCTAACACTTTTTTTGGCTAGTTGTATTGATGGTGCAGTGACATCACATTGGGGGTGTTGTCTGTCTCTATTGGCAGAATGTTCAACAGTTGCCATGGTGACACAATGCACACTAGCCAAAACTGCCTAAAACACATTTTGATGGTAACTGCTGAACATTCTGTAGAACCCCCCAGCGTGACGTCACTGCAACGTATCAAGAGTTAAAATGTAGTGTGTTTGAACTGGTGCTAATGAGATGTGCATATCTTTAATCACACATTTAACATTTTTAACACAGTTAAAAGATTAACAGGTTGAATTTTAGTAATGTGAAACTAAAGTGAAACTGAAAGGCTAAAATACACAGCTTTTAGGACTTGCATGTGCCCCAAAAACAGCAATTCATCATTCTCAAAATTTGCATTTTGCATTTGCTCTAAAAAGTTAAGTTAAGTAAAGAAGCAGACCTGTCTCTCTCTATTGAATCTTTATGTTGAAATACATAGAAATACATGAAATACACAGCCTCCCTGTGTGTGAATGACAGGTGGATTTAACCAATCACAGTGAGGTGTGGTCTTAACTGTTTTTTCAGCACTCTCCCTTTTGACACCACGAAACAGTGCACCCAGAGCACCCAGAGCTGCCCGAGCACCCAGAGCTCCCCGAGTTTAGTGCCAGAGGATAGTCTTCCTCTGACATTTCAAAATGGTGAGCATGCTTTAATGAATGATCTGCCTTTAACATTAAAGCTTATATGGTTGATGTGATACAGTGTTGTAACCACAGACTGTACACTGACATAGCTAAACTGCTGGCCGTCGTGACTCTGGCTCCAAAATGAAACATGGTCAAAATTCCAAATATAGAGAAAAATCTTGCATACCGTCTGACTTACAAAATATGAGATTTATTAGAACATACAACGTTTTGGCACTAGGCCTTCTTCAGGCAAATAGAGTGAAAGCTCAGGTGGCCATCTTAAATAGGGTGTGACAAGCACCCAAGGGTGACAAATCATAAAGGAACAGTGTACCCAAAATATCATTCAAAATACAAGGCAATCAACACATATAGAGTGTAATAATAATAATAATAATGATGATAATAATGAAACTGAAATTACAAATATAAAACTCCAAATTTGCCCCTGTAAGTGCTAGCCACGACAAGCTTAATTTGACATTTGACTGGAGCTGAACCCTAATAATAATAATAATAATACATTTTATTTATAAAGCGCTTTTCAAGACACTCAAAGACGTTGTACAAGAGGTAAAATCAGTAATAAAACAAGTAACAAAACAATAAACAATCAGAAAAACATTAAACATTAAGAACCATTAAGGGTGACGTCACTATGGGTGACGTCACACTCTCTTAGTTCATTCTTTATACAATCTATGGTTGTAACTATACTAAAATTTAGATTTAGATTTTGATACTAAAGAGTTTCCTCCGGGCACCCCGGTTTCCCCCATCAACCCAAAACATGCTCCAGGTAAAATCCTCCAGCTGAGGTCCTGACCAAACTGAAGAAGATCATGGAGATGGTCCCTGGGTGCAGTAATGTGCTGCCCACTGCTCCTAATAACAGGATGGGTTAAATGCAGAGAAGAATTTCTCCTGTGTGAGATCAATAAAGTCACTTCTTACTAAAATGTATTTGGTTATTAAAAAAGTAATGAATTGCAAAGTATCATGTGCAATATATCAATAACTGCATGTATAAGTCGTAGTGTCCCGTGATTCCAACCTTATTTAAATTATGAGAAGATAAATCCACAACTTGAGCAAGTATTCATTATTTAGTACATAAATAATTCAATGTTGTATTTGTTTTGTCAGACCCATACCATGCAGAGGCTGGTCTCCTGAAGGACGAGGAAGAGCTGCTCTGGTCCTTCAGCTATGAGCTCACTAGAGGCTGTGGAGTCACTAGTTTGTCCTGGCACAAGGAGACAGCGGTAAAGTTCATGGAATGCACAGATGATGCTACAAGTAACCAGGTTTAAACAGACTAAATAATGGTCAAAAGGAGGACTGAGTCAGGACTATAGCAGGTCTAAACAAAGACTAAACCAGAACTAAACAAGCGATAAACCAAGACAAAGCTGGTAAAGTGCTTATGACAGGTTGGACTACTCATTTGTCCAAAACACAATTCAGATCATTTGAGGTTTTACAAAAAAACAACACTTTTTTTTAGGCTTAAATTTTTACTTACTGGTTGGAAAACATAACATCATGCTAGGGAATTCTATAACTTGGCCAAAACTTTATTATTTCGCAAATAAAAATATAAGAAAACACCTTTATTTTATTGGAATGATGCTGAAAGTGAAATGTGTTTCTTGTGGATAGAATACTCCCTTTTCAATTTTGTTTATAAATTGCCTTTTGATTTGTGTAAAATTATAATTTAGTGTATATTTACCGCAGGTATTAACCCACCAAATGAAGTCAGAATTAACCATCAAAACCTGTTACACACACTTTAAACAGTATAAGTTTAAACCAAAGCAGTCTTAAAGATGCATTATGTAGCTTTTCTGGTGGGGAGTCCATCACCTGCTGTCTTTAAATAGAAGATTTTGCTTTGTCTGGAATGTTCCATAGTTTAGCATTAAACCAAATAAAGTGTTTTAGTGCTCAAAAAGCCTTAAAAAACATGCATACTTACTTGGCATCATCTCCTTGTTTCCATGGAGACGTTTAATTACATACTGCAGAACATTTGTGCAGTGACCACTCTGGATTTCTCTCTGATTGCCCCCATCATCTGGGAGTGGGAATGATGGACGGAACAGTGGCTGTCTATAATGTGATTAGTACAATCTAACTAAACATTTCTATTAAACTATTTCTACATCACAAAATAAACACCGAACCAGAAAAGAAAATAACACATTCCACTTTTTTCATCCCTAAAAATCTTTATTTCCATATTGTGTGGTACAACCAACTGTAAATACTTTGTATTATATGTAACGTCTTAAGGGCATCTCAAGGTAATATGATGAGAAAACATAAAAAAGCAATATCAAATAGAGACAATATTTATTTTCCTTCCTATTGTGTGTATTTTATAGTGAGAGCTCTAAGAGGCACCTGCAGCCGGTGTGTCAGGTGAGCTGGGCCAAAGAGCGTTTAGTTTCTTTGTCGTTGGATGGACTCATTAAAGGAAAAGAAACGTTTTTTACAATTTGAGCATTTTTTTTTTTTTTTTTTGCTTTATTGGGGGTCTGGGGACTCAGAACCAGTCAGTGTGTGTGTGTGTGTGTGTATATATATATATATATATATATATATATATATATATATATATATATATATATATATATATATATATATATATATATATATATATATATATATATATATATACACACACACACATACATACATGTACATATACATGTACACATACATGTACATATACACAGGGTCCCCCACAGGGTCAGGTTAGTTTTAGGAACAGGTAAGGTAAGTGTATTGTTTTGGGAAAATGATAAATAAATAAAGTTAGTTAGCCTAACTGTATTTAACAGATCACAAAAATACTGTTAGTGTCTCTGAATCTTCATATTTGCAGAAATTACATGTGCTGATTATGAAATGACCTCAGTCTCCAGGGAAATACAGCATGCACCAGTTAGTTTTGATTAACATTTGTGCTGAGAATTTAGGGAGTCCCAAAACAGAATACCTCTACATATCTCCATCCAAAATGCAGGGACAGTTCATGTACAGGAAAGGTATTTTTCTGTCAGTTTAAACAACATTTAACAAAATATGTTGTCATTAGTTTTATTTTGTATCTAATCATAACATTTGTGCATTTAAGACAGGTTTTTGCCCTTTTGCATATTATTACCTCCATGCATGTCATATGTGCTGCCCATGTCCAACCAGGAAGTAAAATGACAAACTTGACCAAAAATAAAACACTACGAGAAACAAAGTAGGATTTTTTTTGTAAAATCTTAAATATAAGTAAGTTAACTATGTTTTAGTGAAAGGAGTATTTTTACCTGTCATACATTACCACAGTTTTCCCCATGTCATCCCCAATGAAATCATTACACTCACTCTTTAGTGTGTGTTTATTGGTTAACCCAGTACGAAAGTCTGGATTAGTTGATTTTACCTTAATTCTGTGTTGTCCATAGCATCCAGTGAACAGTATCGAGTGGTCCCCCTTCTCTCCAGACCTGTTCTTGAGCTGCTCCTCTGATTGTACGGTGCAGCTGTGGAGGCGGGGCAGTCCAAATCCAGTCCAGGGGTTCATTTGCTCTCAGACTGCGGTCTATGGGGTCCACTGGTCCCCGAAATGGCCCACTGTGTTTGCTGCTCTGAAGGCCGAACAACTGGAGATATGGGACCTCAAAATCAGCATGTGAGTTACAGAATACTCTGCTGACATATTATATTGTATATCATATCTTTTTGTTATCAGTTGTTTGCCCGGAGACCTGAAGATTAGTGGTTTTATTCCAGCTCTGACCAGTGCCTACTGTTGTGTCCTTAGGCAAGACACTAGACCCACCTTGCCTCAGTATGGATGTGGGGTGTGAGTGATTGGTGGTGTAAAGCACTTTGATATTAAAATTCAATAAGGCTGTAAGTGACGTTCCACGCTGCTTCTTTGGTTTTCTCATTGTTTAGAAGCACCTAATCCATTGTTTAGTCTCATTTAGCATCATATCGAATCCTAACAGGTCTTATGTTGTTTGGCTTCACATCTGGTGCTACTTGGAGTACCTTATATTATCTTAGGGTGATACTGGGTGTAGGGGTGTGAAAGTTTGAGAACCACTCACTCACCACACCTCACCCACCTCATAGGGGAGGTGGGTGAAGTGTCTTACCCAAGGACACAAAGGCAGAATACTCATATCAAACCACCACCACTTGGTTCACACTGAAATGACTTGTATAAATATCCCATAGTTTAACACTGAGCTGGAGGACAGGGCAGAGTTTTCAGGTGGAATTTGCTGTGGAACTGTCAGATTGCAGATTTGTTTAAGCGGTTTATGGTTCCATTTACACGTACACAAAGTTCAACATCTCTGTCAGTATAAATAAACAAAAGCGATTTTTTTACAATAGCTTTACAAAGTGGTGCTATTATTCAACCCCAAATATGTGTTTGACGCAGCTGACATATTCATAACATGAATATGGGAAGCTTGCGGAGTTCATCAGTAAGAATTATAACTAGTTCCCCCATAGTGTTATAGAGGCCCTTGCCCACCATCTGAAATCATCAAGTTCTAGAACATGAATTTAACCTCTTCCCCTGACCCTCTTCAGTCAGGACCCGATTCTGGTGCTGAGAGCTGGGGCTGTGGAGCTCACAGCTAGTTTAATGTCAGACCACTAGAGGGGGTTAGTCTCCTTTTTTAACCAAGAATTAAATCTCTTTTTGAGGCTTTT